>KK118636.1:167171-204432 GCA_000611955.2 Stegodyphus mimosarum
TTAAGTTTTCAGGTTTGCTTATAATCTATAATACTTTCCTCATTTATTGAAAATTGTTAATTGCGTAAGGTATGAACATTTTAAAATTATTTATTTTATTTTGCAAGTATTTCCTGTACTTAACGACATACTTCACCTGTAAAAATGAATGAATCATACTAACTTTTATGTTGCTATTAAATGGCTTTTTGATAGGACTCATTTTATATGCCAATTTGTTAAATTCATATATTAATGCATCAAAAAGATGAGTATAATTTGTTGTGTTATGGAAGTAGAGATTTTTTCCATCCAGTTTTTTTTTTCCTAATATAGTTTTCTATAAATTTACCATGGGCGATAATATTGAAGAAAAACCTCCTGCTCCTCCTGTGCGTCTCACTAGTACAAGGTATGATGTTTTTTTATCACTAGTATAATTTCATGTAGTAGTACAAGAACTTAAATTTCTGCATGATCTTGAATGTGGGATTTTATAATTGAAAGTTGTGTAATTGATATTAGTGTAACTAGTTAAACTTATTATTATTTGTTTCCTCTCCCCTCTCTCTTAGTTAAAAAAAAAAAAAAGTAAGAACAGTTTGCCCAAAAGATTTTGTTCATTTTGAAAAAGTATACAAAAAATTTTGTGTCATATATGAAAATATATTTGTATAGTAATATTTTATTTGTGAAAATGCATACAGAGGCAATATTTTCTGGAAAAATATGTAAAAGAAAAAAAATGGGATAAATAAATGTCATCAACTTGAGGTTTAATTACCCTCTAGGGAGCAGTGAAAACAGATGCTATTCATTGCATCCAATATTGCTTTAAAATCAGCCAAAATTATTTATCAAACTGTATTAAAATTTTAAATACCCAGGGAATTATCATTGTTATCTGTTATAAATCATCAAATAATTAAAATTTTAGTAATTAAATAAACTCATTCTTTAAAACTCCTGCATTTCCTTTAACCTGTAAAAAAGCCACAATAGGTAAACCTGTGGCTTTAGTGTAGAATTTGGTGTCCCTTCGATTGACGACAATTTTTGTTCAGTTTTGGCGATGAGTAACTTTGTTTTAACCTTATATGATGTCATCTTTCTCCTGATTCAAGACAGTGCACAGTGCCGAGTTTGTGCAATCCTGTGATTTTTTTTAAAGTGAAAACAAATTAATGTGTATATGGACACCAAATTTGTGCAATTTTTTAACTTATTTTGGTTTTGTGTAGCATCCATCTTGAAACTGGGCTTTGCTGGTGCCGATTGTGACATTAAAAAAAGAATCTTCAAAACAACAAGGGGCACTCAATTGTAAACTTTTACCAAACCGGTTATTTTTAAATGCTGACAGCATTTTTTTTTTTTTTGTTAAAATTCCTGTGAAATTGTTTTATGCAATATCCTGACCATTAATTTATACCATATTTCAAAGTTTTAATATAAAATTACATTTTTGTATGAATAAAATTGTTTTGCATTTTTCTCTTCAAAGAATTCAGAAAATTTCAAAATATGTTGTATCTTTATTAATGAAGAGTTATTGTTTCTCTTTATATTCAGTGGAAGAATCACTTGTATTGATTTGAGAATTTAACGATTTTTTAATTAAGTTTTCTTTGGTTATGCTATCCATTTCTAGTATTTTGATGATGTTCTATGAATTGCAGGGTTCGTTTACTCCGACCTCACATATTTAACAAAATTTTGTACTAATTTTTTAGATATTGATACTTTCGTATTTGCATTTTAGATTACGATAAAAAATTTAACTCTTCTAAAGCAGCGTAGTCTATATGAAAGAGAAACATGGCAATGTAAATTTTGTCCACTTCCACCAAAGAATAACAATAATAATAAAAAATTTGATAGATTTTAGAGGTGAAAATGCGCTTTAGCCCACTGCTTGGTGATGTTTTGAAAATCGCCAATTCGGCGCGTTTCTGCGAAACGTCAGGCAATTGCAACCTTCCCGACACGCTCCGCGAAAACCTATTGTAAACAAAACATAGAATTCTAAAGTATAAATTAGTATGGAAACTGTTTCCACAAAAAGATAATAAAATAATATGCAAAACGAACATTATGATCATTAAAATATTTGTCAGTTAGGTTTAAATTAATTATTTACATTTTATATTGTAATACTTACACATTTTATGCCGTTACATAACCTTCTCGACATGCTCTGTGAAAACGTAACCAAAATGGCATCGAAGAAAGAAGGAATTTTTGGTTAAAATGCGCTTTAGCCCACTGCTTGGCGATGTTTTGAAAATTGCCAATTCGGCGCGTTTCTGCGAAACGTCTTTGCAATTAACTGCAACCTTTCCGACATGCTCCGCAAAAACCTACTGTAAACAAAACATAGAATTCTAAAGCATAAATTAGTATGGAAACTGTTGCCATGCTCATTCAAAAACAATCGCCGCCAAGCAGCGGGCTAAAGCGCATTCCAACCGATTTTAGATTTTTTTTTTTTTTTTAGACTCTTTAAAATTTATGGCTTGGTCCTAAGAGCTGTATAGGTTTTAAGAAGTGGGAGAATTTATAATATTCTTTGTCAGTAAGTCGATGCAATCAGCCGTGCAAGGTATGAGGGTTAAGACTTTTAATGCCCCTAAGCACTTAAAAGATTCTGGTGTCCCCACATATGTTGATGCCAGTTTTTCTCCATTCCTTCTCTCTCTTGGTTTTGCATCATGCATTCCATGATAAAGCTAGAAATGGGAAATTTTTTAGTATCCCCTTAGGCATCTTTTTGTGATCCCCTAAGTTGTGCTTATATTGCTTAATGGTTAATCCAGCCCTGCATTTGGGCTCACCAGCAGCCAAGCAGTAAAGTCGATTCACAGTGTTAGTTCAGTCTGGGGTTCAAATCCTGATGAATGGCCTGGCTGCATGGGTATTTTTGTAGTTTTCTCCATGTGTAGTATTACACAAGCCAGTTTCCCTTAGAAATTCCTCCTTGAAAGCATCCCTCTCTTTAAGCAAATAGCTCTCTAGTGATTTGCCATTATAAAAATAAACCAAACCAATCTTGCGTTCATAGGAAGTTAGACTAACCAAAAATATATGAAATTACATATTAAGCTACATGAACGAATTTATTCATTCAAAAAGGAGATGTAAAAAATCTTCAGTAGTAATTAATTAATATTTCATAGCAATTAATCGTCAAAAGCAAATCATATTTGGTCACTTAATCATAATTTTAATTTTAACTTTGTTCTGATAAAATTGCATGCAGAGCTTCTTCAGTTGGTGAATTAGATTTCTTTTAAAACCTTTCACATTCACAAAAAATGTATGTGCTTTAGTTAATAACATTATCAATTTTCCTTTGAAATTGGTGGTTTTATTTAAAATTTGAACAAATCTAATCTTTGGTTTTTGGTTCAACGCCCTGTGGACTAAGCACTTCTTTCCATCAGTATAGTGTCAGATGAAAAATAAATATTTTAGGAAAGTTAGCACAATACTTTGATAGGATTTTCAGTTGCCATCTCTTCAGCTTCAGGTTGACTCTCACTGGGTTGTGTAGATGTTATGGTCAGTACAGAATATTTTGATCACTGAACAACAGTGCAATTGCGATGCGAAGAAAACTATATGGGTTAACTTAAACCATATGGGCTATCAGAATTTTATGCATTTTCCTCTTTCCTAGGAATCATTTTATTAATTTGCACCTTCTTTTATGCATTTAGCATTGAGTGCTTCTGAAAATTTTTTGATCGTATTTAACTTAGTTTCAGAGTTAGTTACAAAGTTTTTCTCAAAATTTTTGTTCTAGGATTATGAATTTAGACCTAAAAGCCAAAATAAATTTTGTTTAAAAAGGTCATAAATCAAAATTAATTTTATATAGAACACATGGCCCAATAGCATTACTTCAGATTTAGATGTGTCTTATAAATAATTATATTATGGCAAACTTTTTTAATAACTAGCAGTTGAATTTTCTAAAATCTATTAAATAATAAAATTATATCCTGTGCTAATGATCAAAATGATGAACAAAAAATGAACAATTTCATTTTTATGACTTGCTGTCGTAGTGTTGTTATTTTTAAAATGGATGACAGCTGTTTAAACAGCAAAAAGAGAAAGTATGTCTGCAAAATGCTGCATTGACGATATACCTTGAATCTTTACGAAATGACATTTCGAAAACATATAGTTCTGGAAAAAAGAAAACTTATCGTCTGATCCAGTTCATGTCTAATGAATTAATTAGAAGACTTAATATTAGGCATGATCTCTGTATGCTGGTCTTTATGTTAATTGTATACAAAACTTCAAACTCTTTATTTGCTTAAAAATATGTTCAATGCATAATAGAATTTTTTAAAAATTTGTATTGTTATAAATTTTGTACATAGATAGATGATTTTCGTTCATTATATGTAAACATGTTTTTTTTTTTTTTTTTTTTTTTTTTTTTTTTTAATTTTTTGTAATGTAACATGAAAATCTAGAGAGACAGTTGCTATTGTTGCTGCAAAGGCAAAGCCCCCAGCTTTCCCGGCCAATGGTTCAGCCACAAAGCTTTTAGAGGCCAGCTTGACAAAACAAAAAACAAACTGGACAAAAACAAGAATAAACAGTTGAATATGTAATAAAACAACAAATAAAAAAAAAAGAAAACTGATATACATCATTCACACATCTACTCCAGCCAAGTATCTCTGTGCGTTGATAATATTCATTATTTCCCTGGAATAAAGCAGCATTTTACTATAATCCTCAAGGTCTCTTGGAAATTCGATTTTCATTTTGTCTCTAATGCTTGCAGTTAGGCCACTAGTTTCAACGAAATGAACATTATCACCTCTTACTCCACATAGCCGACAAAGTCTGTTTTCCTGCAAGGCAAATCTATTCAAGTATATAGGAAAATGTCCATGTCTCGTCAAAACCTGATTCAGATCTATATCAGTGTAGCACTTTCTTCCTTTATAAGTCTGTATAGTATCCATATAATTTTTCTTTCAGGATTCCCAATTGTTTTTCCATTTTTCATATATACTATTGTATAAAATTCCAATAGTCTTTCTTCTAGAGCCCTGCAGTTTAATTTCTTTACAATTGCCGAGTGTGGCTTCTTTTCCAGTGCGTCAGTCCTCTCATTACCATGGAAACCTACATGATCCTTAATCCAATGTATCTTAATATTGTATTTTGTACGTAGATTTTTATATTTCATTTTAATATTCACAATAAGTTTATTGTCAAACTCAAGTCCAGAAAGTAATTGTAAGGCCAGTGGTGCATCAGAAAATATATGGACACATTGCCCACCAGATAATTTATTTTTGATCCAGGTTAAAGCCTCTAGTATTGCATATAATTCAGCCTGGTACACTGTATTCATGAAATTTAATAGGAATTTTTTGTGGTCAATCTCAGTTTCGTAGTAATACACTACAAATGCGCAACCAACGTTTCCTCCCAAGCTGGAACCATCAGTATAAATATATTTATTTACAGTACATAATAATCGATCATAATTTAGTCCAAATTTATCTGCAGGGTGAATCACTTCAAAGCATTCTTCACTTTTTAATTCTATATTTGAGATTTCCAATGACGTAATATATTTGTTTTTCATTAAAAATTTGTTGTAGAAAAAGCCATATTGATATGAGAGAGGGTGCACATCGGCGAGCAAACAAGCCACCTCCATTGAAACAGTCCATAAAAAACGCGTAGCCGCAAGCATCCAGCCTCTTTGTATTGTATCTAATTCTCACAAGTTTCCCCACCCTGCAGCCCCATGTGCCAATGCTATACATAACAATTGGAATTACTACACATCCTTAAAATGATCCAAAAAATTTAATTTCGTATCGATAATAACCCCGAGGTATATCATCTTTTTAACGAACTTTAATCGTTTAGCATTATATTTCAACCAAAGAGGGTGAGTAACTGTACCTCCCCTGTGGGAAAAACATTGCGTAGGTCTTTTCTAAATTAAATTCTATCTCTTCTTGTGAGCTCCACTTTTCCAGTAGCTCCACCACGTCACTAAATAAATTCTCCAATCTAGAGAGACAGTGTTAGCCGGAAACGTAAGAATACAGGGAAAGTCTATTTAACGTTGAATAAATGGCTATCTCACTAATTTGGCAAGATATCGCCAAGCTAGCAACAGTTTCAGCGATTAATTTCTGTTGTCAAATTTGGCAACATTTTGGTCCATTCCCCCGTATAACTGTAATGGAGATTCTAGTTGAATAACTAATTGATGCTGTGTGCAGCTGTAACTTTAATTCAGCTCTCGTATGCTCACTTCCATTAATTTTGTGAGATATCTCCAGGTTAGCATTGCTTTTTAGATATGTTCTGCATTGTGTTGTGTTTAACATTCTTTGTAGTTTGAAGTGTAACTACTGATTGTACTGTGAAGAGTAGTACGACTATTTTTGTGGAAATTTCTAGAACTCTGAAGTGTTTCTTTTGATAAAATAAGTTTTATCAACCTATTATCGGACCCGTATGCATTCAATCTATTGCATACCTATTCGTACGCAAGAGTGTATTTTAGGGATGTCTGAATACAAACCAAGAGGAAAGAAAACAAGAATTATTTATTTGTAAACAACAGCATTAATCTTTAAAAGTAAGATCTTTAGTTAATTCACTTGAAATGTTGACTATTCAAAAAATATTTTATGAAAAGTTTTAAGTATCTCATTGCGGTTCTTGAGTATTTTCTGACCTGAATTCTTGCATGTGGTTACTACTGATATAATGTAGTGATCCCTAGTTTTATATATATTTGTATTTGTGTTTATATATTAGGATCCAAAATTTTAGAAAATTGATGTATGGTTTCTTATCATGAATAGTTTAAAGTATTGATGCTCAGCTTTTTTCAATGTAATCCCTGTATGCTGTAATACACTTTTCCAATATTATTCTGTAGTTTCTGGAAATACTCCCTTAAAGCCTTCTTTTGCAATCATATATAATATTTTATTTAATAAAATTGTTACCATACTTTTTGTCATAAATTAACATTGCTGCAGATTTTATGTGATCTTTGAGAAAAAGGGAAAGTTCAAGATTTTAAGTTGAGTAAAAAGACTGAATATGGAAGCATTTTAGTATTTTTTGTATAAAATTTTATTACCATTAGGAATCAATGTGTAAGATACTTCACTAAATCTTAGGCTATTTAAGACGGACTACTGCAAATGATGTGAAATATCCATATACTACTTATTTTTTTCTGTTATACCCTGAGCAATGCTAAGAAAACTGAATGAACAGTCCTATAAGAATCAAAATATAGATCCATCATGATTTTTTTCATTTTTAGTTATGTATAGCTGCCAACCTTGAAATATGAAAAACCAGGAAGTCTTCGTGCTGCATGATGGTACCATTCCCTCCTCCCGGGAAATCAGAAATCCTTTTTGGATTTCTTGCATAATCTGGAACATACTAATATATATATCCTTTGTGAAAGAGAAGTGTAAATCAAATTACCTTAAAGTAAGGGATATCTGTAGCCATTTTTGCATAGAAATTTCTCAAGGAATGCACTTTTCCTGTCCGATAGACCGTCTTCAAGTAGTTTGCCATAACTGATTGGTTAATATCTGCTGCTAATATCAGTTCTCTTAAATTGCATATCACTGAATTTTTGGTACTTACGTATTATCTTGTGTTCATAAAAGTTCATTTAGATCTTGTCAAAGTTGCGCCACTCATTCTCTCGGAATTTTGAGCTGCAGTTCTACCTGCAACTCTTTGAATAAAATAAATATTAGGCTGTCTGCACAATTTACCAAACAGCCACTAGAACTTTTTGACATGTTTCGTTTTTCCATTTTGTAAAAAGGCTTCAGGCGATTTCAGTTATTTTGTTAAGCCACCGATTTTACTCGAAGCTCTGTTTAGAACAAACACTATGATACAAACTTGCCACAGAGGATTGTTAAAATCTGTATTATTTTATATACTTTATTGCTGCTATAACCAATTGTTCATTTTCCCATTCAACAGATGTTAATTCTCTTGACCAGCTGTAAATGAACCAGAGTGCAGTTACAAATGTGATTCTACAGCCCTTGAACTCATTTTTCTGGAAATGAAAGGAAAAAAAAAATGTAGCAATAACAGTTAATTTATCCCCTTGTTCATAAAAGATGACCAACTAAAGATCAGGTGTTGTTACATGAACCAAAAATGCAGATGATCATGTTGTGATTTCATGCTTGTCCATAATTGGCACTAAATTGAATTGCGTGGTTAACAGATTAAATAATATGCAAGTACCAAGTTTTTAAAGGTGGCAGTAATTTTGGTTTCCTTGTTTCTAATCTAAGCCATTTTATATTTATTAGTGAAAGATTTATATTTTGCTTTCAGATTTTCTGCAAATTGAGCTTTAATAACATTAAAAGGATTTATCCGTAATGTAAAAAAGTTTAGAATTGTTGTGGTTCCTTCAAATCTTAAATTGTTTTTGTCATAATATTTTACTTTTATTTTTAAGGTAGATTTATGTGTTCTTTATCTTGAAATATATTTTCAAATTTCAAAATAATTTTTCAGTATATTGCTGTATTTTAAATGTGGTAAATATTTCTTTTTAAATTTTAGAGATTCCACAGTTCCTGTAGATATGAGACCTTTGCCGAAAGAGCCTGAAGGTGAAGAAAAGAAGAAAGTGAAACTAAAACCATCTAAAAGTTAGCTAATTTTATTGCATACTTTAATATGCTTGCTTTTTGGGAAATTCATGTTGTACATATTATTTTAAATGTATAAATTGAACATCTTTTTGTATAATAACCTTTTATCTCAACTTGAGTCTAATTTAATTACCTTAACAACTGGAATACAAATTAAATTGAATTAGTAAACCACAAACTATAAATAATACAGTAAGCTAAGAAAACATAGTGTGTTGCATTTTATAATGGAAGAGTTGTTTTTAGGTGTTATTTCATTATTTTTTAATGTAAACAAACTATTTTATTGTATATGTGTAAGTTTAAAAACAACATTAACAGAGGCAGGTATGTTTGGTTACATTTTTGCATGTCATTCATAAATATTACGAGGTAAACCAGAGATTGCAAGAATTTTTAACTTACGTAATTGCCAAATACCTTAACTACCATTCATGTCACAAAAAAATGCATTGTATTTCTTTTGATTTGTACATTTACCTATAAAAACTGTATCTGAAACACAAAAAAAGTACGCCCAAGAACCAAAATTGTTGGTCGTCCAGATTTCAGAATTTGCCAGATTTTAGATCATTTGTTTAAATCCAGGTAAGGGGCATGTAGAAATTACAAAATTAAAAATGTAAAATAGTTGTTATAGAATAAAAAAGCTTTAATGTTCTTAAGCAAATCAAATTTTATTAAAAAAAAGATAAAAGCTCAAAATTTTTTGTTTTATTTAACATTTCTGTCGATATAAGTTGTTTAAGCTGCTTTGCTTTTTGTGCTAATACTTTAATTTTATGGGCAAACGTAATTTCTTGTTCATTTGCATTGTTCAAATCATGTAATTGCCAAGTCAAGAATTCTCGGTTGAAATTTATTCTATGGTACCCCTTGGCGAATCATTTTGTTTTCGACGCCATGAAGGATCGGCACAAATTTCAAGATGCTGCCGATCCTTCCACCCGCTACACAAAACCAAAACAAGAAGTCAAATACTTACATAAACTTGGTGTCCATGTACACATCGACCTATTTTAACGTTTAAAAAAAAAATTGGAGAATTGCACAAACTAAGCATTGTGCACTGCCTTGACTTTGTCCATGTACACATCAATCTATTTTCACTTAAACAAAATCAGGAAGCTAAAAGAAAGTTAAAACTTTTATGTTAACCAGAAAAAATTCACCTCTGTCTTAACACACAGAAATGAACAAATAACCAAACATACAGAACCGGAGGGCATCCTCCACATAAGCAATTCAATTAAATTTTTCGTCATTTCGGCTCATTCATGTTTATCAGCAATTAAACCAGCTTCTAGGCAAAAATCAAACGTCTTTTGTTCATCATCCAATCTATACATAAACCTCAAATTCACAATAGTAGCAAGCAAAATAATAGCAACTTCAAAATGCAAGACCATCATGTAACCAAGCACAGCAATTGAAAAGAATGCTAACACCCCAAAACTGGATCCATACGAAAGGGTTACTATTACAAAAAATTGCCAAAACCTAAATTTTTCACAACACGTTTGTTGATATTTGCAGGAATAACCCCTTTTTAATGACAAAAACTTTAAAAAAAAATTGAAAAAATTTTAAAAAATATTCTCCAAGCCTAGTTTTGCCAACATTTTCAAGATTAAGGTTACCGAAAAACCTATTTCACACATAGGGCTTCCAGATTTCGCAAACAACCAATACCACTGGGCGATTTTTTTTCAGGCAGAAACCAAGTGTACAGTACAATAAATTTCACCCGAATTCTCTAAAGTGTCAGTCAGAATAGTTTCATTCTCAAAAATCTCTTGGTCATTTCCTTCAGTGTTGAAAGCTATGTTTTCTGGATTAAAATCACACTACTCATTTCACCATTTGTTAGTCAGTTGCTGTTTGTGGTATTATCATCACAGTGGAAATTTTCTGTTATATCTCCTTTATTTATTATCACATCTTTCCTAATTTCATTAATCAGGAAATTTTCCCTTTTACAGCATTCAAAATCTACAATAAAATAAGGTTTCTGTTTTGCATAGTTTTTAAATCGCACTTTCTTAAGCCCAGATAGCTGTGACACCATTTTCTATTGCTAAGCCATTATAAAGGGCAAATTGTAGATCCTTATACAGCTTCAGAATTAAAAACTCTTATTGACACAATGGAAAATTCAAACCTTAATTTTGATAAGCTAGCTGTAATAATAATAGCCTGCAAAAAAATAATTAGCCAAATAATTGAGAAAGTTAAGGAAGAGTGTTTGCTATATTAACTGAAATTCTTCAGAATCTAATTCTTTCTTTCTGCTGTGGCAACAAAAGGAAACTGGTATAAGCAACTACTGTGTAAACTTAACTTCTGAATCTTGCTATAAGAATTTGAGCTAAAGTAACAAGAAAAGAATCGAAAAATCACAAAAACTAGCACATGACGTCAGAGATTATGTACTTTTTGTGACTTTATATATTTGTAAGCCCACATAGTTTCTGACATTATCACACAGTTAGTTTCCGAAGGTTCCATAGATTACAGATTGTTATTTGATTCTTGGTCATACTATTATAAATATTAGATTTGCAAAAATCTTGAAACCACATTACTAATTCCATTGTTTAAATCTTTTGTTTGCATTTTTGTTTCCATTGTTTAAATCTCCACTTCTTTTAATCAATTCTCAGTTAATTTAAATTATTTTCCCATTATTTTATTCAAATTCATTGTTAGGTGCTTTCTCACATTTAAATTGTAAACATTGATGTACTAATTCTTTTGAGTTGATGGTTTATTTTTTATTCATTATTTCTCGTTTTACTTTTAATTATTAATGCTCTTCAGTTAATATTACATTCTGATTGCTGAACTTATTTCGCTCTATGAGATTCTGATTGCTAATGAAAAACTACCTTCTTTGCCTGTTAAATTTGTATGCGTTGTTATTTAAAAACCTGGTATTGCTTTGATATTTAAGGTGCACCAGTTGTTTAGAGCAGCATTTCTCAACCTTTTGACTAACGTGTAACATCTAAACAAAAATTGAAAAATATTAGTATTACTACTACCTTTTACAATGATTACTTTTCAATTTCTCAATACATATATTAAAAAAAATATATTTTGCCATTTGCACAACCTGTTGGGTATTTGTATTAAATATGCACACATATAAAAGCACAAAATTAAAAACTGGGCACAATTTTAATTTTTAAAATTTAAGTTATAAAACTTTAATTCTAAAATTTAGTGTAAAATTTGAGTTTGTTTAAGAGCAATCAATTTATTTATGTCAGGTCTTATTTCACTTAGTTTTAACTGTAAATTAGTATCCACTTTTAATTTTGTTCTGTATTTATTTTTCAAATATAACATGAAAGATGTTCCTTGTTCACATAAATAGTTTGTGCAAATAGGCCCAAAAAAAAAATTAATAGCTTTGCGGCAGACCACACATAGATGAGAAAATCATGTGTGTAGTCCCCGCAAGTCACTGTTTTCAAGCTTTTACAACATGTCACACAACATGGTTCTGATATCGCAGACGCAATAATTAATTCCAGTTGACAGCACAAGAGACATAATGTCACAATTCTTTGATTATTAGGTCAAG
Organism: Stegodyphus mimosarum; assembly: GCA_000611955.2. Lineage (NCBI taxonomy): Eukaryota > Metazoa > Arthropoda > Arachnida > Araneae > Eresidae > Stegodyphus > Stegodyphus mimosarum. The sequence continues at coordinate 179,460 of KK118636.1, forward strand.
TTCCTCCCCCCCTCCTTGGCATTTGTTTTATTTCTAATTGTAAGCAAATTGACTTTGGCCTTGTAATCCTAAATTTAATTCATTTAACTTTACCAGAACATCAGCTAAATATGCTAAACTTGGCAACCATAATTCACTAAATAAACATTTTTGCATTTAAAATTTTGAATCGTAGAGGAAAATTTGAGTTTCTGATCTGTTCGAAAGATAAAAAATTCAAAAAGATGATTTAAAGCTTTGTCTGTGGATAACCACCTCACTTCAGAATGTAAGAAAAGTGTTTCATGTTCACTGCCGATCTCTTGGCATAAAATGATAAATATTCTTGAATTTAAAGCTTGGTTTCAATAAAATCAACAATTTTCCGCAGCTTGGTTCAAAGCGATTTTCAGATTTTTGGGCATTGTTTTGGCTACTAAAGCTTTATGGTGAATGAAGATATGCAAAGCAACAAGAAGAAAAAATAACCTGCTGTTAGAGACAGCAAATCAACATAAAAAAATGATTCTAGTTGAAAATAAAGAAACATGAGCCCAGAAATGGTGGCAACATAAAGTGTAGACATGCTAACGAATCTATCAGTTCTAAAAAGAATTAATGAGATACTATTATCTTTTTATAGGAACTTATTTTTATTTCCTGTTAAATACAACATTCATTTCTATTACTCCTTTTAAAAACATCAGCTATGACAAATTTTGTTATGTCTGTCGCTAAAAGAATATTTGTGAAAATAAAATGGAATTATTTTGCTGAAGTCTATGAGCAGCTATTGAACAAAGCTCAGATCGCATAAACTTATGAGTGTTAGAGAAAAAACTTAAACATTATGTTGGGGTATTTAATTTTTGAATTTATTAGTTAAAAATACTGCATTTCTTTGCATACCACCTACTTTTCTCTTGCATACCACCGGTTGAGAATCATGAGTTTAGAGTATTCACGTATTAGTGTAACCGCCTTGGTGCAGTTTGGTAATTTTTTACAGAAGAAGAAGATGATTCAGTGAATTTTCAAACTGCAACTTACAGTGGATATGATTACCTAAAAACTGTTACTTGCTTGGTTGCCAAAGTTTTGCGACTTTTACTGAAGTGGTTGCGATAATACAGAAGTGCTCTGCTTTGTTCTTAGCAATATTATAATTGGGAGAATGAATTGGAAGCTGCACAGGCCAGAAACTGACATATTATCACTTTAGAACTGAGGGAAAACTAATTAGAAACAAAACTTCTAAAGCTGTAAAAATCACCAGTAGTATTAGCATTTAAGTGCATAACTTTTGTATGCATGTGATTTGCAATATTTTTCATTGTATTACCATTTTTTTATGGGATTGGACTATCTATCAATAAATAATGCAACAAAATCAGGGGACCATGAATTCAAAGAAAAATGTATAGGTCAATTAAGCTGATATTATTAGCATGGAATAAAGAAAAATTATTGATGTATATGCTAAATAAATAGTTAAAAAACCTTAAATTTTAGTAGCATAGATATGTCAAAAGTAGTAAATCTGCGAAAAATTGCAGTCTGGCATCTAGCATCACTGCTTTCTTTCCCACTAAAATGTTAACAAAAGAAAACTAGTATGAGCTACATCCCACTCCTAAAAAAAATGTCTTGAGGCTTGACTTCTTTTTCCAGCCCCTCTTATTCCACAACCACACAAGAGTATAGAGGGTGGTGGAAGCTAAAGGCTAACTAATATCAATGTATTGTCGTTGACCATACTGTCATTCACTAGTCAGAAGGTGTTTTAAAGAGACATGCAAAAATCTCAACACGTCTGCTTTTTCTTTTTTTCCTTTTTAAGTTTTGTATTATTTGAAAAAAAAAGAAAACTGTATTTTGGATTTTGTACTGTATAACATTAAAAATTCTACACTCAGTTAATCAACCGTCATATCCTTTGTTTATAGTTGATAGAGGAAATATTGTGGCATTCTGTTGTTGTAGGTACAGTAGAATGTCACAATAAAATAGTTTACATATTCTAGGTAAATTGCATTTTACTACTCAAATTCACTGCAAATTGACTAGAGTAAACAACAAATTTGAAAGCATGACTGTAAAGAAAATATGTACATGTTATAAAAATTTTAATTGTTATTTAGTATTTAAATAATTATTTCTTAGTATTTAAGAACTAGATAATTATTACTTAGCATTTAAATTATAATTTTTGTAAAATTTTAAAGACATCTTTTTTTAATTGCATTGGTGTAGGAATGCTTTATTAAAATTTAGTTTTTAATTTTTGATATTTGAATGAAAGAGGAATTATTTTCAATTAATTATTTTTTATTTTGCAATTCATTCAGTTTGTAATTAACAAATGCCACTCTGTTGATAATTCTTTCAGCTGCTTATTTAGCAAAGACTGAAAAGTTATCAAATTTTGTTTGTTTACTTATTTATTTTTAATATTAATTTACTTCTGTGTAAAATTTTGTTTTCAGATTTAGAATTTGTGATGTTTTTTATTTGGGCATCCTTCATGTTAGATAGCTTGATGTTTTTACCAGATATATGTTCTAAAACGTTTTGGTTATCCACATCCCTACTGAAAAGTCATAAACTTGTTAGCAACTTTGGAGAGCATTTGTGAACTCGGTGGTGACTAAATTTTCCCCATGCTAATGTGCGAAAGGCAATAATAATTTTCAAAATGGCAGCATACTAAGAATTCCATACAACAGCAATCAATCAATAAAACTATAAAAAGCAGAAAATACCATTACTAAACCCCTTTTCAAGAAATTCTTCTTTTTTGCTCTGCTGTTCTCCCCATAAACACAGTGCTGTGTTTTTACTTAAAGAAGCTCAAAGAATTGCACAAACTTGGTTCCGTATAAATCTGCTTTGTACACTGGTCAGAACAGATGTGCATACTCTTTAATGACATCAGGGATTGCCACATCACTTTTCAGGGTATACTACTTTGCATTATGAATATTTTTCCATGACTTTTCACCGGGAATACAAATAATCAGAAAGTGCCTGTATTATTTATAGTTTACCTTATTCTTTTTTATGTGTATGTGTTTATATGTGTTTCATGTGTGTTTGTGTATATATATATATATATATATAAAAAAAATATATTAAAACTGCTATTACTAATTAAATATGTATATATATACACTGGTTATCATAAATTAAGGAAAAATCACAAAAATTCCGATTACTGAAAAAGTAACATGTAGAATTTTATGAAACGTACCCACAATATGCAACACATAGTAAGGTAGCAAATAACATAAAAAGAAACTACCAGACAATTATGGTAGTATAGAAATGAGCACATGTATAAAATAAACAAATTAAAGATGTCAGTTTGCTACAGGAAAAGTACCTTCAATATGGAATATGATCACCTCTAGAAGCAATACAGCACATACAGCAATGTGTGATGCTTTCAATTACGCGGTCTATCAGTTCCATAGGAAGCGAGAGCCATTGCTCTTGCAAAGCAGTTGCAAGCGCGTCAAGGGTCTGAGGGGATGGATTGAGAGCAGCTAGATGTCTCCCTAAAGCATCTCAATCGTGTTCGATAGGATTCAAGTCCAGGAATCGAGCTGGCCACTTCATGTACATAATTTTTTCCTGTTGAAGATAATCTTCTAGGATGAGAGCCCTGTGTGGTCTTGCGTTGTCACCCTGTAACAGGAAAACATCACCTACTTTCCTGGCATGTGGGCGCACATAAGCAACAAGCATGTCATCTCTATAAATCTTAAGCATTCACGGTTCCCCTTGGAAAGGCATGAAGGTCTATTCATCCACCCAAAGAGATGCCACCCCAAATACAGACATTACCTCTTCCGTATGCATCTCTTTCACAGATGTTCGACGGATGATAACGGGTTCCAGATTCTCTCCATATCAAATAATGCCTACTATCGCTTTCTAGACTTAACCTGGACTCATCCGTAAAGAGGACAGCCTTCCATTGATCAGGCGTCCAGTGGACATGTTGTTGTGCCCTCTGAAAACGGTCCCTCTTATGGCAAAACGTGAGCGGCACGCAAATGGCTGGTCGCCTCGCATACAAATTACCTTTGTTAAGCCTTCTACGCACAGTTGACGTTGACACCAACCTTCCAGTGGCTGCAGCAAAGGAGGATCTAAGAAGAGTCGGAGTAGCAGTTCTATTCCTGCATGCACATAATGTCAAATATTGGTCATCAGCGCTCGTCATAGCAGTTGGCCGTCCTTGGCTGAACCTTTTAGATGCCGAATCTGTGGTTTGAAATTGCCTCCAAAATCTATGAACAGAAGGACTCATATTTAGCCATCTGGCCACTTCTGTTTGACTTTGTCCTGCCTCTAGTCTCCCAATGGCTCTCCATCATAGTTCTGCAGGCAAATGATGCCTCGAGGTCATTGTTACGAATTGGCTATCTCAGATATCTGATGTCACTATCATAGTGAAATTATGTGGGCTTGCTCTCAAAATGGACTTTTATGTTCCACGCAGGTAACGTATTCCGAGTGCAGCGCCAGTAATTTGCATGTTGCAGTTTTACTCAGCTACTCTTACTTAGCAACATATTCAAATTTAACATGGTTTGGCAACTCTTTTTGTGATTTTTCCGTAATTTATGATAACCAGTCTGTATGTGTGTGTGTATATAAAATGAAAAATAATACTTTTAAATTTCATCTCATATTTAATTCAGAATAAACATATGGAATAATCAAAAATCCAGAAGTGCAGTTGCAAACTGCAAAAAAAAAAAAAAAAAAAAAAAAAAAAAGGAAAAAAACAAAAACAAAAAAAAAAAAAAAAGGCCAAACATGCAAAACCATAAATGAAATAAGAAATTTACATCTTTTGCTGATCATCATCAGAGGTGTTGCAGTGAAAGATGTAAATTTCTTATTTAATTTTTTTTTTGCCATGTTTTGTCCTTTTTTCTTGCAGTTTGCCACTTTGCTTCTGTTTTTTTTTTCATATGTTTATTACAAATAAATATGACATGAATTTTAAAATGTATTATCTTTATTTTCCATTATTACTGCCAATTTTTGTTGTTCTCAGCATACAATTAGATTAGGTTTTGAATTAATCCAATTGTATGCTGAGAATTTTTTCATTCTGTATTTTTTCATGACAAATAAATTGATTAACATCATGCAGAATTTGTATTGCTTTAAATTCAAAATCAATCAATATAATACTGATTTTTTAAAAATTAGTTTTATCTTAAAAAGCACTTTCTTTTTCTAAAGGCACGAAAAAAGAAAGAAAAGAATTAGAAAAGCCTGTTATATCCCCACCCACAAATTTTGAACATACTGTTCATGTTGGCTTTGATGCAATCACTGGAGAATTCACTGTATGTATTTACATGTTTTAGTAGTATTTTATTAAAATTATGTGATTATTTATGCTAAATATTGTAAACTATCAAAGACCTATTGATTTAAGTCTTGTTGGAAAGTATTCTGTTTATTTTATGTTTATGTTATTAAATTATATCAGAAATATGAAATGAAACCCTTTATCTTGCATTTTCAAAATATGATTCATCAAATTATTTCTCAAATGTTAGTGGAAAGACAACTGAAAATATTTAGAAATTATTTAACTGATGTTTTTAAAATTAGTGCTCTTCAAATGTTTTGGCTTTTTTATGCTTTGTGTAATATATTCTTTTTATTCATTTGCATTATAAAGGGGGCAACGGATACTAAAATTAGCATATTGCAATGCAGCTAACTTAATTAGCAGATTTTTTATTTTTAAATGCATCTCTAGGAATAAGCTGTAACCATTAATATGTTACTCTGATACCATAGTATTATAGAAAGTTGATATTCATTAAATAAATATATGCAATTTAAGTAGTTTTACAAAAAATTGTTTTAGTATTGTAAATTATGACATTCGTTATACAAGCCATAATTTGCATAACTAAAGAATTTTTAGTTTAAACTCTTTAAATCAATTAAACTGTCTAAACACTTTCACTGAAGTAGTTATAAACATGTTGCTTATATCTGTAGGTATATTTTAAGCTCTGAAATGTGTAATAGTTTAAACAATAAAAAATAATTATGGTGTCAGCTTTAGTATGTCTGACCATGTTGAATTTGCCCTCATGATCAGTAACAGGTTAAAACGCCTCATAAAATTATTAAACAAAGTAGATTTTCATAGAATCTTGTTCTGTTGTTGAATACTGCATTATGTTATTTCTTCAATGGCAGAGGCAATTGTGGTCTGGATATAACCAGAATTCTTGAATTTTTACTTTTTTAGATCCAGAATTTCTGTACTGTGTTCAAAATCATATGTACTGTATTCTTGCGTGGATAGGTAATCTTCATGGACTGTAATCTTGAAGACTGATGTCTATGATTAATTTTTATTGGGGCAGAGACTGTAAATGTTATTAGGAATTTGGGGAAAATTAATCGTTTAGAAAGGAGTTTAAATGTGTTTTGAAAGAGACATATGTAGAATATGAAGATTATATGGGAGAATAATGTGTAGTTCTTAAAGAACTCAGTGTTCATCAAATTTAATGGCATGAATCCTGTTTTGCTTTGTGAAAAAATATTTTGCCAAATGTCACATCAGTTTGTGGAAACATGCCTGTTGCATAAGGAAATCAGCAACTATCAGGTAGATATTCACTTGTCTTATGCAACGAACACACACACACAAAAAGAAAAAGATATAGTTAACTTGACAGAAATGTGCAGTATTGACAAACTATAAATTTGTTTTAGCTTTCTTCTTTGGATCCATTATTGAAAATGCATTTAATTACATAGGTACATTATGACAGAATATAGACATCCTTGAACATTGACAGCATGCTTGTTGTAAAGACTAAAATATTATTTATTCCCTTCGAACAAAAATAAATGTAATATTTTTGGATAAGAAAATCCCTCTCAGGGTACTGTTGGTAAATATTTGGGGGATAACTTATTGAATAGCTTTTATTTTCAGGAATCATTCTCTTTTTACTATCAGTTCTTCATCTCCAACACTTGTTAATATGTATACTTCAGGCTGTAATCTTGCTGCTTGAAGGGTTAATTGAAAAGTTACTGTTTTCATCAAAATGACTTCTTGGTCGTATTGAAGTTTCAAATGTTAGCAAAGGAAATAATGAACATATCACATCCTGGAACGTAACTCCACTTCCTATTAAACTTAGAAGTTATTTTAAGATATATTAAGAAATGAGAAAGATAAGTAACTTTGTGAAAGTATATAAATGAAACATAAATTAATACTGAATTAATTAAAGGGCGTGTGTTAGGAACCATTTATGTTCTACTCCTGAATTATTTATTTACATTTATTCATATCGAATCTCACAAAGAGAAAATCAGTAATTTATTCTTAGTTTTCACAGTGACTTAATGTGCCATTTCCCCCCCCCCAACTTAAACAAAAACTTGAATATTGTGCAATAAATCAATGCAATCAAAGTGACGCTGCATACTTCTTATGAATTTGATAATTTCTTACAAGTTTGAGCTCTGCGTGACATCATGGAATGTAAATACACATTTAATAATTTAAGGAGAGTGTGAATGTTAAAATGCTGTTTCATAACTACTGCATTATCAGGGGGCAAAGTCCCGGATTTTAAGTCACCTTCAACTTGTTTAGTACAAGTAACTATGTGAGAGCTTTAAATATTGTTGAGCTTTTTGCATTACCAAATACAAAAAGCTCAATAATGTTTAAAGTTTTGCAACTATCAATGTCACTGACATCATTGATAGTTAAAAATTAAAGTTTTGTAGAATTTGGGAAACATGCGCAGCAATGAATGATAGCTGCTGAAAATTTATTTGTTATAATGCCAGTCCCCCCTTCAAAGATTTCATTGAACGAATCTTGAACCAAAATCATTCTTATATCCCCCCAGAAAAAAACAACTTTTAGCACACTCTTACTATAGTTTTGGCACTTCCCTTTTACAGCAGCTTTGACAAGAAATGGAAACTAGCATACTTTAGGCTTTATGAGAAACAGACTCCCATTCTGAATATGTGCACGTGTTTTGTTTTTCATCTAGTGAAAATTTTCTGTTTCTCGTTACTAAATATGGGATATTGCACAAAATGTCATACTATTCAGCCATGCTATAAAATTTTTAATGTTATACATTGAATGATGAAAACACATATTCAGGTACTTTAGTTTGTAAAAAATCTGATAGGTATCAGGAAAAGTCAGTATCATATTATGATTTGCTATGAAACTGTTTGCATGATGACAAATAACAGGTAGTTGCGTGATGAACAGAAGGCGAAAGTTAAAATATTTTGTAATGTAATGATGGTTCCAGACATAGGGAAGATTCATAGTGGGCACATAAAGCGATATCCAATTGTAAACAAATTCAGAGGTGGTATTTTCCAGATGACTGTTAAAGTCACAGAAGTTGACTCAACTTCAACTTTTTGCCATTTGCCACGTCACTTTCAGTTATCTCATTTCAAATGACCAGGTTTTATCACAGTTTTTATAAATGAATATGCTTTCAAAAATTCTTCCTAAGGAAAATATGAAATCAAATGGAATAACATCAGTAAAGAGAATTCATATGATAATTAAAAACATATAACACAGTAATTAAATAAACTGTTTAAAAGAAAATTGTGAAGTTTTTTGAGAGTAACTAACTATAAATGAGATCTGATTGATAACTTTTATGCTGTAATATGCTGTAAAGCAATTGATTACTGAGAGAAAATAATAATAGATTTCAATATCATACATTTTGAATTTACGTAAAACCTACACCAGTTTAAGGTTGCTTTTATAACATCCTGCTGCCTAATGCATAAAGCATTAGCTTCCGGAGTTAAAGGTTCTCGGTTTAAGTACCTAGTGCCACAAATGGTAATGTTGTAACGAAGTTGGTATTTAAAAAAGAAGTATTTACAGAAATGTTTATGGCTAGCTTCAGAGCAGCGCTCATACTTATTCAGTTTGCTGAACATGAAGATTAAAAACCAGTTTTTCGCTGATAATATCTGAACGCTGAGGTTACATGCTGAGAACGAAATTCAGTGGATACTATATATTGTAGGTTTTGGACTTACTTTTTCTCTCCTTTGTAAATCACTAAATTTTTACTTACCATGACTCGTTCTTCCCCCATAAGGAATTTTTATTGATTTTTTTAATTACTACGAATGTAAATTTTGCCTTCCAAGCAGTACTTCATGATTATCTTTCTTATAACAAAGAGCCTTTGGCACAATTCGCAAAATGATGGTTTGTGTATAAGCGTTTTCGGCTGACTCAAGACTAGCATAAGCGATATTAGTGTAAAGTTTCCTTTTCACCTAATTTCCAAAATTTAAGAAGTTCTTAGTTTTAAACAACTGGTGATGAGCACATCATTCATTTAAAAAATTAGAAAAACTGTTATTAATACAACAAGAAAGCTTTCCAATATGTGACATTTAAATTAAGACAAAATTCAATCTTAGATAATGAAGCTAATTTTATAGAATACTTCTAAGCGTTTTAATGGCTCCATGTGTGTTTTTCTCAAATGACAGTTTTTTACGCAACTGTTAACCAAGCCAAAGATTTAATCTTGGTAATAATAATTCATTAGTTTAAATAACAGTTGTGCGAGTATTAGCAAATTTACCAATTGATGAATTCAATTTTCAAAATAGAAAAGAAATATAGTTACTTCTATGAATTTTAGACTAAAGTGACTTAAACTTTAGATAGTGACTCTGCTTTAATATATGAATAACTAATTGAAGTAATTACGTTACATTTAAGGGTAAGAAAATGTGTACACTCTGCATAAAAAAAGGGGGCAGTTCCATATCTCTCATTCCACTGGGTCGGTTGACAAAATTTAATTTGCATTTTTCGTATTTTGAAAGTGCGACTTATGATATATATTAGATTTATATATATATATTTATTCAGACGTAAGTAGTTTGACATATGTTTTTTGAAATGGCATACCATATTTCAATTCTATGACTTAAATTATGTGAAAATACCAAATTTTGTAAATTAGCACAAGTAGTTTTTAAAAATTAACTTTGATAAATTATAATAATTAATAAAAATTAACTCTAAAAATTTAGTTAATATTAATTGAATTTGATGTATATTTATTAATCTCTCTCGCTTTTCTTTTAAATTAAACTTATTTGATTCCTTTGAAATTGAATTTGAAATTTATGCACAGTTCAAATAAAATTCACAGCTATCATCTGATTTACTTTTACTTGATTACTCAAGTTATGCATAAGTGTTAAATACTGTAAAATTTAGAGAGAAACTTACTGAGAAATGTGGAAAATTATCTTGTTGCACTTTTTTGAGTTTACACCAAAAATAATTTAGTTGGTGAAATTCTTAATTTATGGTAACCTAGTTCCCTTTCCCTTTCATTGTGCTCAAATGGGAAAAAAGGGTGCATTTTTCCTTCTTCCAAATAATTTTAACAAAATGTAGACCACGTTTGCCATTATTATTACTTATAACAAATATACTAAATTTTAAAACAGGTCATTATATGCATTCACAGATATCTTAAGAAATTTTGAATAAAAAACTAATTTTTTACAGGTAGGCCTGAAAATACATGTATTTTAAGGTGATGGTAAAACTTTTATAGATTATAATTCAAATTTTTTTTTAATTTTATAAAACTTACTAAAAAATAAAAATTTTAAAAGTAAATCAGAAAATATCTAAACTTTATTTGAGTTGAACATAAATTTCAAACTGTAAAAGAAGGATTCAAGTGAGTGCAATAAAAAAAAAAGAGATCTTAATAAATATATACCATATTCAATTAATTTGAGTAATTAAAATTTAGAGAGTTAATTTTTTTAAAACTACCTGTACAGTTTTTACAAAACTTGGCACTTTAGCATAATTTGAGTTGTAGAATCAAAATATGAGAAAAAAATAGGTAGGCCATTTAAAAAAAAGTCTAATTTTGCTTCAAAGTACCTATGTTTCAACAATGCTATATATAAATCTAATATATATCGTAAGTCGTGCTTTCAAGGTATGAAAAATGCAAATTAAATTTCATCAATCAGCTCAGTAGAACGAGAGAACTCTTTTTTTGTGTGTGTTTGTATGTCTGACTGTCTGTTTGTTTGTTTGTTTGTACATAAGGCAGAAAATATGTTTTAAAAGGTTTTTTTTTTTTTTTTTTTTTATTTTTTTTTTTTTTTAACTTTCTATTCAATTTTATTATGTTACTTTTTTTTAAGAAACTGCTTCCCCCCTTTTTTATATGTGGTATTTATTAACATATTAATCCTATCTGCATTATAACAGAGTGTATATATATGTATATTTTACCATAACTAAAGCAGTTTTATTAAGGAAAGTTTCAAATGCATTATGCAACAAATGTTATAGGATCTTACTCCATGAAAAACTTACTATCTGAAATCAGAAGGTGCAACCAAGAATTTCTCATTATCATTCAACAAAATTCATAAATAAAGTGAATAGATAAATATATAAAATGATTCTTTTCTGGGATATTCTCTTCTATCTTCCAAATGATGCTTTTCTGAGATATTCTATTGAAAATTAGTGTTCCAGTTGATGAGGCATCACATGAAAGTAATTAAAAAAACTTGTGTTCTTCAAGCGCATCTCTTCATTAAAATTATTTGAATCCCCTTGCTGCAGTTGTCTCTCATATATTATTACAATCCATCACCTTCAGTTTCTTTTTCACATAAAACAAGAAGTGTAAAATAAGTTTTCATGTAGCAGAAACTGGATCCTTTTTAATTAAAAAATATATCCATATAAAGATAAAATACCACAGAAAATACACGATTTTCCTCAAGTTTCCAAGCCTAGATTCTTCAATGAGTCATGCAGTGGGTGTGTATGAAAATATATAAAGCAAAAGTTTCCGTCCTGACTGGAAAGTGTTTTTTTCCCCCTCACGTTTCCACCTTTTGCACTAGCGGACCAGTGTGAATGCAGCTTCATACCACATAAAGCCACAAATATAAAGCTGGTGATATTTCAAAGATGACAAAACAAGGCATGAAAGCATTGGTCACACCTATCCTTGGGAGATAATATCTCCACTTCTTTAGATTGTGACACAGCTTCAGTCCTCCTGTAAGAGGTAATGCTACAGAGTACAGCAAATGTTGAACCCATACATGTTCTCCCTTTATTCTATTTCTGTTTGCATATTTATGGCAAATAACATGTATCATTGTTCCTGTATATCTCAGAATGTACATTTTAAAGCCATTTATTATTCCATTTAATGGAGAGTAATCTGATGGATTCTTTTGTAACTTCCCAACTATTCAGTACAAGTCTGCTTTCTGAATTCTAAAGTTAGGGCATTGAGGACGTAAATGGTCAAAATACCCACATTCTCTTATTCTCTTCTTTTTCTCTTATCAAAATTTGTCTCTGGCTTTTTCCTGAAATTTGTATGCATCATTATCTTTTTCTAAGTTTGTGCCCAAGAAGATTTATTATCTTTGAAATTATTACTAGGAGATTGAGGATTTTCCTACTATTTTTTTTCGCATCTTCAGATTTACCGACCAGCTGTTTCATAACCCATTCATTTAGAAAATACTACTTAAACTCGTTAAGTTTGCACCTTTTAATTTCATCTACTATCATTAAATCCTTTAGTTATTCAAATGTTTTGATTTTTATCTGTTGGGTCACTTATCTGAAAATTTCTTAAGTTCAGGATAAAAATCAAGCCATCTAGAATGTGAATTTTCTGAGTTTTAACAAGAAGTTGTCGAGACGCCGGTGATGGGTGGATCCTTAGCTGGAAAGGCACCAGGAGATATTACACCCATTGATCCATGGTCAAGTGTAGAATTTCAGCTTACCTCTCATAAAGTTCTAGAAATATACTGATATCATCAGTTTTTAAATTAAACTTGATTATAAGTTTCTGAAAATATTGATTAAATGTCATTTCACTTCTCTAGTAAATTTGGTGTTTTGTTTTGCTTAAAGCATTCTAGTTCCAGTTGTTGCTTTTCAGTTTCTTTGTTTCATTATTATATCTAAAATTTCCTCTCCTTGGCTTCGTGTTCTTAAGTTTGCTTCTCTAAGTTTTCTTTAACTATACAATCAATCATAATATTTTCTGGCAAATTTTTGACTAATTCATTCTTACAATTTTTACTACTCATTATTAGTTGTTTTAGATCTATTATTTGCATATCTTCTGAAGCTGTTTCCTTAAGTTCTGTTGCAACAAGGAATGGATCCTTTATTTTAGTTTTGCACAAGTAGCCACTTTCAAAATAATAATAATAATAATAATAATTTAACAAATAAGAACTGAATAAATAGAAACAGTTATTAACAAATAATACATAAAAAAAAATCAGAGGTATGTAAAAAATGTTTTTTTCCTCACAAAGTTAGACACATTAGAAATAAAAGAACAAAAGAAACAATATTCATTTTAAATTTGTTCTCATTTGGAACACAGAAAAAATAAACATTCTTTGCGAATATATTTCCTATTAAAAAAAATCAAAATAATAAATTCTCCTCTCTCTGTAGTACAAAAAAAATGAGAACACAGTCTGGTGTCAATAAATGTAAATACTGCTTGTAACTTTTGATTTCACAAACATCCATTTCCATTAACATAATAACTATATGATTCTTTCAGAACAAATTAAACCAGAATACTGTAAATTTTTTTTCATGTTAAATCTTTAACCCTTTGAGGGGCGGTATATAAAAGAATTTAATTTGTGGTAAAATTTTGCATGAATTGTATCTTATGGACCCTAAGAACACAAAATTAAGGCCTTAAAAAAATCTAGAGTGAAATCCTGAATTTTGAGAGCCGGTATGTATTTTATACCGCCGCCCCTCTAGGACATTTTTTTTCCATGGAGCTACCAAGAGTTAAAAATCTATTATTGCGTACTTTTGGTGTGTGTCTATAAAAATGAGTGGTTGGTTATAGTTATGTAAATCTTGAGTAAAAAACATTTAAAATTTCACTAAAAATTTTAAATTTTAAAAATAAAATTTATATTCTTAGGAACTTTGATGATGTCACCCAGCTGAACATACTTATGTAAAATACGGGTTAAAAGCTTTTGAAAGTTATTTAAATTCAATATTATCATTTAAGGAAAAAAATTAGTAAATATATCACTGCATGCGTAAACCATATCATGCTATAATTGAACTAGTATAATATGATAAGCTGAAACTGCCTTTTTAACTGCCGAAGATAAATGTTTGCATCTAAAACTGACCTTATGTATTCGCTCCTTTCACCAACAGTGAAGACTTATTTCGAAAACCTCTTACTTATATCCTAACCCTGGGAAAAAGTTTCTCTTGTGTTCCCTAGTCTCCTTCTGAAATTAACAAAGATGTGGATACCGTAACTCATAAAAGCAAGCTTTCAAATCAGCATTTTTTCCATTCTCTAGCAGGTGCAAAAGTGCATTCCTTTTTCCCCTGGTTGTAAGTAAAATTTCCTTTTGTCTGATCTTATCACTGCCCATTGTGGAGATTGCTTGATCCCCGCACTACCATATTAGCTCTCAATCACCTCTTTTCATTTTCTCTGCATTCTAAGGTTTTGAATAACACGAAGCAATGGGTGTCTTTCAGGACTAAAATGCGACATTTAACCCTTACAATTGTATGATGTTTTGACGACAGTTTTGAAATCGAAGTTTTTCTCGAGGGAAAGACTAAAGTGGTGAAATTAAAATTTTAGCTGGAGTAAACTAAGGATAAAAAGAAGCTAAGATACTTTTATTCATACTTAGCACAGGGTCAGTAAAGTCCCCACCCACCCATGAACATAATATTTAATTCAAAACAACTGGTAAATTAACCACAAATAACTAATTATTACATCATAAACAATTATATTATAAAGTAATTTGTGTTATCCCACAGAATAGAGAAATGCCTGGTGCTGCCATCTATTGGCATTGTACCCTTTGTATGCACGCCGGTATATTTTATATACCGGTTTTAAAATCGTATAAATAATCTTCTTTTAATTAACAGTTTTCATTTAAATGCAGCAAATATATAATATTTAGCATATGTACGTCATGCATATGCAGATTTTGTATTTTTTCTCCCCCTTCAATAGAATTTATGAAACTTCAAACAACATGATACCTAAACGAGGTATATTAATTTCATAATTGCAAAATATTGAGCAATCACAGGGTAATGCTGCCATTTAGAATCAAAAGAAAACACTAGAAACTCAAGATTAGAAATTTGGTGTAGAAAAATTATCATTTTTTAGGAGGTTAAAAAATTGACAAACATCCGGTATATTTTTTATACTGGTACCCTTCAAAGGGTTAAACCTTAAAATTAAATGATAAAATTTTTCATGCTACATATTAGAAAATACATATCGTATTAAAATGTAGCACTGGTGTGCTTCATGAAAAACCAAAAGTAACAAAATCACACCAGTTATAGCCAAATTCATTATTTAATTTTTTATGAAAACATTTAACATTGATGTTCTTCTGGATGAAGACCTAAAATAGAACTTTAAAATTCAGTATTGCACTGATGAGCTTTCAGATGTACACAAAAAATTACAGTTTCCTTTATATCACAGAAATTTATATTTAGCAACACTTTAAATACGTGTGAGCTCATTATTAGCGGGAAAGTGTTTTCCCACTATACCAAAAAGACATAAATGGAAATTGTTTTATTAGATATATAAAAATTAACATATGAAAACAGCATTACAAAGTTAAGCATTAGATATTTAAAACCAAACTGTAAAACAAAAACAAAATCAAATAACATTGAGTGTTTAAAACTCTAATGTGCTGACATGCTTTCTAATGCATTGATATGCTATTTCTACTTTGGAAACTGATTTCCCAAATTGTTAAGCAATACAAAATTACAATATACTTTTCAAGCATGGAAGTAAGCATTGTGGAGAACACATATCCTACATTTCTTGCCATATCGATAATGAAGTAAACATCCATTAAAATTTATTTCTTTTCATCCGTAACATACTGATCATCCCAGAATAGGGAAGAGTCACAGTCTTTATTCACATCACTATCACAATACATGAAGACAAAAACATAGAGTGTAACTTACATACATATAAAAATATTAGTAAAATTTCAAGCTAGTGACATTTCAGAAACAGCCGCCTAGACAGTATAGTGGTTAGGGGAGCGGGATTGGTATCGTAGCCAGCCTGGGTTCAAATCCTGGAGAAGGCATGTCTGTAATTGTTTGTCTTTTCATAGGAGGCAAAGGGGGCCCACCTATTAGGTGCCTCCATAATAAAGTGGTCAGCACTTTTGGCCTTAATAGTAGCCAAGCCGAAGTCAGGTGAGGGCCCGCCATTGGTAAAAATAAATATTTCAGAAACGTCAAAAAGGGCCATCAAATCTGGCCTTGGCAGAGAAAAATCTACCCTTCTTTATCTCACTGGTAGAGTTTCAACACTCTCCGTTAGAGACAGAACATAGAACACTTTGCTATTCTGCTTGCTCAGGTGCTGTAACTTGGATGAACCTATTTGCCATCTAGGGGAATGGAAAACTATTTAGAGTTCATTACACTTTTTTGAAGAAACAAAGAGCTTGGTAGTGACACAAAGTATTCTTATGTACACTTTGGTAAAAACTCCTTGTACACAGATCATCCACAGATTGTGTCAGCAATTGGAAGCCACTACCTGTATGTTGGATAGGCACCTATCAAGTGTCGGCACATCTGAAAATGGCAACAAGCATCCCTTTACACAGTCATGCAAGATGAAACCTTCCAACACACTGCAAATATTCTTTACTTCCTGTATTACAGATTTATTGTGCACATAATGACACACATCAGTTTCCTGAATGTCACAAAGATTGGCTTCCCATAGTTCAGATATTAATCTCTGTGGTTTCTTTTTGGGGGATTTTTGGAAGATGAAGCATTTACAAAGAGTCTGCAAACTTAGGACTATTATCACGCAGTTGTGCTGGACGTATGAAATGAAAAGATTCTTTTGCAAGAGATTGCAAAATAAAATTATGATCACATTGAAAGCATTCTGTGCTAAACTTTTTCCATGCTCAGACAGTTAACAGTGCATTCATTTTGTGATATTTTGAGGATAAATAAATGTGTAATAAATAAAATCAAGGGGCATGACAATTTTATGTGCCAACCTGTGTTTAATATGTGTACTATTTTTAGTGTTCATTGATTATTAACAGCAATTGCTGAAATTCATTCTAAACAGGCTAACAAAATTTTGTTTAAAAGAAATTTCAGTTATATTTCTGTATGTTGATTTTTGTTAATAAATTGCTAATAAAATTGTATTAAATAAAATAGTAAGTACAAACTTATATTAAATTACTTCTATTTATATACACTGCTCGACATTGAAAATGCAACACCAAGAAGGAGTGGTCAGAAAGTAATGAAATTTGGAAAGAAGACAGCAAGCAGCAATAAGTAATATTTATTTCAAAATGATAGTCAGAATACAGAGCGAGAACGGCATCGGCTCAGCAGGATGTGGGACCACCGCAGTCACCAATGCTCGAAGAAACACGTCTAGGCATAGAGTCAATAAGAGTGCGGATGGTGTTCTGAGGGATGGCTCTCCGTTCTCTTTCAACCATTTGCCACAGTTCGTCTTCTGAACGAGGCAGGGCAGAGTCTGCAAATGGCGTCCAATCACATCCCACACATGTTCAATTGGTGACAGGTCAGGAGAGTACGGTGGCAAGGGAAGCATCTGTATACCTTGCAGAGCATGTTGTCAGATACGAGCACTGTGTGGTCGGGCAAAAAAAATGAAAAATTGCATTAGGCAGCCCCTGAAGATAAGTTATTCCCACCGGCTGCAGTACATTATCCAAGTATCATTGGGCCATCATAGTGCCCTGAATACGAACTAGAGGTGATGTGGAATCGTAGGCAATAGCGCCCCAAACCATTATGCCGCGTTGTCACGTGGTGGGGCGTTCCACAGTTACTGCCAGATTTTAGATCTGTTTCCACGTCGACGCCACACGCGTATGCAGCGACTGTCACTGGATAAACAAAAGGGTGACTCATCTGAGAACATGACGTTTCGCCATTCTGTCATCCACCATCGCTCCAATCTGGCACCATTCTAAACATTGGTGTCTATGCTGTGGGGTCAATGGCAGTCTTCTTAACGGACACCTCGAGTGCAGGTCACGTTCAACTAATCGACGAGAACCATTTCTCGTTGACACGGGAACATCCAGGGCATCTTGCACATGTTGCAGAATCGCAGTACACCACAGCTTGTCAGCGGATGCGTCGATCCACGCGTGCAGACGTCACTCTGGCTGCACATGCATCCCTTCTTCTTTCCACATTCTCTT
This sequence comes from Stegodyphus mimosarum, assembly GCA_000611955.2. NCBI lineage: Eukaryota > Metazoa > Arthropoda > Arachnida > Araneae > Eresidae > Stegodyphus > Stegodyphus mimosarum. The sequence goes on from KK118636.1 coordinate 197,859, forward strand.
GTTCCAACCATGTTCGCCATAGCCGATGCACCGTGCTCGCATCCAAATGGGTATCAGCTGTGATTTGACATAAGGACCAACCCGCCCTTCTCAGTCCGATCACCATACCCCTTGTAAAATCGTCTATCTGCTGGAAGTGCCTTCATTGACGGCAACCTGGCATTTTTTCCTATTACTTGTGTCCTCCGGGACAAAAACGAACTTTTCTCGATAATTTGTGAGGCAGAAATAACAACACGAATATTCTCATTCTGCACGTTCCTTCCCTTATATCTTACTGCACGTGTGTCGGAGAGCTGCGCATTTCACATCATTCGCATAACACAGTGACGTGCGTCTATTCTAAAATTTGCATAAATTTCTGACCACTCCTTCTTGGTGTTGCATTTTCAATGTCGAGCAGTGTATGCATCATTAACGCCAAGGTTAAAATTAGCTGACGCTGCTATATACTCATTTTGCCAAGGTTGCTATAACAGGGAACTATATTTTGTCAGCATTTTCACTATCAGGGCCAGTTGTTTTGAATACATTTGGAAAAGTGTCCATAAACTTCAGAAGCAGACTGTATTCTGCAATGTACTCATGTTATTTTAATTTTGACTCTTTAATTTTCCCCTGCACGTGACTGGTATTTGGAACTAGATTTAAGGCGTGACATTAGAAGTGATGTGAATTCTTTAGATTATCTTAGATCTGCTTGTGTTTTGGAATATTTGCATGATAAATCTTTAAAAAAAAAATTAATTAATTAACCATATTTCAAAATTTACTGAAAGATACATGTCCCTTATTTTTATTCAAATTGATCCTGAACTGAATCTTCCACTTTTCTTTAAATTTTTGCTAACATTTTTTCTCTATCCTTTTAGAAGATTTTTTTAAACTTGAGTCTACACTGTTTTTTTCTCTTCCACTAAAATCACTTGCTTCAGTAATGGTTTAAGTGAAAAAGGCAGGTATTGAAATCTTCATTTTTATTTGCTCATTTTATGCTACACTAACTGATGCTAATGCATTATAATCGCCCCCAAGATTTAGAGTCTAATTTAGGAAATTTTTCATACCATTTGGTAATGTGTAACTGAAGAATCCAAATAATGATAAAGAGCCAAGCAAATTAATAAAATGAATGGGAACACTGAACAACAAATTTATTCTTATGAAAGGTTTTGAATGGGCATATGCATAAGTCAAAATCATTAGACTAGACTGAGGTACAGGTATCAATTATTTGATAACTTCAAACAGAAAAAAAATATTATTGTCTGCTTATTTCTAGATACTGCTTTGGGACCAAGAAGTCAAAAAACAAAGACAAGTACTTTAGAAGTACACGTGCATGTATGTGTGTAAAATTTTTATTTTGAATGAGCCAAACAAAAACTTGTAAATGTCAAAACCATGGTATTTTTATTTTTTCAATTAAAAAATATTGTAACACAATAACTTCTGAAAACCTGTAACAAAGAACAGTGAACTAGAATTCATATAGTATTGATTACATTGTTGAAGGGTGAAATATTTGGCAATGAATGTTTTGCATGTATTCACAATTTTATAGAAAATACTACACAAAAATAATAGGGTCTGGATTATACTATACATTAGCAAAAGGTGATTGCTCACTCATATTAATATATATATATATATATATATATTGTTATTATCATACATGCACATGAAGTGTTTAAATGATGAAGAATGTTTTGTTGGCTGATGCCAGTTAGATTGGGAGAGGGGAGACTAGAGAGCAGTGAGAGAAGTTAGAAAAAAAAAAGAGAGGGGGAAATCATACTTGTATTATTGAATGGGTGATATGGAGAGATGAAAAAAAATAAACTTGTATGTTTAATACCCATGTTGCTGTTATCATTTGAAGGAACAAAAGTATTAGATGTTTTTCCCTGAATATAATTAGAGCAGTATACATTTATAAAAAGTTCTAGACCTGATATGAAAATGTGAAAGTAGTCACACCAGTTTTTTATCTTAAACAAATTTTTAATTATTTTCGTATTTTATCTTCAGTCTGTTAAACTTAATACTATTTACTTTTTCAAATACAGTGCTATAGAATTATTACTTATTTTCTTCTGTATATTTAGATCTCTTTCTAAAAAAGATTAGTGTCACTTCTTTAAAGTAAGACTTCTATCATTCAACCTTTAGATTTATGGTATCTATCATAAATGCTTTTAAATGTCATTACCAAAAGGTATTCAGTAAATAATTAATCAAATTGAATTTTTTGAAAGTGCAAACACTTTGAAGGAGGTATTTGAGTAGATATCTCTGCAAGAGGCAAATCTCTTAAAATCAGTTAAAAACTATTTTCGAAAATTTTTCTTTTATGTAGAAAAAACTTCAGAAGAATTGCAAACTGTAGCTAATATTTCAGACATCAGTGAGGGAAGTTATGAAGATTAATTTTTGAATATATGTCAATAAAAAAAATATTGAAACAGTGTGTCTAAATCTTAACTGTGAAAGTGTTAAAGATCTACAGAAAGTGATATAGAAAAAAGTCATGACGTGTCATTATCAGTCAAATCTAGAAAAGCACTTCAAATATGGAACTGAAAGATGTTGATTGAAAAGCTGTAGTTGAACAATATGAAGTAAACATACACATAGAATAGTTGTTTGTAAGAGAAAATTTCATCAAGAATGTAAATGTAAAAATACAGTTATAATTTTTAAATTAATTTTAAAATGACATAAATAGTTTAACTTTATTTTTAATTACTATTTTTGAATTAATTAATGTATTAGTTTTTAGTTATTATTTTACTTGAAAAGTTTAAAACTGATGTGATGGTTCATTGTACACAAATCACTGTCTATTAAACTTAATAAACACAAAGACTTTTAGAATTGAAGTTATTTTAATAAAGGATGGGTAATGTGTATGTATACACACACACAATGCAAGCCACTGGAATAAAATGCATTTCCAAAGACACCCATAAAATCTTTTGGCTTAGACAGGCCTTACATAAACTACTGTAATTAATAAACTAGTACAGTTTTAAAATATATGTTTCCAAATTGTGTGCCTCTAAAAATATTTTACTTGAAAAATTTCCTGTAATTTTTTTTTTCCCTGTGTGTGTACACAAGCATGTGCACATTTGTGTGTGCATGCATGTGTGTTGAAATGTCAAGCAAGAATCAAAAGATTAAACGCTAACATTTTAACCTTAATTCATGTCTACAATATTTTACATAGGTGCTGATTAATGATTAAAAATTTTTCTGTGGGGAAAATTAAAGCAGTTTAAAACACTGTTGAAGTGGATGTTTCTTTGCTTTTGCTTATATACAACTTTTTATTGGTCATTTTAATTCAGAATTTTACATAGTTAATTTAGTTAAATTTTACTTTTATTTGGGTTACATATCAAAATAGTAAATTATAGACCCCCTTTTACCTAGCCAATTTTCTTTAAATTTCGCAAACTCATTTATCATTATTAAATTGTCATGAAATAATGTACTTGTAATTCCGAATATATAAGTATTTAGGTTTGCAGTAAAATATTTCATAATGAGTCCCCCCTTCCCAATTTAATGTAGAATTTTTTATTTTTATTTAATAAAGCAATTTTTAACAGTTTTTTTTTGCACTTAGCCTTTTTAATCAAATTTATAGCTGTAGAGTTGCCATCTTTATGCATTCAGGTGGATGAGGAAATAATCTTCTATATGAAATTTATTTGAATATCTATTTTAATTTGTTTTTTTATGGCAATTTTTTTCCCTCAGAATTTCAGGATTCCCCCCCCCCCAAGAATAGTTTGATATTGTTTCAATTTAAACAATGATGGTTGTTTAAATTGAAATTGTCAAAGAGAAATTTAAACACATTGAAAGCAGTATTGCTGCACTGCATATATTTAAAGACCTTGAATATATTCAATGTACCCAATGCAATATAGTATATTTTGTTACTGTGCTGATTGAAGGAATACTTTTCTTGTGTTAAGATGATATATATATCTATATATATATATAATGTTTCATAACAGTAAGTTTGATTTAATTACTTATTAAATTTAAACAATTCATTGCGCCATTGCTGCAAGGAATGAAATTTAAATTATAGTAAACAGTAATTACTTAAAATAGTAATTTTAAGATAAAAATTATAATGTAAACAGAAATGTGTAAACAAATGTTAGTTATAATTATATGTTTGTTATAATATATATATAATTTGTTATATCTTACATATATATATATATATATGTAAGATATAACAAATGTGATAGCTGCTTTAAAAAATTATTGCCAACCTTAAAATTAACATTCTAAATTTGATGCTCTCTCCCTAAATTCATCTGTTCTCCCAAATTCAAGATCTTTCTATCATTATCTAATACTACTTGAACAGGAAAACTAAAACTAAAGTTAGCCAATCATAGATTAGCTGTACTTGTGCATCAAACTTGGTATAAATACCACTGGCAATTAATTACATCATTCTTCTGCTGCATTCTTTCCCCAGCTTCTGCCTTGCGAACATCTCTATTTTGCTATGCTCCCCTTTGTTCCTATTCTAAGATGATATAATGTGCATATAAGAAATTATTGTTAATTGCTGTGATTAAGGAGTATATTTTCTACAAGGAATTATTCTAGTGTGCCTGCAAATAAAGGTGATAATTGGCTAAAGTTAGTTTGGTATCAACTCTTTACTCTCGCTATCGTGACTGTGCTTCGAAACTATTACATACATATATTGATAGTAAATTAAATAAAGGTTTACCTGTTTCTCTTTCCGGGAAAAGGTTACAAAAATTGAGTGAATGCAAATAAAGATAACAGTTAAAAGTGGAATTCTTAAAAGAAAATTAAAAAAACTACAGAACATGAGACATTACATTATAAATTGCAACCCTTTTCTGCATCCATTCTTATACTGCTTTAGGCGCTCTTGATCTTCTTGAATAGAAGTTTACGGAAACATAAACGTTTTAATATTTTTCACAATGGTAGTTCCACCATTAAATTTTATTGATTCTCTTTTTGGCATTTATAATAGTTCACAAAAAAAAAATAAAATAAGTATTGAGCCAGCCCTTTCTTTTGGTTCTATATACATTGACTGTGAACAATTTAGTCTTTTTCAAGTTTTAGAAGTCTTTTGCTTCTTTAATTCTTGTTTTTTAGACCTTTTTCTTTTTTGATTTAATTTATTTACCTTCGTTTGTTTCATTTGTTTTGGCTATTTTTAAGTATTTTGTGCTACTTTTAAGCAATTGTATTTAGTTTTTGGTTCTTAATTTTAATTGTAGATCTGAGTATTTGAGACTCATTTGAATTTTCTTTTTAAAATTTATGATTTAGTATTGAAAAAGTGATTTTAAGTCTCAAATGGCTCAGAGTAACCAAACATGTATTCTGAACTTATTAATCAACTTAATTTAAGGCCTTCCAATTTATATTGTAATGTCTCATGTTCGATGTTTTTCTAATTTTTTTTTCTAATTTTTTTTTTTTTTTTTTTAATTTTTTTTTTTTTTTTAAGAATTCTGTTTTAAATTGCTACTTTTATTCACATTCACATGGTTTTTGTAACTTTTTCCCGTAGAGAGAGATAGGTGGACCTTTATATTATAATTTTTGGAACTAGATTTATATTTAATTCACGTTCTGATTTTTACTTGTTTTAATTTACTATCAATTTATTATAATCTAGCAGCTTCAGCACAGATTCGTCCCTTTTCTTTTTAATTTGTTACTTCTTCAATGATGACTATTCTTAAGAGTATATATATATATAAATTTGAATTATGTGAATTATACGGTTTTAGTTTAATCCACTAGAAAGTTAAAAGAAAAAAAAAACTAACTATTGCAACTTTCTCAGTCATATGTGATTAAAAATAAAAGTATCGGATGCCCATAAAAGCAATGTGTTAGAAATTTAATATAATTTTTACAAATAATAACATAATGTGTGTATGTACGTTGCGCAAAAAAAAAAAAGGACAGTTCTATTTCTTGCTTTCTACTTGGCCGATTGATGAAATTCAACTTGCGTTTCTCATGTCTCGAAAGCGCAACTTAGAATATTTATTCGATTTATATATAGCATATTCTAACATAGGTATTTTGACACAAAATCGAACTTTTTCTGAAATAACATACCAATTTTTTTTTACATATTTCAATTCTACAACTCAAATTATGCTAAACTGCCAAGTTTTGTAAAAATCGCACGAGTAGTTCTTAAAATATTAGCTCTCAAAATTTTAGCTCCTCAATGTTAATTGAATTTGGCATATATTTATTAATATCTCTTTTTTTTATTAAACTTACTTGATTCCTTCTTTTAGAATTAGAAATTTAGGTTCATTCCAAATAAAATTCACCCATTTTTTATGATTTATTTTTTAAATTTGTATTTTTAAATAATTTTTATACATTTTTCGAAAAAAATTTTGAATTATAACTCATGAAATTTTTAACATCATCTTAAAGTAAATGTATTTCTAGGCACACCTGCAAAAAATTAGAGTTTTTTATTCAAAATTTAAGATATACATGAATTTACAGATTAGAGTAT
>KK118636.1:218409-265976 GCA_000611955.2 Stegodyphus mimosarum
AAATTATGCACAAATCTGTAGTTATTTCTCTATGTTTTTTTTCTAAGCTTTTAAACGTTTTATATTTTATAATAATATATATATTATTTTACTTAACGTTATTAATGGCAATTAATAGCTGTTGATTTAAAAAATAATAATGATACTTTATTTCAGGTAATAACTTTTCTTGTTTTTAAAACTGCTTTTCTCCCTTCTTTATGTATAGTTTGCTAGTTTAGAATGGCTCTATTATAAATATTTTTGACATCTTGTCCTCTTTAAACCTTTTATACCTTTTAGAAAAACATGCTTCTAGCTTTAATCTTGAATTAAACCAATATAATTTTATATCTAGAATGTTAAAATTATGTATCCTAACCACACACACTTAAATATATCATGGGTGCTTATTGTCCACATATAATTGAATTCAGGATTTTTTACTTTCTCAAAACTGTAATTTCCGGATTTGGGAAATGTGAACATAGGTTTAAAATTCTTAAGGTGCATAAAATTAAGTGAGTCATCAGATTCCTTATCTGAGTAAACTAAGTTCATCTTAAACAGAAAAGTTATTTTCACTGTTTGTCTTAAACAAAAATAGAAAAAACTGATGTTATAAATTTTGGGCTAAAGTATTCATATACTAAAATACTGTCCAATATTGAAAAAAGAAGTTCAGAAGTATTCAGACTAAAATACTATTCAGTATCGACAAAACTGATTAAATCTGTTTTAACTTGCTTCTGTGGACCCATTATTTCATGTAATGATATGCGAGAAATTATGTCATAAGCTTAGATGCTGTATAGACTGAAATTTATTCTTATTACACAAAATTATATATGAGGCTTTTGGATCAGAAAATCCCTTTATAACTACTGGTAAAAATTTTAACAATATGTTATTATTACATAACTGAAGAGCTTACCAAAATTCTTTTTTATTTTCCATTAAAACCTTCTCTTTTTTTCTAGCGTGCATACCATAAGCTCTAATTTAATATTTAAGGAATTAAAAGCTGTGGTCTGCATTAAAATGTTTTGATGATCGTGCTGAATTTTTCTGTTAGCAAAGAAAAATATATAAACATAGCAGTTCTCATAAAGTAACATGCTTCCAAAAAGAAAAAAGCTAACTCATTTCAGCAGTTATTTTTAAAAATTGTTCAGAAACCAATTTAGATAGGCAACTGTGTAAAATTATGTAGTAAAACATAAATTCACTTGTAATATATTAAGCAAAATAATGCTGTTTGCTTTGTTAGTGAAATAATTTGAAAATATATGTATATGTGCATGTAACAGTAACATTTATGTTCACAGTAATGTTCATAATTATCTGAAATTATATTGGACTTTTGCTGCATAATATTTTCTAGACTTTTTTAAATAAGGTCGCATTTAGCCATATATATATCAAGATATTTTTCTTTAATTGCTTTCTTTTATTCATATAGTATATGTGTGTGTGTTTGTGTATGTGGATGTGTAATTAACTGTTATAAAATATGCCAGTGATTCTCAACCATTGTTCCACTGCACTTTTATATGCCGCCAAATTTTAGAAATGTATACAGTAAAAATTATAATGGGTTTAATCCTAGTATAGAGTACACATGAGAATTGGCAAAAAATGGGTTTTTAAAATATTAATAATCGTGCCAATTGTTTTATCCAAGCCGATTTGGTGCTATGGAGGAGAGCACATTTCGAAGCATTTTCATGCATGTTCAGTACATAATTTAAATTAAGAAGTTCTGACTGGTGCAGAAACACAGTGCCCAACATTGTTGGTCCGAAAATCACACTTTCAATTTTTCTGCTGCCAAAATTATTCAAAAAAACATCTTCCATTGGTGAACTGGATTTTCTAGAGGTATTTCACATTCAAAAAAATCTTTCTTTTCTTGTTAACGACCCTAATTCCAATCCATCTTTGCCTCCAGCCCTTAAAGAAATTATGTTTTAATTCTGGTTTCATCAACAGATGGTGCCAGTACCTTGTCTCCTTTCCAGGCTTTATCTTATGTAATCATTATATCTTTTCTCGTTCATTTGCGCTTTTGCAGCCGAGGATGATGGTTCGGTAAAACCATCGAAACTAGTCCTGTGAAAATTTGGAAATATAACGCTGATTTTTGTAGTTTGGCTTCGAAATTAATATTTGTTCGGCATGTTATTGTACCTTAATTATAGAAGCTCCAAACAGGCTTATTTTTTTTTTTTTTTTGCATGTGGTGTAACCGCCATTTTGTGATTGCATGAGTTTCAGTAGGTACTTTTTTTGCAATTTTTAAGTTCTATTTGTGTTTTACACATTTTAATATTGTGCTTTACTTATCTGATTTCATGCATTTTAGTTGCAAATATTTTGTTTTCTATTCATTTCAGTGTGAAATTTTTCTGTTGTTTTGTGCGTGCTTTATTATTGGTTAGTTAATTTAGTTTAATTTTCTGCATTGTTTATCATGCCTTCATCCATTAATCGTTTCATTGAAAATTACGCCTGAAATGACAGAAATTCCTAAATCATCTTGACTTTTTACTTAAGTGTAAATGTAAAAAAATGATCCCCAATTTCATTCAAATCAAATGTAATCAAAAACCTTCCAGTAGCATTTCAAGAATTCTGTTAAACTGCAGGCTAGCCTTACTTCGATCCATCATAAGGGATACACATTAACAGTTACCCAAAATTGAACATGAGCTCTATAAGCTTCATCTGGAACTCACTAATTCATAACCAAAATTCACTGCCCTTGAATAAAAGTCTTGCTCTAGAACAGAGTATGCAGTTAATCATCATAAAAACACCCTTGCAGTTAAATTCGAAAAACTTCTTTTGCAGTCTTCTAGTTCAAGTAGTTCAGAAATCTTCCCATTGTAAACATTAAGCCAATAGTTAATATTTTTAATGTCACTTTATCAGAAGAACAAAAGAGAATTCTAAAATATAATTTTAACTTCTTACAAACCTCTAAACCCTCGATTCCAAAGATTTTGGCTCCTTTCGAAAAAGATTTCAAGTTCACTAAAGTTTCAGATTTACAGCAAGAAATGATTAGGCATCTTATTGCTTATAATGTGAAATTCAACAATAAACCTTTGAAACCAAATCTAACCACGAAAGAAAGAGATACAGTGCGCAAAATTCATTCTAACCAGGGTATTATCATTTCAAAGGCCAACAAAGGGGCCCAGATAGTCATCATGGATAAAAACACTTACATCGATGGTGTCACTAAACTCTTGAACGAAGGACCATATAATCCGATCCCTAAAGATCCTTCACCTTCGGACCTGTCAAAAATAAAAACTGCGATCAAATCTTCCAAATCCTTTCAAGCAACGTAAAACATTCGCTTATCCCATCTGTTGCGAATTGTGCCAGATTATATGCTCTTCCCAAAATTCATAAAAGAGGTATTCTTTTCCGCCCTATTGTATCAAATTTAGGTACTGCCTCATACCCATTAGCTAAATATTTTGTTTCTAGATTTTCAACTCTATTAGATAATAACATTTACACCATAAAAAATTCAATAGAGTTTGTAAAACAGGTTAAAAACATTTCTCCTAGAAATTTACTCATGGTTTCTTTTGATGTAAAATCTTTATTTAGCAATGTTCCAGTGGAGGGTGCATTAAGATGTCTAGAAACCAGATTTCGTAAATTTCATTTCTTTTGCATCGAAATTGCTGAGCTAATTTCTCTCACTCAACTCTGTTTGAAACAAATGCATTTTGTTTTCCAAAATAAATATTGCAAGCAAACTGAGGGGTTAGCCATGGGAAGCCCCCCCCAGTCCCATCCTGGCTGATATTTACATGCATTATTATGAATCAAAATTGTTTGAAACTTTAAACTTCCCGGTATGGTTCCGATACATAGACGATACTTTTACTCTGTTTGAAAGTAATAAAGATGATTTAAATAAAGTTCTTTCAACCATGAATTCCATTGATCCTGCTATTCAGCTCACTTTTGAACTTGACACTTGCAATTCTCTTCCATTTCTCAACATTCTTATCACACGTAACACATCCAACTTCAGTACTACGTTTAACCATGAATCTTCATGAGTTTGCCTTCCACCATACTTCAAATCATGTCAGAAGTTAGTTTCATTTTATTTTTATGTTTTCTGTGCTCTTCAAGTTTGTTCCTTCAAACTATCCCTTGATGAAGAACTAAATTATTTAAAAGCAATAGCTATTGACAGAGGCTTTTCACCCAACGTTATTAATCAAGCAGTTAAAAAATTCTCATCTCAACACACCAAAAGGCAGACTCTTGTTATAGGAGATTATAAAAATTCTCATTCCCTTCTTTCTATCAGTTAGCTATAAAGTTGCACATATTTTACAGAAATTTTAACTTTTGGTTCGTTTATTCTCCCATCAATAAAATTCCGAGTTCCATACTCAAGGACCCCATTCCGGATATGAATTCCTGGGGTATTTACAGGATTCCTTGCCAGTGTGGTTTAATTTACATTGGCCAAACTAAGAGACCCATAAAATTTTGTGTTAAAAACCCTGAGGCATATGTTAGAAAAAAGGAAACAGAAGTCTTCTGTTGCCCAACATTGTTGGTCCGAAAATCACACTTTCAATTTTTCTGCTGCATCAAAAAACATCTTCCATTGGTGATCTGGATTTTCTAAAGGAATTTCACATTCAAAAAAATCTTTCTGTTCTAGTTAACGACCCTAATTCCAATCGATCTTTGCCTTCAACCTTTAAAGAAATTATGCTTTAATTCTGGTTTCATCAAAGATGATGCCAGTAGCTTGTCTCCTGTCCAGGCTTTCGTATCTTATCTTGTTCATTTGCACTTTTGCAGCTGAGGATGGTCGTTCGGTAAAACCATTGAAACTAGTCCTGCGAATATTTGAAAATATAACGCTGATTTTTGTTGTTTGACTTCTAAATTAAAATTAATATTGTTATTCATAAAATTGTTGTTGACCATTTGAAAACATTAGAGGAGAGAATTATTCATTATTTCTCAAATTTAGATGTAAAAAAAATTGATTGGGCTCGTAATCCATTTGTGATAATGAATACTTCTGTATTTGAATTAACTTTTAATGAAGAATAACTAATTCGCTTTCTACTAATCGAGCTTTAATTTTAAAATATTCAGAAGAATCAATTTATTCATTCTGGATTAACATGAAATGCGATTATCCCACGATGCCCAAAAAAAGCTTTAAAAATATTATTACAATTTTCTAAATCTTATTTTGCTTTATTGAATTTAAAAATGTTAGTGCTTGATTTTATGTTTTCAAGATAAAATTCTTTTACTCCTTTTCCTTGAAATAGATGAATTTTTTGGAGGAAGTAAAATGCTGTTCATTGTATTTACTGTTTTTTCGTTTAGTATCTTATAGTATCATGCCTTAATATGAGTAATTTTCCTGCTATTCATTTGTTTCAGTAATTTTTGTGTCCTAGTAATCATTTATTATTATTTAAATTATATACCTAATTATAATTAATTAAAATTAATTTTTTATTATATAGCAGGTATTTTTATATTTTATTTTAATTACTCGCAAACTGCTTGAGAAGCAAGAGTCTGGAAATTTCGAGACAAAAAATTCACCTACAGTGTTTATATTTTTTGTTGTTTATAATTTCTAATCAGTTTTACAAAAGGTTGTGGAAATTTAAATTTAAAATCGGGTTCTGAATGCAAGGCAGAATCTAAATTTAAAATACAAGTGCAAAAACATTGTGTTGCAAATTATAGATTCATCACTGTAGAATTTGTTAGAAGTATTGGGAGATGCATTTCACTGCTTCATGTTGGTCTCCTGTTAGTGATGTCACTGACCAGTCAACCGCTCGTGCTCAGGCGGGTTTTTTTTTTTTTTTTTTAGTGTTGGCAGAACACCTCCATTGCATTGGAATCTTTTCGAACCCTGGCTGCTCTCTCTGTAATTCAGCGGATACAATAAACAGAAACCGCCTCCATTAATGTGCATCAGTTCTCGCACTTTGCTGGTGTGCTAGAGAACTTTTGAGGCAATGGCTTCGGTCTTTTTTATGCACATCCGTCATTATTTTTTTGTACTTTTCTTACTTGGCTTGTCATCAGAAATAAAAAGAAAATCATATTAAAGACAAATATAAATTTCCTTCACTCATACATAAAAAATGTTTATAAAGAGTCTTCATTTTTTTAACTGCTTAAACTCCAAAACAGTGTTGGGTACTGGAAATCATTGAAATACAAATTCACTCTTTAACTTGCAGATGCATTTGATTGCTTTAAGTGCATAGTTAATATAATATATATCAGTTTCAAATATATAAAAAAACTAATTATATATTTACATGTACAGAACACAGCAAAATGGTTAAATTTTAATTTTACCAATTTTGACACATTTAAAGGAACAATTAAACATCGCACTGAATATATATATATAAATTTCTCTGTCCCTTCTCTAAAAAGTATCCTGCATTATTCAAAAACCAGAAAAGTTTCTTGGCATCATTCTGATTTAAAAAAAAAAATTTAAATAGAGTAAAGTTGCTGTTAGATTTTAAAGAGATTTTTTTAATTTATTGAGAGAGAATTTTTTTGTGGGGGCGAAGGGCTGATTGGTATATAATAAAGTTGGATTATGATATGATAAAATTCAGGATATCTTGAAAAAAATTATTGATATTTACGTATAAATTGCTATTGGAAACATTTGTTGGGACAGAAATATGTTGATTACATTCAAATGAATGTCTACCCACAAGTTACACCTCAGCACTGATAAGTGCTTTGTCTTCTGTTAGTTTTGACATGTTCCATATATGTTGCATGACATGTTATGTTCATAATGGTCTGTAAGATTTGCAATTAGAATCACAGGCAAAAGCTTCCTGTTTTTTTTTTTTTTTTTTTAAAAAAAATTAGAATCACATATTGCCTGTCACTCAAGAATTTTCTAATACTCATATAATATAATCATACATCAGTAAAGAAAACATGTAGAAATGCAATTTTGAAATTACATGTGTGAACTGGGTATATCAAATAAAATTATCATAGAATCGATCTAGTCATCTTGGAGAAGTTTCATTGCTGAAATAAGTGAGAATTGAAGTGCTTAATATCTGCTTTATTAAGTGAAGTCTCCAGTATCCAGACATGTATCAAAGTTATTCTGTCAACAATTAAAGTTCCTTGTAATACTTAATGTGAGAGAATCAAATTATTTCATTATGTGCAAGAATAATATTTGAATTGTTTTGTTTAACTGATTTTTGATAATTTTAATTTTGAAACTTAGTAGTTTTCATTTCAAAAGAAGAATGTAGATTTTGTGTGTCTCTTTTGATTATATCATACTGTTGTAATAAAAATATTTATAAATTAAAATTGGACCATTGAAATATGGACCAGTAGAAAAATGTGTCAACAAAAAATATGTTTCTATACAGTCAAATAAATAAATAAACGAGCTTCCTGTCATCAAAATTACTAGAGATATTATTTAAGATTTTGGGGAACTGCAATCGAACATTGCTGTAAACAGCTATGCAAGTAAACTTTTGAATGCAAATATCAAACAGATAGCTTTATTTTTATCAGACCTGCTTGATAATTTAAATATAGCTTTAAAGTTTCTATCTGTAGTAATATTAAAATTAAAAATTTTCTATCTTTCATAATTCACTTTTTGCTGTGACCCTTAGAATCAATGTTTCACTCTGTTTGTTTTCTCAAGGAAAAGTTTTTTAAGTTGTATTGTGCAATTTTTACCACAATATCATTCATGTTTTTGAATAGAACAGTTTGCTAAATTGTGGAATTATAATTTTTTAACACCATTTTTACATATCATCCAATCATGTTTTTTTAAAAGGATTTTTTTAATAAAATAAGCTTTGATTTATCAGTTTGAATATTCTCTGTAGAGAGCATATGTAAAGATTAAAATAGTGCATATTTTAACTAAAGCATGTCACAAATCAGTCACAATTTAAATACTTACCTTATTTGATATTTTAAACTGGAACCATGAGTCAACAATTAACCATTCAAGATATATTTTTGTTATGCAGTTTTTTCCCTCAAATAACCTGCATATTTTAAAATATGACAATGGAATGAATTTCCTCTATTTAAATTTTTAAAAGTATGTGATTAATCGTGACTTAAAAGTTTTTTAATATCTATGCCAGATTTTAACATACATTTTCATTTTCAGGGAATGCCAGAATCATGGGCAAGATTGTTGCAAAGTTCTAACATTACCAAATCAGAGCAGAAACAAAATCCTCAAGCAGTTTTGGATGTTCTGAATTGGTATGATGCTAGTACCAAAGAAAAACAGGAATCCAAATACATGACTATGAATAGAACAATTGGTAAGTATGAGAAAAGTGTCAAATATATCACAGCATATAGTGAATATTTTATCACGTCTGATTGGTAAGAATTGTATAAAAATGTATGTTTAGTTTCTTAATGTTCTTAATAGAGTTTAAAAAATTAATTTTATCACTTCTGATTGGTAAGAATATTTAATCAAAGAGAAAATTTGATATTTGTGTGGAAATCTTGCTTATTTGTCTTATATTTTATCCTTACCAAAGGTTATATAGCCAAAATTTTACTTATTAGTATTACTAATGAGAATATTTTTAATCAAATTTAATTATAGTCCAAAGGGGCTTTGTCCCTGAAGGACTATTGTTTTTTTTTCGCAATTTTGCGTCGGAAACATTAAATGTCGGTTCACTTTTCAAACTGTGGCCAGCAAGTATTGCAGCTCTATATTATATTTAAAGAAATTAAATAATGAAGAATGCGCAGAAATGTATGTGTGTTTCTCTCATTATGATAAAATGACAGTACCTAGAGCCATTGAATTTTGAATGATGTAATCCTGCTACGTATATGGGCATCTGGAAGCCCAAATTTGGAGTTTGTTTTATTATCGATTTCATATTTTGTAAAACTTTAATGAATTTTTGATTAAGAAACTCAAGGATTTCAGAGCGAGCAAGGGTAACTTTGTACAGAAAAAACATTTTTATCTCCAACGCATGAGACTGTGTATAGGAAATTCTAAAGATATACTCAGTTTAAAATAATTTTGCAATATTGTTCTTTAACTGAATTTTATGGTTTAAGTGAAAAGAACATGATATTTAATAAATAAAGGTAACACAGAAAATGTTTAAAAAAAGTCCCTTTGGACGTAATTTAAAATCTGAAACATTTCATTTTTTTTTCTTTTATTTATTTATCTTATATTTAGTATTTTTATACTCATAGAATATTCTCCTTTGATGATTAAAATGCGTATGTAAACACAACATTGAATATTTTTAGATTTGGTCATATGTAATGAATGAAGTGTAATGAAGTCACACCGTTATATTGTAATAATAAAATGTAAATTTTGGTTTGCATTTTGTGCAGAAGGTAAACTGTGTTGGTATGTCAGCAGAAAAATGGAGTTGATATGAACATTTCTCAGTAATGACTATTATGTAATTTAAGTATGAATACAGGAAAAGTTATTTCTGTATTATTACAGCCCCCCCCCCATTTTATAAATGATGCAAAGCAAAATGTATTATTTACTGACGTGTGAGAAGGTTGCTAAGTCTTATCGAAGAAAGATGCACTTTTCCTCTCATTCAAGTATGCAAAAATTGCCATTAAATATAACTGTATATGGATTAATATTGAATAAATAAAATATATAAACAGTATTGAAAACATTTGAAGGTTCAATGTAAAATGTTGGAAGTGAGGGAAAAGCATACATTTTGATGACTGGTTTAGTGGTTTCAGATTACTGTTTGTAACAGTGCAGCAATTTATTTACTTTTGGCCAGAGGAACTGGTGTTGCTTTAGTAATAGGAGAAGTAACCCAGTTTTTACGAAAATAAAATTACTGACTGGAACAGTTTTATGAAAGAGGTGTATTCTCTGTATATAATTCAACAAGTAGAAAAGCCAATATGTAGTCCTAAAACAGATGTGGCCATAAATGAAAATCTGTGGACAGCCAGCAGAGATACTGGTGAATTCTTTCTTGCTCAGGTTCTGAATAAAGAGGCAGAAAATTATTGACCATTGTAGAGGGGTTGACTGTTGCTCTAAGAACAACTGCTTATTCAGAAAATGTTGCAAAAATGTGCCACTCCACTAAGTGGCTGAATAAAAAATCAACAAGGCTTGTTTGCGATCATTGTTTGCTTTCCGAAATTTCCATGTGGCAGAACCCTTGGTATGTGAAAATGATTGTGATGCCATATTAAAAATAATCACGGAAACATAACAACCACAAAGTGTATGTGAGCAATAAACATGAATAGGGTGATAATCCCAGTGCTAACTTTACACTGCATGTGCTACTGCTGTTTTTAATAGATTTAATGATTCACTTGCAAATGGCAAAATCTAGTTAATGGAAATATATTGTTCATTGTTTCACTGTGACAACACAATTAAGCTAAACAGAGTGCACCTTGTGATTAAAGAGGGCAAGTGAGATTGAATATACAGAAATTTTCACATACCTGGGTAAATTATCTTGTATGATTAATTGTTGTTTAGAAGTTTTGCTGCCATAGGTCCTGCATGTAAGGATGGTGTCTATAGGCAAAGATGGTGTATAAATTAACACACAAAAAATTTCATTGAGAACAGTCCAATATTCTGTATAACACTAAAACATGTAATGAATGTATTATTTACATTGTTCATGAACATGTAATGTACAAACATGTAATGTTCTGCATGAACATGTAATGTTCTTCATGAACATGTAATGCACAAACATGTAATGAATGTATTCTTCTTCTGTTAGTATATTTGTTTTGACCCTCAAAAACAAATGTAATAGTGGTAATAAGTCTTTCCAGATGATCTCCCACCAATAAAAATGAGGAGATGCATTGCTGGCAAACTATTATTTGGCATATTCCTCATTTGGTTGGGCTGTTCTGTAATCTGGGGTACACCATTAGCAGATTCTACGAGTACTATTCTATTCTACCACATTCTATGAGTATAAAAATACTAGGATTACATCATAGCATCACTTCAGAATGATGCACAGCTATTTGTTTACAAGGCGGTCGTGAAAAAGATCTGGAAAAATGAGAATGAAATTAAATTGCCTTTTGCAACAGTGCTCCAAGTAATACTGCAGCACAGACAGTGGAATTTTTCCACACATCAAACATGATAGAAATGATTTGCCCACTTTACAGCCCGGAGCTCATAATGAGTTCTGTCAGGAATGGTTTAAATAATTGCTGAAGCATATTATCTGTAATAAGACCTACTTTGAAAAAAAACAAGATAATCTTGTTTTTTTTTTCAAAGTAGGTCTTGTTTGTTTGGTATGCTTATCTTGTGTGGTTTAAGATGTTTCATTCCTGACTGTCTGGAACCTTTTCAACATTGTCTACATAATTGTGTGGGCTGTAAAATGTTTTTACCCCTTTAATATTTATTCCTCCCCTGCCCTTTACTTTAAATGTCTGTGTTTTAAATTTTTTTTTAACTTTTTTATTATCAGCACTCCCATTGAAAAGTTATGAAAAGGTGAGGCAATGCATTGTGTTGTCAGAAAGCATTAATGTGGCAATCTACGATGTCACCCAAAACTTGTTACCATGTCATCAAAAAGTGTTCCTGGCAACCCAAATATACACATAGCAAACCTCAAACAACTTTCTACTTCTCTGAATATGTTTTCTAGTGTGGCTGCAGATTATAATTTCTTCTACAGGAATTTCAGTTTAATATAGTGGTTGACTGCAAACTGCAGTTTTCATCACTTCCAGTGAAATCTCAGACTTAGCTTTCTGCATGCATAGAGCAATACTTGAAGGACATCAGGCACCTCTTTTTCATTTCTCATTTTAGTGCTGATGTGTACGATGCTGTGTTTGTGATATTCCCTATTTTTTTTAAAGCAGGCTGATTAAAAAAAAAGAGCACTGGATACATTGTTGAAATAGATGTAAAAATACCCAAACAAATATTTTTATCCAGAGTTGCCACCAACTTCACAAATGCTTGCCATTAAGTCCATGACCCTTCAGAGGTGGTGCAGATAATCTGAAAATACCAATTTTTTTGTATCTGAAATTTTAAAATGATACTGACAATTGATATGCAACCATAACTGTAATAGAAATAATGCAATAATCAGTGTTATGTAATGTAAATTTACATCTTCCTGAACATGTCATAATATTGTTTACTAATAATTACCATATATTTAATGTTGCCTGTCAGACTTATTTTAACTATGTTTATTTAAAATTTAAAAAAAAAATGAAGGAGGCTAGAAGAATTGAAGATGTACAGAAATAACATTTAGAGTTGAATAGAAAACATGAATCTGTATATGCTGATAAAATTTAATTATTAAGAAGTTGTAAAAAATTAAATGAAATTTATTTTTACATTTTCATCATCAAAGTTAATGGAAGTTTTAAAGTGTTAATGCTGTATGGCTTAAGAATTTAATTTCATTGAATAGTAGTTATGAAATGCTGTTTACTAAGATTGTTGAAATTGTTTTAGCAGTAGTTTAAAAAAAAAAAAAAAAAAGGTTAATTACTGTCGCCAAAAGTTTAAACATAATTTTTATTCATTTTGTGCATTATTTTACAGCTTGAGGAACCATGTTGTACATTTTCTCTTTTTTTAGAATAAATAGACCTGTTATGAAAAGTGCTAAAAAGTTCTATTTTTATACTTATTTTATAATTATCTGAAATATATTAAGTTTAACCGTTGGAGTGCCGAGGAGCGATTTTGCGCTTGTTCTGTGTCACTCGAAAAGTACCAGCACTCTAGGCTGCAAAGCCAATGACAGCGAAACACTTGCTTTCCATCGATGCACAACTTTATGGTTACCATTCCGTTTTAGGTAATTTCAGAATCAGAATCATCAATGAGATTAATCCTTCTTCTTTTAAAAATAACAATGACTATCATCACTGCCATAATTCAAATCCTCTGTTATACTACTCGTTTTATGTTTAGAAGCCATTGAATTGCTGAAGCGCATCAAGTGAAAATAAAATGAAATTATACTATAGATTACATAAAAAATTAGGGAAAACTTTACTGGACATACCTTTTATACATGCAATAAAATATTTAAATAATAATTTTGTGTTATTTAAATATGCTGATATCTGTACTTATGCTCAGAAAGATATCAGAACAACATTGAATTGAAAGAATTATAACTTACCGTATAAGAGCAGAAAACAGTGCAATAGCGCTCCTTGTCATTTTAATCAGAAAATAAGACAAGCACTATCACGCCACTTTACACTTTTGGAGAGGGAATAAGACAAGCGAAAAAGCCTTCCTTGGCACTTTTGGATGGGAAAACAGCAAAGGCACACAACACTCAAACGGTTAAACTAAATTTTTTATCTAATAATTTTCTGCAGTGCTATTGCATTGTTTCCTTTTGTATCATTTATTGACATTTAACTGTATATCTATTATGCATTTTTTATATATGAGAAATAATTTTAAATAATAACTCTTGCTTTAAAGCTGACATAGTGAATATATGGCATCCAAGTAGGTATTCTTTTATAATTATACTTTAGGAGTACTTTATTAGAGTTTAGGAGAATTATTATCAGCATTTGCAAATGAAAATACATTTTTGAGCTAGAATATCATGCTAATGAGAATTTATTTTAAATCATTATATGCCTTCTTTTATGAGAGGGGAAGAATTTATTACTAAAAGTAATTCTACTTCTTTGTTTATTTAGTATAATAAACTTTTCATGTTTGCCCTTTAGATATATATATACACAGGGTGTCCCAGGATTATTGGAACAAACTTTAAGGGGAGGTTGGGGACATCACAAGGATTTAGATTTGCATAGCAACCCATGATGGGAAACATCTTTGTTTGGCACTAAGTGGCATTGTTCACAAGACCATTGGAGGAAACAGACCTGCATTGCCGCAGTAATTTGAGCTGTCATAGCTCGCAGAAGAGTATGGAACATTTTATGAACAACAAGGTAGCAGATATGCACCTGATTTATGGATTGGCAGAAGAAAAAGCACGAGCAGCAGAAAGCTTGTATCGCAAAAGGTACCCACAGAGGAATGCATCAGACCACCAGATGTTTACTAATTTGCATCCCAATTAGTGTAAGTGGGAATCATTACGAGGAAATAGGCATAGTGGAGGCGCGCCACGACCAACCTTGAATCCCTGACATGGAACAAAATGTGTTGGCACCATCAACGGTACGAGCCATTGCCGCTGCTGTTGGAGGAGCGAAATCCAAAATGATCTACATGAGTACCAAAATAGGAACATCAGAATAGATTGGGTGAAGGCCCACGATGGCAATGAAACGGCAGACCGCCTTGCTAAAGAGGCTGCCACAGGAGAGCATACATCCATGTCAACATCCCTTGGCCTATTTCCCACCTGAAAAAGTCACTCAGACTCAATGGCAGGAACAATGCACAATGGCAGGAAGAGTGAGATTGCAGCACAACAGGCCGCAGGATTTACTATCATTTTGGGTATGTAGACCCGATACAGTTAGATACCAAACCACAGCTAGTCAGGTATATTACCGGATACGGTCCAGTGCTTCCACCGATTTGGAATCAGTACAATCAAAGTAATCAAAGTGTAATGTGATTTTAATGTATGCATATTTATTTATCGATGCATAAATATTTCTTTATCCATCTATGTGTGTGTAATGTTTATCCAAGTTATAGGTGATTTTATATATCCAAGCCAAATCATTATGATCATAACATTTTGCCATGAGTACTCTATTCTCTACTATGTGCTAAAGTATCCTGCAGCGCATAATGTTATATATTATTATATTAAGTAACTCTTGCATATATATGTAATGTATATAATCATTGTTATATTTTAATCAAGCCATATGTTGTCAAAGTATTGTTAAATGTAACAATATGTGTAACTGTGTGTAACTATAATTTGTGCTTGTAATTATAATTTGTTATCAAGGTCACCGTAGGAAATCATATAATATGTATCTTAAACAACATATAAGACACTGTATTTATATATATAATTAATGCATATTAATTCAGCGAGGCGCCAGTGTGGCCCCTCCCACTTGCCATCTGGGCTGTTCTAGTTAGTGGTGGATGTGATGCTGTACTGATTAACTAATATGACGGGGGACGAGGCACAGTGCCCATGTCCCCTGTCACTTGCTGCTGGAGGATCTCGGAGTAGTGTTCATCGTGTTTTGCAATGTGAAGGTGTACACATACCATTTTCAATCACTGCTTCCCACAGATCATCCTGAGCATATGTGTTTTGAACGGTGGTACCTCGACCATTGCCGCAAAGATGCGCATTTCCCATCCTATGTTTTATTTACAAATGAAGCATACTTCATGCAGGATGGTGTGTTCAAACACCACAATGCGCATTTATGAGCTAGCGAGAATCCCCCTAGCATGAGACCACATGTTGCCCAACATCAGTTTTCAGTGCATGTGTGGGCTGGTTTGGTCAGCGACCTCTTAGTCGGGCCTTACTTGTTGCCAGCACCTCTAACATCTGCAGATTATCTCATCTTTGTGCAAGAGCTGCTACCATGCTTACTCCATCCTGTGCCACAACATGTCAGATGTATAAGTGTGGTTTCAGTATGGTAAAACACCTTCCCATTGTGGCAAATGTGTTCGTGAACATTTGAATCAGGTGTTTGGTCACCGACAGATTGAGCATGATGAACCGGTTCTCTGGCCACCACACTTTCCTGACTTAAGCAACATGGATTTCTTTCTATGGGGTGCACTGAAAAGTGCTGTGTATGCAACACCTATGGATTCCAAAATGGATCTGGTTGCAGAATCGTTTGCTGCTGCGGGTATCCAAGAAAATCCAGGTGTATTTGACGGAGTCAGACAGTCGATGGTCCGACAGTGTAACACATGCATCGCTAGCAATGGTGGAAACTTTGAACATCTTTTGTGACATTTTCACATATCATCTGCCACAGCACATGTAATATCTTTGGCCAATAAATATTTCAGATGATCTCAGTCTTATTTCTCTTCTTTTCGTGTACCTGCCATACTACTTTACCATGAAATTTCCAACCATAGGTTGCTATGCAAATCTAAATCCTTGTGATGTCCCCTACCTCCTCTTATAGTTTGTTCCAATAATCCTGAGACACCCTGTATATATATATATATATATACTCTGTTGCAAAAAATATATGCACCCGGAAAGAAATGAACTACTATCACGATACTTCTATGTAGTGTATGAGGAGATAAACAAATGATCACAAATTCAGAACAAGAAAAATCAGCAAGTAGTATAGCCACCTCTGACAGTTATACAAGCCGAAACACGGCATGGCATTGAATTAGGTGGGTCACCTATGATCCCTTGTGGAAGATTATGCCATAATTCCATGCCATATTATTATGCCAATATTCTGGGACAGCTGCAGTTGCCTTCCAAGCATGTCCCATATGTGCTTTATTGGCGAGGTCTGATGACCTGACAGGCAACAGGTGTACATTATGTCCTTGAAGACATTATTAGGAGAGTCATGCAGTTTGTAGATGAGCATTGTGTTGCTAATAAGTGGCATCTGGGTGACCTGAGAGCATGGGCAGTACAACTAGCATTAAAATATCATCCACGTAACTGCGAGCCTTCATAGTGCCTTGAATGCTGACTAGAAGTGGTCATGTGTCCTAACAAACTGCTCCCCATACTCTCACACCTCGTGTAACTGCCGTATGCCACTCGACAACAATTCTGAATTGGACCACTGCCCTGGCCACCTCCACACATGTGTGTTTTGATCACCAGCACTGAGACTGAATTGGGATTCATCGCTGAAGATTGCACGCCTCCAGTTGGTCACACTCCAGCTTGACCGAATTTGGCAAAAATACAGTTGACACTCCTATGATGTGGGGTCAGTGGTAGGCATCTTTAATAGAGGTCAACAACATATACCAGCATCAAGCAGCCATCTCTGAATGAATAGTTTCCCTTAATACCACCAGGTGGTAAATGGCATCGAATCGATGTTAGCGACACTGTTGGCTACTATATGCCCATTCTCAAAATCTGACAACTGTTCGTACTGCTGCCGATTATGTCTCAGAGGTGTCTCTAGTCACAATACCATTCATCTAACTCAACAGATTTGTTTGAATAGTTCTACGGCACGAGCAATTGTGCTTTTAAACTCTCCCAGCTACGCATCTCATATGTACATAGCACGCTTACCCCAGTCTTGCTGGTATTGAAATTTAAATCATTTGCATATTTCTTACCAGACTACTTCTGCCGAGTTTCGTAACTGTGGCTCGATTTCTTCTTGAGTGCATATATTTTTTGTGACAGATTGTATATGTTTTATTAGTTTCCGTTCTGATGCATGTAAGGATAAGTAGCTCTCTAAATACTTTGTTTAGTCTAAACAGAAGATGTTCTAGGAGAGTCAGAGGAATTTTTTCAAATAACTTTTATTACTTAACCCATGCAAATCTTTTAGAAATTTTCATTTTCTTTCCATTTCATTCTTTAATGTATAAACAGCATTTTTCCCATGATTACAATAGTATAGAAACTCAATTAAATACGAGGGTTGGAACTTTAATAGTGGCAACACAGCTGAAAAAATGCTACGCAACAAAACCAAAGAATATTGCGTATACCACACGTGAACTACATACCTACCTTACCTCTCAGCAAAAAGACTCGTCCTGCCTACGTGACGCGAAGAAGGGATCCTTGTGTTAGCTCGTGGTCTAAAGTAAGTTTGTCAGGATGTTTTCAAAACAAGAACAACGATGTTGGATAAAAATTGAATGTGTAAGAGGTCATAAAGCACGACAGTGTCATCAAGGGCTTCAAGAGGCTTGCGGGGAATCTGCATTGCCTTACAGAACCGTAGCAAGATGAGTGAAAGCATTCAATGAAGGACGCCAAAACATGGCAGACATGCTGCGGTCAGGTCGTCCGAGTGTCAGCGATGCAGATGTGCAAGCTGTTGCTGCACTAATGGACAGTGATCGCCGCCAAACGATTCGTCAGCTGGCCGGACAAACAGGATTAGCGCATACGACTGTGCTGCACATTCTGAAGGAACGCCTGTCCATGAGAAAAATTGCTTCATGATGGGTTCCACATCAGTTGACGGAAATGCAGAAATGGCTACGGTACGATGCTGCCCGAACCCACCTGGAGCGCTATGAGCACGAAGGAGATGCTTTTTTACGCCGTGTCATTACGCTGAATGAGACTTGGGCCCGATCGTACCAGCCAGAACTGAAACGCCAATCAAACAAATGGCATCATCACGGGTCACCATGACGTTCAAAATTTCGTCAAAACCCCAGCAATGTGAAAGTTATGGTGATTCTCGTGTACGACTGTGATGGTGTCATCCTAACGCATACCGTTCCCACACAGCAGACTGTCACTGCGCAGTATTACTGCTCATTTTTGGAGCACAATCTCCGACCAGCTTTGAGAAAAAAAACGGCGACACTTTCTGCAGAACGCTCCTCTCATTTTGCATGCCAATGCTCGGCCGCATGCAGCGCAAGCTGTGACTGATTTGTTCAAGCGATGGGGCTGGGAAGTGCTTTATCATCCACCATACTCTCCAGATCTAAGCCCTTGTGACTATGACTTAATTCCTAAGATGAAGGAACCACTTCGTGGCACTCGCTTCCAAACTGTTCCTGAGATTCTTGCGGCAGTAGACCGGTCCATTCAAACTATCAACAAAACTGGCGCTGCTACAGGTATTGTGCGACTTCCACATTGTTGGAAACAGGTTGTACACAATGCTGGCGACTATATTGAAGGACTGTAAAACATGGTGACATGAATCACTTTCGTATTCCTTGTAAATAAATAGTTGCCACTATTAAAGTTTCAATCCTCGTAAATTGTCAAGGAAAATTTTTAATTCAAATAGTACAAGTAATATTAAAAATCACATAAACAATTAAAACTTTTTAGTTCAAAAGGGCTGTATTGGTCTTGAAATATGACTTTGTGTCATTTCACTTCACATGCGAGTCTGTTTTCATTCAAAAAAACTTAAAAGATAATTTTCTTTCATATTTAATTTGTATGTTTTTAATTAACAAACTAATATGACTAAAACTTATATAAATAAAGTATTTAAAACCAACAGATGCAGCTCTTAAGAATATTATTTTTTAAATTTTAATCCAATTAATAAAAATTCATTTAATTTATGCTTTATCTAGTTGCAAACATTAAGTATTTTTATAGAATTATGTTACATATTTTTGCACTTCTTAAAAACACAGAAGATATATAATTTATTCTAAATGCATATTCATCTAATAACCTATAAAATGTTTCACTATTCCATCTGGACTACCTCTATTGATAATCTCTACTGATAACCATATTAAACTTTAAAAGAACCCTTTTGGGCAATCATTAAAATCTGAACCCTTTCAGACATTTTTCTTATATGTTTTATGACCAGATTTTAAAGAACCAGCTTGCACTAGTTACAAAACAGTCATATTTTTATACTGGATAAATAAAACTGAAACTTTTGATAGAGCACATGTATATGTTATGCTTATCTCTAAAAATATTTATTAAATAATGAGAATGAGATAAATGTAATAATTAACCATAACACCCAGTAATTTTTGTTATAGTTTTTGCGTTATTTTTTATTAGTTACCTATCTTATTTTTTTGTCTTTTTATAGGAGATCCATCTCCTCGTCCTAGTTATCTTGCTGATAAATATGCCACTAGTGCTGTTGTTCCTCCTCTTCCTGTATCTGTGAGTATATTTTTATAAAAGAATATATGTAAGAAGTTAGTTTTTTTTTTCATATAAAAATTAATTTTTCTATTCAAATATGTTAATTCCATATGAAATAGATTGTCTGTATTTTTTCTTTTATGTCATTTTATAAGTAAATTTTATGCCTCTGAAATAAAGCAAAAATTTTGGTTTATTTAATTGTATACAACTTATGTTAGAGAAAGAATTGAGCTAGATTTTGTTTAGCTTGAAAAATAAATTATTAGTTGTGCAAGAGTATTAAGTGTGTTATTTTAAATTTTGTTTGTTTATTGATTTCATTAGCCTACTAGAAAACCAGAACCTTCTCCTCCTACAACACCAGAAGATGATGATGAGCCAGATGAACCAGAGGTTCCTCCACCTCCCATTGCTGCAAGACCTGAGAAAACTAAATCAATTGTATGTAACAAGCTTGTTACAATTAAATTCTTTGTTTACTTTGCATACAATAAAATATAATTATTTATCCCTCTTATGTGATTTATCCTTTTATATGCTTTATTTGTGTATGGTATTTGTGATGGTAAGTTTTAATCCCTCCCTTCCTCCCATATTAGTTTATATTACTAAATGCTTTTTTTCAGTGAGGATCACATCTGAATGTAAAATATTTGGTACATGACCATCACCTTCATTTGTATGAAATATTTTTTTTAACTTGCTAATTAAATTTAAACATAAAGATTACTGTGTGCACTTTTTTAAGGTCTACGTATCTATTTTGATCACCCTGGATAGGTCTTCCAGTTATTTCTTGTCAAATCTGTTTATTTATATTTAATATTGCACCATCTAGAAATAACTTACATAAGTACAGTTTTTATATAAACTGAGAAATTTTAAAATAGCAAAATAAAGTGTCTTAAAATTAATAATTTATAATCAAGAATGTTTATTTATATAATTTTTAAATAAATTATTCTTTGTACATGTAGTTTTCTTTGCATAATTTAAGATTTATTAGCTTTGAAAAATAGTAAAATAATTTCAGCCACATCTTACAATATAATAAGATTTTCTTTTCAGTTTCAAAATTCACTTGTGTTGTAAATTGTGTAAAAGTAGGAAATGTATATTATTATATATATGCACACAACAAATAAATTTTTAATTTTGTTCTGCGCATTTAGCTGACAGAAAATACATATTTTTAAGATGTGACATTTTCCATGTAGATGGGGAAAAAATAATGCAGGTTTAGTTATTATTGTTGTAAATAACAGTGATATTCATTTAATTAACAGTTTATTTGGGTTACTTTTGTTTATTAATGTACTAGGAATTTAACCATATTATGCAAAATGGGATTAAAATTTAGCATAGCATAAAAGCAAACCACTTGTCATTTTGATCTGTTTATATTGCCTGATATATTTTAACTAAATTATTATAGTAATTTGATGGTATTTTTTTAGTATACAAAACCAGTTGATGAAGAAGTTAAAAATGAAGCCTTATCATATGATAAACGAGATATAGCTAATAATAATAATGCTCCTGCTACTATGACTCCAGCTCCTACAACCACCTCCATAGTGAAAACAAGAAAAAAGAAACTGTCTGATGATGAAATTATGGACAAAATTAGAAGTATTGTCTCAGTTGGAGATCCAAATCGTCGTTACACAAAGATTGAAAAAATAGGAGCTGGGTAGGTATACTTTTCATGCTGATGAAAGGAAAGTTTCATATTTACCATTTACATGTTTCTTTCTCCAAATGTGTAATAAATGTCACATTTGAAAGGTTTCATCTTTATTTAATGCTTAACTGATTAGTAAAATGTGTGAAATAATTTTTTAAGTGAAATATTATTATAAGTATCCGATATTTCTTTGAAGGATACGAATCTGTTATTGATGATGATTACATCTGTTTTAATAAATGTAAAGTTAATATAAATGTTATATGTTATTTATTTGAAAGTTGTGAATATGGTAATACTGATAAAAAAGAAATGCATTATAATAAATCCAGTCTCATTTTAGAACACTTTGTCAATTTCAGAGCATCAGGTACTGTGTACACTGCCATCGAGTCTGCTACAGGAATGGAAGTTGCCATCAAACAAATGAATTTACCCCAACAGCCAAAGAAAGAACTCATAATTAATGAAATT
The DNA here is from genome assembly GCA_000611955.2 of Stegodyphus mimosarum. Classification (NCBI taxonomy): domain Eukaryota; kingdom Metazoa; phylum Arthropoda; class Arachnida; order Araneae; family Eresidae; genus Stegodyphus; species Stegodyphus mimosarum. The sequence goes on from KK118636.1 coordinate 240,400, forward strand.
TTGGTAATGCGAGAAAAAAAGCATCCTAATGTTGTGAATTATCTTGACAGCTATATAGTTGGTGATGAACTTTGGGTAGGTATTCATTAGTTTGTAACAATTATCTAAAAAAGAAAGAAGAAAAGAAATGGAAAAACTTTAATTGTTCCTGCATTTATTTATTTATTTATTACTAAAATTATTGAATGCTGTCTCATATTTGCTTAGCAGAAAAATATACTGATTTTTTTTCTTACATGGAAAATAAAATAATTTGCAGTAAACTGTATAATATATCTAAGCTCATAATGTTAAAATTTGTGAAATATATTGCAAGCTAAAAGAAAGTTGCAACAGCTAACTCGTAATTGACATAAGCATAAGATTACAGTTGTATTGTTTATTATGACTTTATTTTGTCTCCACCACTGTATACTTATCATTAGACTGAAGTAAGAATTAAATATGATTCTATGTAATAGCAATCATTAATGATAAACAGTACCTTTCCCACACAGTTTCTCAATTGCAACAGTGAACTTTTATGCCTCACTCATTACTGTGCAATTAGACTAAAAAATAACACAATTTTATTTTTCTTCAAGTTTGCTGTAATACTTCAATACTTCAGCTTCTCTTTCTGTTGTCTCTGATAATTTATGACAGGTATATAAAAAGAAATAACATGTTAAAATCAGCTAAATTTCACATGCTGCACATATATTATACACAAGACAACCAATGTTTCTATTGAATTGTTTTATAATTGTTGTAAACTGACAATTGCTATCTGTTATGAAAATTATGTAATTAAGAGCATTATAATCTGTTGCAGAGAATAGGTAAAAGCATAAAAGTGAAATGTTAGCTTGCAAAGATATTTTATTAATTATGTTAAATTAATGCAGTTTAACTTTTAATACTACTTTGAAGAAATAAGAAAAAGTAATAAAAACATACTTATAACAAACAACATCTCATAGTACCTGTTATGAAGAAAACCATATGCTATAAATTGCATGCATTTTTAGACCTTTTCCAGCATATAATATAAATGCATGGAATTATCACTAAATATGTTTAAAAAAAAAGAAAGAAAGAAAGAAATGGCTGAAAGTATTCAATTCACCCCTACTATAATACATGCATTAAATTCAAGTATGTCCTAAACCTTATTGAATTCCTCTCTTAAATAGAATAAGGAAAAATTGATTCTCAAGCCATAGTTACAAATAGTATGTTTGATTACATTGTGCATATGTTAATTTTATATGGCTGATGTACTGATTATTTTACTAGTTCTTCATGTTTTTTCATTATAGGTTATAATGGAATATCTCCCTGGTGGTTCTTTAACAGATGTTGTTACTGAAACTTGCATGGGAGAGGGTCAAATAGCTGCAGTGTGTAGAGAGGTGAGTTTTCTTATTGTGTCATAATGTTAATTTCTTTATACTTGCAAATGAAAGGTGCATTTTTCAGAAGTAGGGACTGATGAAATTTATAAATGTTTTAAATTTATATGCCACTGTATTTTAATTATTAAATACGTAAGGATTTGAAATACTTCTTGTAGATAAGTGTTACTGTTCAATCAAATCCTCTATAAATGTATTTAAGTATTTTGATTTCATAATTATTTATTTGTATGTATGTATTTGTGTGTGTCTGCTTACTAAAGTAAATAAAATTCCAACTTTATTTGTAATTTCCCCTTTAGTGTCTTGATTTAACATTTTTGTTGTCTGTCATAAAAATAGGAATATGCTTATAATAAATATTTCTGAAATACATGCCTTCGAAATGAATGTGTTTCCTATGATTCTTGCACAATGTTGTATGTAGGGTCAAAAAAGGGGAGGACTGTTCAAAATCTCTCTATTCTAAAATTGCAATTGCAGGGCTAATTTTGATTTACATATTTTTTATCTTACAGATATATATATATTCTAGAAATTGAATATCAGATGCGTAATATATTGTTACTTATTCACAGAGTGGACTAAAAAAAATCACTAAAACAATTTTAAAAATTTTGAATTTTATTTCTTAAAATTGCTATGTTGTCCTAAGGATCAGTATAAAGTGTTAGTAAATTCTTTTATGTTCAAACAAACCTTCTTATTCAGTATATAAAGAAAAAGATGAAAGCAAGCAGTTAAAAGTTGCATAAAATGAGAGAAAACCAACAATCCTGAGATAAACCAATTATCCTAAAATACCTAATTGCAAAAAAGTAAGAAGAAAATAGTTTGAAAAAGTAAAAATGGGGCACTGAATGGAAAGCAAAAGGTAAAAATAAATATGTAAATAATAACCAAATGGAAGTTTGCAATATATTACAACATTAAATAAGTTAATATTTCTAAAGAAGTAAGATATTTATCAAGTGCTGTCAAAAATATATTTATTATTGGAAAATTACTTTGAGCAATTTATAGAAAAAATAAATACCTAGCTAATTAAAAATAAAAGATGAAATTTACTCTAAAATACATTTTTTAAAATTAGCAAGTTGAATATTTAGAACTACTTAAAAGTGACAAATAAGAGATAGATAACATACGATAATTAAAATGGTGTGAAATATAGGTATGAACAAAAATTAAAAAATCCATATTAATAGTTTAACTATTTTTAAATTAGAAATTTTTTCATCATTATTATCTACTACGGACAATTCTACAAAGAAAAAATTATTCTACAAATAAAATTAAAAGTTACATTTCTGAAATCTGAATATATAAAATAATGAATACTTTCTGATTATACCACACTCCTACCAAAAAGTCAAAAAAAAGGATTCAGGAGACAAAACAGTATGTAGCCAAAATATTTATGTGCCAACCCAGGTTATGTAGCACATATCTGTTTTGACCAGTGTGTGAAACAGAAGTTGTACAGAGTTGAGTAAGTGCAATTTTCTGATATTTTTTTAAGCAAAAAGAGATTGCTGTGTACAAGGGAGAATAACAGTGCAAAAGAGAATTTCTTTGAGGAAAAAAAATGTTTTTTTTTTTTTATTTTTTATTTTATTAATTACCCTTGTATGGAATTCTTAGCAGTCTGCCATTTTGAAAAGAATCATTGCCTTTTGCTTATTAGCTTGGCAAAAAAATTAGTCACCAACGAACTCACGACTTTTTGGTTGAGGGGTCTGGATAATTAAAAGTACCAAATAGAGTTCTATTGAAAAAATCCAATAATTTAAAAATTAAATGCAGTTCTTTTATTAAAAATTTTATATGTAAATATTACATGGATTTCACTATTTCTATGTATGGGATGAAACTAAGTACAAGTCTTATCATACCAAAAAAAATCAAATTAATTCTGTAAAGCAGTTTTTCAGATCTTTGTGTTAAATGGGATCATTGTCAATAAAACTATATCGTGCTATGAAATTATTAAAACAATTTTACAGTAAAATGTATGTGGGGGAAGTTGAAGATGATGTCCCTCAGTAAATAACACTTCCACACCACAAAAACATTCAATAATATAAAGAAAAAGCTACAGATTGAATTGGGTAACAGTGCCTTAGCGCCTTCTCTCGCTTGTGGATACAAAGACAATTCTGCATCACTTTTGGTATCTGAACAGCCGCTCGGTGCCTATTCACTCTTGCTATTATTGTCACCACCTTTGTGTGCTCTGACCTCCTCGTCTCAACCTCGCTCTCACTCTCACTGTAGGTGCACAGGTGATGCCATCTGGTGGCCATGGAACTTGTGGGTCCCACAGCTCGCCGATCCTGACTTTGTTTTCGGCCTCAAAAACGGGGATTAACTACACTGGTACATCAAGACAGCACCTGAAAAACAAAAGAAAAGGAAAAAACAAAAAATACAAGTGTAAAGGAGCTGCACAGTCCTAAGCAGGGAAAGTCCAGAGCTTCATATTATCAGCTGCTGTATTTGTACAGCCAGGACCTTCATGCTGTCCTCCTTTTTCCATCTGGTGCTAATCTTTGCCTTTTCTCGCTGTTACGCAGTATGGACCGAAGAACTTTGGCCTTAACTTTAGACCACCTCCATACTGCATTCTTTGTATGGCCACTAGATTGTTCGTGTTGTATACCTGTGCCTTTTTCTCTTCTTGTTGTATGTTTTTCTGCTCTCCTCATGAATTTTTAGGATATTTTTCCTTGCTTCCTCTGTCATATCTTCTCGATCTTTCATTGTAATAGTTTTTTCTTTGAGAATTTCAATAATCTTTAAGTCCTCTCACTTTCTCATTTTAACACCAGTGAGGAGCTCAAAAAGGGAGCTTTCTGTGCTTCTGTTCTTAGTGCTGTTCAAGATCCGTTGTACATCTCCAACGTCTTTGTACCACTCGGTAGGATCTTCTGTGGATAATTTGGATAGGACTGGAATCAGAGTCAGTTGAATTCTTTCCACCTGCCCATTCCCTCTAGGAACACCAGTAGCTGTAAGTATGTGCTGGATCTTTTCTCGACTACAGTACTATTCAAAGTACTATTCATAAAAGCAGTACCTTTATCACTTATTATTCTCGAGAGATTACCAAAAGTTGATTGTTGCAGTTTCAGCTTCTGTAGTTCCTCTTGAGCTGATGTAGACTATTGGATAGAGCCACACAAACTTTGTTAATGCATCAACAATGGTCAAGATATGATTGTAGTTCTTATTTGTCGAAGGTAATGGTCCTATAAAATCAGTGTGAAAGGTGCTCAAAGAGATACTATCTTTTGGTATGCGATTCAGCAAACCTTGTTTTTTTGCCAGACAAAATACACTCTACACAATTTGCAATAACTTGTTCCATTCATCTTCTAAAGTTAGGAATATAAAATTCCATTTTCAGCAGATCTTCTGTTTTTAGACACTGCGAAGTATCCTTTGTTATGGATACTATGTGTGATTTCTAACTCCAATGCTTCGGGTACCACAAGTAACTTGTGCCCACTGTCGAACTTGTATAATACACTATTCTTCACTAGGAAATCTTCCTTTAGTCCTTGCTCGACTTAAGATTTCAGCAACTGGAGACGCTCATCAGTTCTTTATGTTGCTGAAATTTTGGCTGTAACTTCCCCCTGAGAATAAGTAACCATCATGACAACGTTTCTACTCTACGCATCCACATGCTTCATTTGCTGCCCAAATCTGTGAACAATTTCATAGTCAAATTCTTCTAGAAGTAACGCCCATCTTGCCACTTTAGGAGTTCTTGAACATATTATTTTGAAAAGCATCGCAATCAGTCGAGCGGTGCTCCATGCTTGAAAATATGCAAAACAGGACTTGTCAATAAAAGTTCTTTCAGTTTATTAAATGCATCTTTTTGCTCAGGCCCAAATTTGAATTATACCCTATTACGAAGATCACTTAGTGGTTTTGCTCTTTTAGAATAGTTGGCAATAAATTTCTTAAAATATCTTGTCAGATCCAAGAAGCTTTGAATATGCTTAAGGTTTTTGGGATCCGGGAAATTTTGAATGGCCCTGGTTTTTTCAGAAGAGGGGCGAATTGTACCATCCTCAACGATATACCCAAGAAATTCTTTTTTTTTTTTTTTCCTTCCTTCAAGAATTGGCATTTCTTAAGAAATTGATCTCCAAACCATACTCTTTGGCTACTTCTAAAATGCATTTTAACTTTTCTAAACCTTCTTTCTTGTTTCACGCTGGAATAATAAAATCATCCACGTAAGTAAACTGAGTAAACTCCGAAAGTTGCACTGAGTCGGGACACGAACTGAATACGTGACTCGAATGAGTGTCTCTGAGCAATTTTTAAATTAGTCAAACATTCACATTGTGTCAGCTGAAATTCCTTCAAGATTAGTGCTTTTAATTTATCATAATCCACAATTTCCTGTTCAGAAGCATACGGTAAAACATGATTACATTTATTACCTTATACATTAATTAACGCTTTTGATTTTAACTGAACTGTTATGCTTTTAATAGTAAAAGCTTTTTCAAGCAACTGAAAAACAAATGCAGAACTTCTGGTCTCTGAGGGACAACTATAGTTAGTGTTTTAACACTTTTGATGATATTTTCTAAACATCGGGATGCTGGTTCAGAATCTGTAAACACAATATGATCGGCATTTTCATTAGCCAATTGAAACTTCAGTTTTTGCAGCTTGACCTCCTTCTCAAGTTGAGCTAATTTAATTTTTCACACTCTAATTTTGACTATTCTTCCATCTCAGGTTGAGCTAACTTAAGTTTTTCGTGCTGTAATTTTGACTACTCTTCAGTCAAAATTACAGCACGAAGACATTTGAATTAGTTCTTTTGATCCTCTGTAACAGCTTTATAAATTCAGCAAACGAATTCAGAATCAGTTTTATAAATACTAGCATTCTCAGTAATGATTTAGATTTCAATAACTTTAGCTTCATCCAGCACTGTTAGGCCTAATTCTTCAGCAATTATTTTCAAATCTTGCTTTCTGATATTATTTAATCTTTTCCATCACGCTATGTTTTAAAGTTGGAATTTTGATACAAAAAAAAAAAAAAAAGGTAGGCAATCTAATCAGACTTAGAGGAGTACACAGGTAAAATTTTGTGAAGATAGCACTTATCGTTTTAATTCTGTGGGTGTGCCTGAAGTGGGCACACTGAACGAATAGAGCTTTGAAAAATGTGCTGAAAAGAGCACTAATGGGAAATGCGTAAAAGAGTAAGAGATTTTGCCTACAATTAAAAAACACTAGGTTCTGAATATCGTAGCAAATTTGGCATTACCCAGGATGTGATACGGGGAGGCCTGCTACTCTAGACCCCCCCCAGAAAAGCTCTTCTTGGTTATATGATGATTACATACATATAAACGAAAAGAAAAAAGTAACCTGGGTATATGATATTTACATTTTCGTCTATTTTTTTCATGATGATATTTTTTGAAGAAAGTGACACCACCTTTGAAAAAGCACAATCCAACATTGCATGTTTTGCACATGTACTGGGATCCATATCAGATTCACTATCTGAAGGCAATTTGTGTAGCACTTTCAGGGATTCAGAAATGGTTAGCTCTCTCCGATCCATTTGGAAAATAATTAAAAATCTGAAAAAAATAAACTAATATTATATTCACAATTAGAAATTATAAACTGAAAATAAAATAAAATAAATGTCTGCAACTCAAAACTATCGAAACATAGCTCTAACAAAACTTCTTTGAATGAAGGCAAAAAAAAGAGAAGTGCTCTAGTGAAAAACCAAACAGCTAACTGATAAAATTACCCCTGACCTCCAGAAAATTACCCCAACAATTTCTTTGTTAATAACCAAACATCCCCCCCCCCAAAGAAAAGAGAGAAAAGAAGAAATAAAAAAACAGGAAATGAAACACAGATGTTGACCTGCCTTCTCATTGTGAATGAACTGACCGGTGAGCTGCAGAGAAACAAAGATAGAATTGTCCTAGTCTAGGTCTTGTCCTAGTCTCTTGGTGATCCACTCTGGACACACCTGATGTTCGCCGTTCGATTTTAGGAGAGATTTTGAGGTAAAAATTTAAAACTAATATAGAATAAGGAGATTAGCATACAACCAAGAAAATAACATAGAAATTTCTCTTCAAACAGTTCCTTTTATATCAAAAAAAATTCTGGAAGGTTTCTTTGAAAAATGAGGGTCTTTAAAAACTAAACATGTCTAAAATATATGGACTGGTTTGTGTTGTGCTGCCATTAAATAAAGAAGGTTCAGAGTAACCCATAAATCCTTTTGCATTCAATTTTTCTGTGTGTAAGAAGAAAATTTTTACGTGTCCCCAGACTGGGCACATTGTGCTGCAAAGGGTTAACATGCTTATGATTCTAATAATAAACTGGTATAAAACAGTAATTTAGCTTGCTTGTTTCTTGTTCAAATCCAGAAACAGCCCCAAAGATTTTCTGTGGGGGAAGTTGAAGATGATGTCCCTCGATAAATATCACTTCCACATTTCTTCCACCCACAGAAACATTTAATAATATAAAGAAAAAGCTAAAGATTGAGTTGGGTAACAGTGCCTTAGCGCCTTCTCACACGTGTTTGATACAAAGACAGTTCTGCATCACTTTTATATCTGAACAGCCGTTCGGCACCTACTCGCTTTCGCTATCATTGTCACCTTCTTTGTGTTCTCTGACCTCCTTGTCTGCACCTCGCTCTCACTGCAGGTGTACAGGTGATGCCCTCTGATGGCTGTGGAATTTATGGGTTCCACATGTATTTTTTAAATTGTAGAGGCATTAGGATTTTTTAAGCAGGAGACATGAAAAATAAGCAATGCCCTCGCCGGGACTCGGGCCTCTCGAATATGCACCGAGTGTGCTGACCTTTACACCACGAAGGCAGAAGAAATACCTTGTATACTTTCCCTTTTGTAGGGGATTAGGGGACCCAATCGCCATCATCCACAACTTTTTTTTAGTTTGGGTGCCACTGTAGAATCATTAGGTTATTTTGAAAGCAGGAGATGTGAAAAATGAGCAATGCCCTCACCAGGATTCAGACTTTTCGAATATGTGCCGAGTGTGCTGACCATTATACCACGAAGGCATGCTAAGAAGGCAGGAGAAATACCTTATATAATGCTTAATTCTCACCATTGAGCAGAAAAATAAAAGTTTCTGTATTACTGGTGAGTCAAACTTGAGAGCAGTTTTATAAAATATATTGTTTAAGAGATTTTAAATTAATATCTTTTAATCTCTATGCATTGCATTATGTACTAAATCAGATATAACTTGTATCCTTCTTACAAAAACAAAACATGTTTACTGAGGATTGTTTTTATACAAAACTCTAGCAAAGGTCTTTTGTGACATCACACTTGTCCATTACTAGTGCTAAATTACATGGTTTGGCTAGATTTTATTTGACATAAGTGGCTGATGTAAAAATAATACTAGAAAATATAATAAATACTGTTATATTGATATAACAAACAGCAAATCTAGCCAAACCGTGTAATTTAGCACTAGTAATGGACAAGTGTGATGTCACAAAAGACCTTTGCTAGAGTTTTGTATAAAAACAATCCTCAGTAAACATGTTTTGTTTTTGTAAAGAAGGATACAAGTTATATCTGATTTAGTACATAATGCAATGCATAGAGATTAAAAGATATTAATTTAAAATCTCTTAAACAATATATTTTATAAAACTGCTCTCAAGTTTGACTCACCAGTAATACAGAAACTTTTATTTTTCTGCTCAATGGTGAGAATTAAGCATTATATAAGGTATTTCTCCATGCTTACAAAAATGCTAATTTTGATATTTTAAATGCAGTTAAGGAATTTTGATTGCCAGAGTGATTGGCATAAATTTTAAGTTTGTCAGATAATCTCAAGGCGGCTTGAATTCATATTTATTTAAGTTTTATATGCTATCTATATCTGTAACTTTTATCTGTTGTTTATCTAATTAAACAAAAAATTATCTGTAAACTCATTAACTAAAGAACAATATGTTCTTTTAAACATCCATCTAAATGATTAGCATAGATTTAGCAGGATCTCTGTCAAAATTGATGATCATATAGGAAAAAGCAAAGTATTTTTCCTACTTTAGCATTTCTGCTTTTCTTTTTTCTAACTTTAGAAGTTTTGTGATCAGTTCTTTTTATTGCAGGAAGAATACTAATGCTTTATAACAGTTTTGTTGGAGGCTTAAATTATGAATAGTCTGGTATACATTTAATTTTCTTTCGTAGGTTCTTCAAGCATTGCAGTTTTTACATTATAATCATGTTATACATAGAGACATCAAAAGTGACAATATCTTGTTAGGGATGGATGGAAGTGTAAAGCTTAGTAAGTTTCTTGAGATAAATTATCAACTTGCATTTGTTTTGTTTCTAGTTTAGTTTTTCATCATGAGCATTTATTATTAATAAATATGTACTTAGTCTTTTTTAACTTTCATTATGGTTTTCTTTATAATTTTTATTATGATTCATCTTAATATTCATTCTTTTAAAAGTATGTATTAAATATATATTTTCAAATTGATAAAAAAATGTTATAAGGTAATTATTTAATTGCTTTTGTGTTTAAAATCATGTAATTTTTTAAAAAAATGGTTTTAATTTATGTTTCATTACCATACACATTTTGTACATTTTTAAAATCCATATATATATATATATATATAAATATATATTTTTAAATAATTTTTGGTCATTAATTTCAGTCAAAGTTTGGGAGAGGTCTTTAATTTTGCTCATCTGACATTTCTGTTCCTGTTTCTATGTTTACCATTTTGAGTGTAAATTAACATTTTGAAAAAGCATGATTTCAAACCATATGGTTAGCAGCAAAGTCATCACAGAATGGCATTATTAATGATAAGAAATAATCAGCTGACATGGAACAGAATTTTGGAATACTTAAGTGATTGTCCAGCATTCCAAAGCAGATGTTATCAACCAGAATACTACCTCTGTTGAAAAAAAGAGTTTCTTGGACTTTGACCTTGAACATATGGCTTGTTTTGACACCTACTATAACAAAGTGTGACCTCCCGGGTGCATAATGGCAGACCACACATTCAGTTGATCAATGTTAAATGAATTTCACATACTACGCATGCCCAGAGATATTTGGCGCAATTACGACTGTATCGTAATTTCAAAAGAAGATAAATTCAGTATTTGGTTGATATTCTGCTATCTGTTCTTTGTTATCGTAAATAGTTCGGGATTTTAAAACTCGTTAGGTTGTTAAGTTGCTTCATTACTTGGAGTGTAAGTAGCGATTGTAAACTACACAAATTTTCGTTCAAGAAGGATTACAAAACAGGAAACATTACAAGATATATTAGCTGAATGTTTATTGGTTATACTTCTAAGGAATAAAAGCAATCGAGTATTGCGATTAAGTCAAAAAAAATATTATAAATAATTGATACTAAATATAACGTTTATAAACAAAATAAACCAAAACGAAATGTAACAAAAGCAAATACAATAAGCACAAAAAAATTTTCATAGTACTGCAATTGTAAAGAGTCGGTAAGACCTAACTTCAGGAACAAGCTTCTGTAGAGTTGCTTAGTCGCCAGCATTTCCTCCCACGCCAATGGTACACCACTGAGCATACGCAGTAAGCGAAATTCATTAACATTGATCAACTCAATGTGCGGTTTGCCATTACGCCTCCCGGGTGATCAAAGAGCACATTTCATAAAGCTTACTCTTCTGGCCACTGTTATCAGTGAATCTAGAAATTTATCAAAATTGTTCAGTTTTGTTCTCTTTATTACATAGAAAAATAAGTTCTTACTATTTTTGTTCTGAAAGCTTTCAGATTTTAAATTATGTCCAAAGAGGTGTTCTGTTAACATTTTGTGTGTTACCTTTATTTTTCAAATATCATGTTCTTCGCACTTAAACTATAAAATTCAATTCAAGAGCAATATCGCAATGTAATTTTACATTGAATGAAAAATTCATTTAAGTTTTACAAAATATGATATCAATAATAAAACAAATTTCAAATTTGGGCTGCCAGATGCCGATATTCGCAGTAGGATTACGTCATTCAAAATTGGACGGCTCTAGGTACCGTTGTTTTATTACAATGCGAGAAACATATATACATTTATGCAGATTCTTCATTATTTAATTTCTTTAAATATAATGCAGGGTGATAATATTTAGTGGCAACAATCGGAAAAGTGAAACAGGCATTCAGAGTGATCTGGTGCAAAATTGCAAAATGAAAACAATAGTCCTTCAGGGACAAAGCGTGTTTAGACCAGGGGGGGAGAACCTTTTGTAATTATGTTAATACTAATTAAATTTTTATAGTTTGCCGTTTTTCTGTAAAATTTTCCAGATTTTTTTTTTTTTTTAAATCAAAAATCTGGTATTTTTACTTTGAATCGGTTCTATCCAGACCCCTGAAGTATCTGTACATTCATTTTCTGTTTCTGTCTCCTGCTGTTGCTGTTTTTCTTATTTAATTGCAAATGCATCATAAAAGTGTTAAAATTTATTAAGGAATGGTACATTTCTTGCATAGTTATATGTGTCAGAAAATAAAATGTTTTTGCTTGTCAAGAAATAAAATGCAAATGCATGCTACGATTGCTGCTACCTGCATCATCACCTTATCATCAGGATCTAAACTAATATATGTGTTTGCATGTGTGTGTGTTAGTTATATGTATGTACCTATCAGGGAAATGCAGTCATATTATGTTTAAAATGGTTATTTGTAGTTATCTTTAACCTAAAATGCAGATAAAAGACATGTGATCACAAATGAATTTAATTACTTTGTGATGACAGTATGTAACAGAGGATCACATTAGAAAGCAGTAGTTGTAAAAAGGCAAAATATGAAAGTTAAAATAAATTAAATAAGAATTATTTTAAAAATAAATATAATATTCATAAATAATGCTGAATGAAAGTAGGGGTAAAATGTATTTTATGTCAAACAAGTCTAGAACATTTTGAGGATCTCAAAACTTCATATGCAAATGACAGAAAACATACAGCCAGTGAATGAATATACATAAGAGTTCAAAATATAAAAGTCCATGTATTCAATATGTTGTTTGCATTAGCAAATGAAAATGCCTTTCTAAACTCACATTCTTTTTTTTAATTGCAAAAATAATTAAGTTTTTAAATTACAAAAATAATTTTAAAGAATTTAATTTGATTTTTCTAAAGGGTTTTTTAGTTATGTTATATGCGATCTGCTGCTTTTAGTTATTTATTATATGGTGCCACTAAAATGCTATTTTTATATGATCTATTTTAATATGATATTTTTATTAAATGGAAATAAAATGATGGAGGGGAAAGAGGAATGATTAAAACAACAACCATTTCGAATACTGCCATCTAATAAATAAATAATTAAAAGCAGCAGTAATCACATCATCATAATACATACTTTATCACATACTGTACGATTACTGGTTTTTTCTTTTTCATATTTGTTTGTTTTTCTGTTTCAGTAAAATGTCATTAGTTTTTTTGTACATCAAGAGAAATAAAATTTGAAGTTTAAAAAATTAATTTGTAATTGAATGCTTTGTGTTGTTGATAATTGATTTGGATTTTAATTAAATATGTTTACTATATTATTTTTACAAATGAATATTTAACTTTTTTAGCTGACTTTGGATTCTGTGCCCAGATTTCTCCTGAGCAAAGTAAACGATCAACCATGGTAGGGACACCCTACTGGATGGCTCCTGAAATTGTCACTAGGAAACAGTATGGTCCAAAAGTAGATATATGGTCACTTGGGATTATGGCTATTGAAATGATTGAGGGGGAACCTCCATATTTAAATGAAAGCCCATTAAGAGTTAGTACATATAATGTGGTGAATTTTGTGTTTGATTATCCTTTTAATGTATAAATTTATGTTTAATAATAATAGTTCATTTGCCCTCTGGAACTGCATGAAAAACTAGTTTTAATCTTAAAACTGGTATTAATGCATCTCGTCCTCCAAAATTCTGATTTTAAAAATTAGTGAATAAAATTGGTAGAGCAGTAGTTTTGCACTATATTTTTAACCATATTCTCCAGCTGTTAAAACTGAATACAGTAACCTTCTTAGGATGACCATCCATTGTTCCAAACACTTTTAATCATCTATGGTCATCTTTATCAATTTGCATAATTACAGATGAATTTTGTTTAAAGTTCTGGAGTCTCTTAAAGAAAAATACTGAAGTAAATGTTCAGTGTATTCAATATAATATTATTGACAAACTATTGTCAATAATATTATATTTATAAAGTTACATATTTATCACAAACAATGTAACATAACAGAATATAATCTGCTGTCTTAGCCTGAATACATTTAGCAATATATTTTTATAACTTGTAGAAATTCCAATAAATTCTGAAAGCAAGCAAAAAAAAAAGTGTTAAAGACAATAGATATTTATTATAAACCAGTAAAAAAAATATTCTATTTAATCTTAAATTTGGTGATGGTGTTAGTTTATTAAATATATATTGACATCTAAATACCAATCAAATCACGTAATGCACTTAATTTGTTTCTGCACATTGTATCTAAAAATAATTAAAAAAATTTAAAAAAATAAAGTGTCATGATTAATTTTTTTTTTCAGGCATTGTATCTGATAGCTACAAATGGAAAACCTGAAATCAAAGACAAAGCTAAGTTATCACCTGTTTTCCAGGACTTCCTTGACAAGTGCCTAGATGTGGATGTTGACAATCGATCTTCTGCAGATGAGTTATTAAAAGTGAGAAGTTTATATATATATTTTTTTTTACTTTTCATAATAATACTAATAAGTAATTTAAACTTATTAATATGACAAGAATTTATAAAAACTGTTCTTAAAAATGGCAAGTAAATTAATTACCTGAAATGATGTGTTATTGTTTTTAGTGTGTGAATAAAATTGCTTCTTCCCATTATCTGAAAATGAAGTGGTGTTGACAAATAGAGACCCCTTTTATTTCAATCAGCACTTGCCAAAAACTTAATAAACTTTATTCAATAGTATTATATAAATAGATGTTATAAAATAACCTGATAAATGATTAATCTATCAAGCAATGCATGCTAAGCAAAATCGTGATAAGTAAGTACAAATGGTAGAAATAATTATAATTTAGCTATCAATAACAGTGAATCTTAATATATTTGTAGTAGCAATTGTAAGTCTAAGGCAGCAAATTATCATTTTTCATATTCCTGCCATGTTTTCATTGGTGTTTCGTTCTAAGGAATTGACACACTTCATAAGCATTTTCTAGGAACCAAAAATCATTCTAACTTTTAATGTACATCAGTACATTCCAGTAGTAGAATAATTCTTTGGAGGGAAGGGAAAAAATAAATTAAGAATTTAAAGGAAAATAAGCTTTAATTAATGAAGAATCACAGGTCCATTAAGATATTATTTCAGCTTATAAACCAGAAAAAATTTCAGAGTTATATACAGAGATATTCAGAGAGTCTTGATACAATTCTGTTTACAGTAGAACAAATTGTCTTTCTTACTAAATTCCCTTAAATATTTGAATTTTCTAAGGGAAAGAAAAACTGTGTATGCAAAAGGTTAAAGAAAATCAATTTAGGTATACATGTTTCAACTTTTAAATATGGGGAAAATTAAATTTGTAGCAAATCCTGAAGTTTAAACATTACTAAGCAAAGAATTATTATTTGAATTTTGTATGGTGATTATATTATTTATGGGAAAGGCATCTGCATCTAGTCTTGATCATTAAAGTACCAAAGAAAATAAACAATCTGTTAAAGCTGTAAGGCAGGTAGCAATTTGATTTTTTACAAATTTCACCTGAGCTTTTATTTTATTTCAGAATTACAGATAGAGTTTGCATTTAGTTTTTTAAACAAAAACTTGCATTATTTTTAGCAAACAGTTGCACAATTTCAAACATAATGCATTTAATGTGTTTGCTAAAAGCCACTCTGTCACCTTCTTTTGCAGCAGAAAAGCCTTTTCTTTAAACTTATTATAGAAAAGTTATTATAGGATATTATTATTAGAAAACTTACAGTGAATTATGTACAAAGTGAGAGGGGGAATTTTCTTTTTAAATTTAGCTATTGCATGTTTACATTTTTAGGGGGTACCCGAAATAATTTTATTTGAAATAAATTATTTTCTGTTTGCAGTAAATTTTTTAAGCTTTAATAATTAACTGGTCCAGTTTTCCAGAACTCATACTACTATCCCAGGCATCCTGAAAATCAGTAAACTATCCCAAAACATTTATGGGATATTTTGCGAAGTAAAAAATCCCTAGAAAAGTAATGCTAAATATGACTGTCACCATTCCATTTAATTTTTTCTTTTGATATAATGCAAAATCATGTTTAGCCATGAACTTGAAATTTTAGTTGCTAAATGTAAGCAAAAACAAATGTCTCAGTACTTCTTTCCTTCTGATATGATATTGTAAAATGGACATAAGTTTAAGATGCTCTGTTGGTAAACAGTTTGTGCTAAATACTTTTGCCAGTTTGGCACAGAAATGTAAAAAATCATAGTGTATTGTGTCTCATCATAATTGCTTCATCAGTATTAGGCAACAGCATGGAAAAGTCTTAGATTTTGCAGGTTGTTTAAAGAAAGCCGGTTGTAATGCTTTGGGAACAAAATAAGAGACTTGTTGAAATGGCAAGAGATACCAACAGGTTGTGAATTGTTTGCAAGCAAACATATACATACATACTTCTAAGGGCTTTGGTATTTTCTGCTTGTCCAAAAATTGTCATTTCGCAAAAGAGCATCATCAGAAATCGATGATTGATTATATTGCTTTAGCCAAAAGGAATGTTTTGTTTTGCCACTGAGATATCTATATAGTAGTAATGACATTTAAATCAGCGCTAGAATCATTAGATTGGTGAAAGTTTTTTTTTCTTTCTCTCTCTCTTACCCAGTGATGAGTACTTGTCTATTCAGTATTGGCCACTCCTAAAGCTAGAAATGGACGCACCTGATAAGCAACCACTGTTGCCTCCTCTGAAGGACAGTTACAACCATGCCTTCTCTGGGATTTGAACCTGGACTTTTCAGTGCTGTAGGCACCCCTAACCACTTTACCGTCTGGGCAGCTTGGTGAAGGTATAAACGCGTGTGTTTTCCTTAGAACAGTCTTGGACCAGTATGTTACATTGATAGAAATATGAATCAGTTTAAGTAAACAGGTGTTCTAAAAATTTTACACTACCGTATGTATACAATAATATGGTTAATAGTTTTATTTTTAATGGTAATAATGTGAAGTAGGTTATGAAAATTGTTTTTCAAGAAGTATGTATTACAATAACTGTTACAGGTACCTGACATAACTGACTTTATGAAATACAAAAAAAGAAAAAAGAAAGAAAGAAAATACGAAATTGTAAATCAAAAATTTCATTTACTTTACTATAGAAACAGCATGATGACAACATTAGTAATAAATTAATATATTAATTTTGTATAAAATGTGTATGCATTTATCATATTATACATACATTTTTCATATAAAATAAGTAATTTCAATATTTAATCAAGCTGGAACAGAAAACAGAAGTTTGTCAATGGAATTTGTTCAAAATCGACATTAAACCTGTCCCTCCATGTTAAACTGTTGGCCGCTACTGTATGTGAATTGTACTAAAAAGAGAAAAATCATGAAAGTTAAACAATTTTTTTCTTCTCCTTCCTTTAATGTCTGAACATTTAATGTAGTTAAATTTGAGAAAAGAAAATTTTGTAGGGTTCATTTATTCCATTCTGTCACACAGTTATGATAGTTGATAATCACTTTATCAAGATTTTGGTGCATTTCCAAATTTCTTTCCTAGTAAAATAAACATCTAATAGATTTTCATAGCATCCTTAGTATGAAAATTAACGTAACCTATTTCCCTTTTAGCTTTTTAATCTCTGATGTAGTTTCAGAAGATTTGAAACTAGACTGGAGACTGCTAAAAAGGAGATTTGCATTCTTATTATTGCAATTGTATTTATTAAAATTAACTGCAAGAAAAAAAATTTTCCCCTCTTTGGTATGATATTTGCTAAACCTTATAAATGAATTCTATTAATATTTAAATCTCAGTTATTATTTAGAATGAGCTGTGTTTTTACTGAAAATAGATAATGAAGGTCAATATCTACATAGTATTTTCCCAGTGCAGTAATCTTTTTATAAGTATTTTAACAGTATCACCTGATTATAACAAAATTTTAATTGATGAATCCAGTCCTTAAGTGCAAAATAATATCTAACTAGTTAGCGCAATTCAGTTATTGAACATATGGAATTCACATTAAACACTTTTCCTTTTTTGCTCTTTTTGTGAAAATAAGCTGCAAGATTTCAGTATTTATTTAGTTTAATTTTTGACCATAAATAATTTAATTTAGTAATGTACTAATGTATTTGCTTAGTTTATGTACATGCTTTTAAATGCTTAGATGTATATGATGCAGAATAAATTAAATAATAAAAACAATAAGGGGTTGGAATGATAAAGATACAGATTGCTTTGGTGGCTTTTCTGGGAGTATTTTAAGTTTTAAACTTCAATATGTGTCTTTATTGGTTGAGAAACAGGCTGATTTATTTACTTCTTTCATTGGCCCAACCCTCTGATGACGATGCAGAGAAAGATGTAAATTTCTTGTTTGTTTTTTGATTTTGCCGTGTTTTGCCCCTTTTTCATGCAGTTTGCTGTTGTGTTGCTTGTGGTTTATTTGCATTATTATGACTGCTTGTTGCTATATTCAGTGCGGAAGTGGTTTTGACTGCTTTTTACTTTGTATTTAATCATATGTGTGGGTGGGAGCTATTGAACATGACTGTAGAATATGTTACAAATTTGTGTTTGACACTGAAGCTCACACTTTTTATACATAATTAATTTGATATTCATGAATTATTTTGTTAATTAGATTTGAATAAACATAATAAAAATAATCGAATTATATGTATATATTTATTAAAATGAATGATTTTCCACACCTTTCCTTCTTTTTCAGCATCCATTCCTAAAACTGGCTCAACCTTTAGCAAGCCTTCATGATTTAATAGTTGCAGCTAAGGAAGCTGCAAAAGGTCATTAATAAAATTGTAAATCACACAAAATCTGAAACTACTGTGCCTCAGGGTTTATGCATATTTTATAGCCCTTTTTGGAAGCTGTATTTGCTTTCAGAATGACTGGCAGTTCAATGTAATTGCTACTAATCATCATAAACTATTAAGTGCAGACAAGAACTCTTGTGCTGCTGCTGTGAATCGCTGTATTTTTGCATATAACAGCATTAGGCTGTGGTGTGTTCTCCAGAATATTTGTGATATATTTAATGAGACGGACATTGATTGTGAAAGAATGTGTGGCATGTGATCATGCACTTTCTATATGATATCAGGATATAACTTGTAAAATATATTTTAAAAGTATGGATGGACATAAGAAATGTGTGCTGTATACAAGCATTAATTCATGAAATTGTTATTTTTTTTATTATTATTATTTTATTTTGTTTCAAGCAACTTTACATTTGTGAATTAGTATACAAGATTTTTTTTTTCAATCAAATTGACTGTGTTTAGCTTGTGTAAAGTTTGTAAATAACTTTTTGAGATTTGAGTCATGTTTCACACTTGCATCAGAAAATTATGACTAGGAGCTTGACACATTCCATAGTAACATGAGAATTAGTGAATTACAGTATAGTTTCATAACTTTTTCAAAATATATACTGTTAAAATGGTGTCAAAAATTGTTTAGTTAATATTTTGAGTACATGCTGTGATTTTCCTTCCTTCATGTTTTGCAGCTGGTTTACATTAGCTAATAATTTTGTTTCCTTTTCACATTCCATTTTCATTACTGATACGAAATGTGAAGAGAAAATAAATATGAAATATTTGATTGTTTAATAATGCATAATATATGTTGAAATATGTGTATATTATTCTAGGTCTATCTTCCCCTTTCCTAGTCTGCATTAAAATTATTTTCACACCTTTATGCATGATTTCAGATGTTTGCAGCTTTATTTGTTATTCATGTAAAGAGATTAATTTTGTCTGTAAATTGTGTAATTTTATATGAAGGCAGTTATTTAAGTTATTCTAAGTAGATTCTTTTCTACCCCTAATCCCCTCCCCGGAAATTAAAAAGCTCTGCTGCATATTAACTTAAAAAATTTTTTCTAATAACTTATTATTTCCTATTGTTGATCTTAGCCTTTTTATCTTAGCCTAAAAATATCTCAAAATTGATTTATTGTCATTGTTTTATCATTGTGCAACTATTTAATATCATAGACATTTTTATTGATCTCATGTGTGAATTTATTCATTGTTCATAGTTCCTTATCACTTGGTAGTTATTTCATTGAATATTTTAAATAAATTTCTCATGATTCTAATGATTAAATATAATAGACCCTCATTATATGACAAAGGGACTTTTCAGCATGCATTATATACAATACATAAATATTAATAATAAAGTCTAAAATTTTAAATAGAACATATTTTCGTCAATGAAAAAAAAATTGAGTGTTTCTAAGAAGGGAAGGTATATTTAAAATTTGACACATGCACTTCAGATAAGAAATTTTTCATTATTTCATTATTCCACTAAATGTTATGGAAATGTATCTGAAATAAATTTTCCATTAATGTAATAGTGAAAATATTACATTTATACTCCGCAAAAAAAGGTTAGATAATTTCTTCAATATTCTTTTTCATAATCTACATGAATTGCTAATGCTGGAAATTAACTTTTAAATGGTATGTCACTCTGTTATTAAGGAGCATATGCTTTCCATCTGTAACTGATATGTTCCAGAGATAGTTTTTTTTGCTAATTGAATCAGTTCTTCTAAAACAGCTTTATTTTAAAAGCTTCATAGCATTTTTTAGTTACAGAATCATGAAGTTTATACAGTTTGGTGCTCAGCATTCATTTGTAATGATCAGTTTAACACTAGGACTTTGATGATAACTTAGTCCTATTTCTGTAAGTGGGGAAATCCATCATACTGAAAGATTAGTTGTTTGAATATTAAATAAAAGTAAATAATAATAATAATAATAATAATTATCTAAGTGAGGGATTTTAAAAGTATATTTTAATAGTGTGTTTCCATCATTAAAGGCCCGTTCACACCAACGCATTTGGGCGTAAAGCATTGACCAATCAGAAGCGAGCTCAGAGGCGGCATTTTCCGAACGAACAGAGAACGCGTGAGTTGACGTAACTTCAACTTTTCGACGCTTCACTCGTGAGTTTCAAGCATCTCGTTTCAAACGTCCAGTTTGTACCATGGGTTTTAAATGTTTGCACTTCCAAAAATTCTTCGTGATGATAAAAAAAAAAGTCAAATGGACTAATCAATAAAAATTTCAGATTACAATAAAAAAATGCACATGCTAATAGAATAAATAGCTTTATAAATTATTCAAAGGAAAATTCTCAAGTTTATTAGCAGTAATAAACCTTAATAACTAACCATAAATTATGCATGGTTGATAATTTTTGCAGAATATTCTAATGCAATAGATTGTTGCAAGAAAATAGTGATGGATTTCAAAATTCCAGATTTTGAATTTTTCTTAAAATATAACTACATCAATGTAAATTTGCTCTTGTTGCCTAGTGGATAAAACGTTGACTTCTTGAGTTAAAAGATTTTGGATTCAAGTGTCACGAGGAGTGGTGTTGTAATGCAGTTGGTATTTTAAAACAAATATATACAGAAAATATTATCACTAGTTTCAGAGTAGCCCAGATGCTTCTTCAGTTTCCTGAACGTGAAGTGTGAAAAGCATGCTTACCCACAAGGTACCTTAGCGCGGATGTAACACGCTTAAGTAGAACATTCAGCGGCTTCTGGAGAATTGTATTTCGTGTCCGGGTCTTTCTTTTTCCTACCTTGGATGATACGAATACAACATTTTTTTTAAATACCTACCAGGACTTTTGGGGGGGGGGAAGCTTGCATTTATTTTTTCATTTCATTTCATTCATCATTCATATAAATCTAATTTCCGCTTGGCATTGTGTACATTATCCTTCTTTTGACAACGAGCCTTTGGTATAATTCATAGGATGATCTGATTCTATTTTGGCTGACACGAGACTAGCAAAAGCGATACTGGTATTAGTAAAGTTACTGTTTCATCTAATAGGAAATTTAGTGAGTTCTGAATTTTAAACGAGCGGTGACAAGTAAACTATTTGTTTAAAAAAATTAAGAAAACTGTTATTTATACAGAAAAGAAAACTCGCTAGTATGTAGCTGATTTTGTGGAATACTGCTATGCATTTAACTGCACTGTAGCCATCCCTTATTTATATATGTATGTGTGTGTGTGCGTGCGTAATCTTATTGATCAAATTACAGATAGAAAAATCTTATTAACGAAAATATGAATACATATGTTTTATTATAATTTCATGCAGTTCCTTAAAATAAAAGAAAATGGCCACTTTTATTTGCATTTAAAGTATAAGACTTAAAATTTGAGAAGTTGTTTGTAAAGGCAAAGAGGAGTTTTAAAGCTATATTTAAGGATATTTTTTATAAATTTAATTTTATTATATGTAATTTTGTCCTTTCTGTGGTATGGATTAATTCTTCAGCAGTGACTTATCATAGAAATCTTTCGAAATAGCACTTTTTAGGCAGTAGAGCACAGCCCAGAACTTTCCTAGGCATATTGCTCAAGAGGTTAAAATTGAGTTTTCGTGTTTATTATGTTAATAGAAATATTTAACTATCTTAAAGAAGGTACTTAACATGCATAATTGATTTAACTAATTAATATTTTGGATTAATAAATGCTATTCTGTGTTTTAGAATATTAAAAAAAGTCAGGTTTTCTTGTTTTTTTTATTATTATTACTAAATCATAAAATATATTATTTCTATTATTAAGAAATCACTAAAGATTTTTATTTAAGTATCTATATGATTAATTTAAATATTTTCAGTTATATTTAAATCACCTAATTAAGTCTTTCATTGAAGTTAATCATGTAAAAAGCAGTATATTCATATATATGTATGTCAGACAAGATTATGTTGGTATCACTGACCACACAGTGTGCTTCTTTAGGTGTATTTACATCCTAAAGAAGTAAATGTTAGTTATTCTGCAAGTAATTGTATTTTTATCAAATTTAAAGTCTATTTTCTACATATAATAACACCGAGACCAAATATGAGAGTGCATGTGTAAGAAATTAAAAATCTCATTTTAAATGCTTTTTTTCAGTAAATTATTTTATGTCCAAAGTTAGGCTTAAATGTAATGCAAATTAATAAAAGAACTATGGACTCTCGTGTAATGCAATAAGTATGCTAAAGTGATGTTTTAATGATAGTAACCCTTTAAACAAATTTCAAAGAAGTCAAATGTGATAAAATATGCATTCATCAGGGAATTGATATCAATAAATCTTGTCAAACTTCGTGCAGGCCACAGAAAAGAATCTCTTTGGTCACAATGGCTTGTAGACCACAGCCTGTTGTGCTGTGATGTAAAATATAGAATATGTGGTTTTTAATTGCTCCAGAGTTTCCTCTTGTATTTCTTTCAAGTTGTTATGATGACACAAATATTGTAAATGCTTTCACAGGTAACAGATCTTTAAAAAAGTAGCAGAAATAAAAACGCTCCAAAAATAAATACATAAAACCAACTTTTCTTGTGAGGGCTAAAAGGTGCTGGTTATGAGATTTTGGATTCTAAACTAAAGGAATTTTAACAGTTAATTTCAAACGATCAATCAATATACATACATATAATGTACCTGTAACTGGAATATATATATTCCAGTTATAGATGTGAGAATATCTTGAACTTTATAAATAAGCATTTTTGGCATTCTTAACTTTTTTTAAAATTTATTTCTAAGTTAGAATTAGGTAGGTTAGTAATGAAATAAAAAATGTAAAATTAAGTGTGCACATTGTTCTGACTGAATCTTATCAGCTAAGATTTAAGTTTTGGAACAGTTTTAAAATTAGAGGAAGTTTTTTTTAATAAACATTTGTATTGTTTCTGGTTCCATCAAATGTGCAAGGGGGAAGCAGTTAATTATTAATGTTTGAGCTGAAATCATAAGTTTGCAAAAGACTATTTCATCTGCATAAAGTTTTACATAAGTCCGAGCAATTGTTTATGTTTTGTTCAGTCATAAAAGTACAGTCTTCAGTCAATCTACTCACAA
Source organism: Stegodyphus mimosarum (assembly GCA_000611955.2). NCBI lineage: Eukaryota > Metazoa > Arthropoda > Arachnida > Araneae > Eresidae > Stegodyphus > Stegodyphus mimosarum. Next base: position 264,098 of record KK118636.1, read on the forward strand.
GTGGCAAAGTCGCTAAACACTAATATTTCGGTTGAGAGTTTAAATCCCTTCAAACAGTCTGGCTGCATGGGCGTTTTTGTAGTTTCCCCGTGTATAATGTGCAAGTTTTCCTTAAAAAGGTCCTCCGCAAAAGCATCATTCTTATTGGACAGATAGCCCTCGTGTGCTTTGCCATAATTAAATAAACCAAACCAAATGAAAATTAAAAGCAATGTATATACTATTGTAGATAGTATGTTGGCTAGTTGAGAAGGGTTGCCAGACTACTGGGCTATTTGTTTGAAACGTGGATAAAGTTCTGGATGAAATTTGCAGAATGTGGTTGCCTGTAATCCATCAATCCAAAATTCTGTTATGAAGTATTTGATAAGAGAAAAGAGGTATGCAGTAAAAAAAAAAAAACTGGAAAGTTTAGACAAACTGCTCTTTTGTTTAACCTTAGTTGAATAATGTAATTCAATCCATGTACTAGTTTTTGTACATAAAGGCACTGTGGAGCTTTTACAAGAACATTTCATTAGTTAACATGAGCTTCAGTTGTCAAAGAATCTTTGCTTAAATCATTTGCTTTATTAGCATATAATTGGTGTGTTATTAATATTTCTATTTCAGTATCTTCTTTTTCATATTATGTAGTAAAGTATTTAGAGTTAATAATTTTAAGAATACTTCCAAAAAGTAGATTCTTATGACATACAGATATTGAAAACCTTCGAACTGCTGATTATGATATTTCTATAATTGTGTTTACTCGCATGTTTTCCCTCTTTGCATATTTTCTCTTGGTGTTTTCAACATATAATTTAGCAAATTCCACTATAATACTGCATAAAATATATTACAGATAGAAAAGTACATTGTATAAGCTAAAAGACTATTATTTATAACAAATTAATACTGGAATATAATAATATCAGTATATATATTTAAATGTGCTATGTTGTTCCTTTGAACTTTCTCCTGAGAAATAATATAGAGTATGTAATTTTTCCCTTACAATTTTCCAAAGATAAAAGTAGTAAAAAAGAGAAATTAATAAATACTATATTATTATTTAAAGTGGTAAGTGAAGATTTCTTCAAATTGCTCGAGGACTGGCATGTATAATCATATTCATTTATAACCAACATGTACTGATAGCACAATCACTTATAACCACTGCCAAAAATATTTTTCACACTTTTCACAGATTCTATATATTTAGCTGTAGTTGGTTTAAAAAGGAGTGACAATCAATCAGCAGAATATTTTCAGATGCTGGCAATTATAGGAATCTTAACTATTTAATAGTTAATTTACTGATTACAAGAGAAACTAATAAAATTTCAGAAGTGACTCTAATATATCTTTTTTGTTTTTTAATATGAAACATTCTTAAACTGAGACCATATTCCATATTTACAAGTTTCAAAATTGAATTGCACAAATTTCTCCTGCAGTAATTATTCATCAGGGCAAATTTACATTTGGGCTTTTGAGGTAAATTAGAAATAAGTGTATACTTTTATGTCAAAGTGTGTGGGCAACTGCATTTGCGATTATTAACTAAAAGTAGTATTTAAAAATTAATGAGTTCTCTAGGAAAAAAAATCTAATCAATAAAATTTAGTGATATTATAAATTAAATATGGCCAGTAATTTTATTCTGTGGAGTTTAAGGCTACATTTAATATTGTGAGCTTTGACCTTCATGGAATATTTACCAAGCTGTATTTTGCAAAAGGATTTTATTAAATGTTTGTTTCTGAATCCAGCCCAAATTGAACAATTTTGTTATGATCTAGGTTTATAAATAAAAGTAAAAAAAAAATAATAATAAATAAATAAAAAGAGTAGTGTACATTGGCACGACTGTGTTGTTATTCTACATTGTACAGCT
>KK118636.1:266017-314947 GCA_000611955.2 Stegodyphus mimosarum
ATTAAAAAAAAAAAATATTTATGATAAATAATTATAAATTTTTATGTAACTACATATTACATTGAAAAGATCACTAGTAATTGGTAATGATAAAAATATAATATTATTAAATTTAAATAAAAGAAATATATTTTATCTATAATACTGAAAATATTTATGTGTGTTAAATTAAAGCAAGTAAATACATCATTAAAAAATCAGATTTAAATTATCAAGAAATACTTTTGATGACTTCAAGTTTCTGAGCTTATCATTTAAATATGAAAAATTAATTTAAAATCTTATGCCATATTGAACAGTAACACATTGGAAATAGACTGTTTGCTAGATCACATGGAAGATAAGTTAGATTTTATATCTAATGCAATAACAACACTTAAGAAGAATAAATAGTACAGTAGTAACATAATATAATAAATCCATGAAAGATTTCTGCTAAAGATGTTTCTAATTTCAAAAATAAAATCAAGATAAAAAAGAAGAAAGAAAAAAAAATATAATGAGGGTCTAATGTAATCAAAATCTTTTATGGAATGATATTTTTAATAGTTAAAAATATTAGATAAGGAATGCACATGATGTATATATATATATATATATATTGGTAGGTTTCTATCATATAATTTTATCAGTGTCATCTGTTTACCAAGATTTTTATATTTTATGAATTGCATATGTTAAAAAGAATTTGTGATGTTTCTGAAATTTTCATTTGGTTTGGAAATGGAGCTATGTGCCAAATCTGGTTGGATTATATCCACATCAGAAAATTTTGTGGATGTGTTTCTGTGCTGTAATATTTTAACATAGCATATCATATAATCAGTTTTGAACTTTATATTAAATTTCTTTTAATATCTATATTAAGCTTGTAATGGCAGTTAGATATTTTCTTAAAATAATATTAAATTAAAATTCTGTTTTTAGTTATTAGAAACAAGAAAACAATCTCATTTTTTTCCTCCCAGCTTGCTAGTGTCAACTAAAAAATTACATATAAATACTGTAAATTTATTTTCATTTGTAGTATTAGGTATTAAATCAAATTTATAAAATCAAGAGAAGCCTTCCCTCCCCTTAACTTCAGGAGCTGAAAATTTCATATTTGGCCATATTGCGCAAGTAATTGTTAGTTTATATTCAAATCAATTGCTTTAAAATATTATTAAAAATTTGACCATTCTTTGAATCTATTAATTATAGTTTAACTTTAAAAATTCTTTAAAACTTTTGTATATGCTGAAATAAAAAGACCATTTTTATTTCATTTTTAGACATTTAATTTTTTTAACACTGTAAACATTCACATTATTTAATGAATTTATTTGTATCAAAAGTTTTTTAATAACAACTGTATTTAATTTTTTAAAAGTATTTTCTGCTCTAAAAGAATCTTTTACATGAAAAAAAATGTAATATTTTGCATAGAAAATTTATTTACCATAGCAATGTAAAGCATTTAGCTATTTAGTAAAAGTGAGTTAAATCTCAATATTTGAAGTGAATTCTAAAAATTTACTTTGTTAATACTTGAAAAATTAATTTTTCTTCTACAGTTTCTTTTTTTTTTTTCGTGAATTTCATTGTATTATGAATGTTTTTTGTTACGTACTTGTTCCTTTGTTAATGAAATAGTAGTGCCTCTTTATTTGCATATTGTGCTAAATATCTTAAAATGTCATAATTTTGTACTCGAATGACTATTTTAATAATGTATAAGTGCATTATTAAATATATCATATACTTTATTTAAATTTAAACCTCATACCATGAGAAATCTAGTCACAGTAAAAAGGATAAACTATTGGACTGTATTGAATGGAGGTTTGTTACTTTTGGTAGTAATTTGACACTATATCTGGACTTTGTATGGTGTTGTGTAAATTTTTTTTCAGTGAAAAGTTTTGAAAAATCAGTATGTATAATTTGTTCTTTATATTTTAGACACCCAATCATATTTTTCACTTTATGAATTAAAGTGTTTTAAATGCTCGAAGTTAACTGTATATGTGGTTGAATTGTAAATTGTTTTTTTGTTGCACATTGTAGAATCATTTAGAACACTCTTTTCGTAAAATTTAAATTTTTGCTTAAATATGTATATTTTTAGTTTACTATTTTGTATATTATATTTATTTTGCAATGAATGCCTTTATTTCATGGTTAATTTCATGACATGCAATATCATTTTGAACTTAATATTGGATTATTTCATTTATTTATCTGATTGTGTTGATTTGAAAAAATAAATAATTCTTGTGTAAACTTTTTATAGACAACTTTTAATGCAACCATTTTTGTGGGAAAAGTATTTTTTTCCTCACATTCAAAAGCTAAATTTTTATTAATAATTGCATTTGCGGCAGCAACTATCAATTTTTATATAACAAGCAATATTCTTGTGTTATGAAATTGAGAAAAAGAATTAAATTTAGCCAAAAAAATGAAAAATATAAGAAAGAAATGCAATATATATAAAATGGTATAATTTTTACTACAAATTGTTTTTCATGTTTTAATTTGCACAACAAAACGATTAACCATAATTGCTAATAGAATATTTTGAATATAAGTTACAAATTATGAAACCAAATTGCTACAAATGGCATTCAGAAAATATATAATGAAAGCTGGATTCTAGTTTGTTTCCTTTATGAAGATTGACTCTCAAAATATGCCTTGATTTACAAAGGTTTTACATTTTGAAATTGGTATTTCATTCCAAGATCACAGGTTTTGTATTCAGAAATGCTTTCCTTTGGCCTAACCTTAACAAATAATATATATTTCAAAGGTGAGATAGGTCTCTTTACATATCTTTTTATTACTAATTTTGCAGCTTTCATAATTCACTTTTTACTACAAAATTGACGTGAGATATTCCTGTAAAATTGGGGGTTATTCCATTATGGAGCTTTACAGGAATTATCTATGGACCTGCACAATAATTGTAACTAATATTTCTTGTAATATTCCTGTTATGATTAGTATTTCCTTCCTACAGTTCACAAAATAAATCTTTATAATAGAATTAAGTGTACTGATGGGTGCGTACGAGGTTGTAGTAGATTCAATGCACACAAAATTGATGAAGCTTGATAAAATTAGAGTTGCCAACTTTCCCGATTTAGGCGGGAGACTCCCTATTTCTAACCGTTCTCCCGCCAACCCGGTTTACAATATATTTCTCTCAACTTTCTCTTATTCTAAAAATTGCTCACGATTTTTATGTAGCTTAGCTTAATACTTCGTTATTTGCATCCCCAAAAAAGTGATTTGGGGTGCCTGAAAGCACCTGGTTTTTCTCAAGACTGCATAGAAAACCAAAGTAGTTTCACAGGTGAGAAATTATGGCGCGTTTCTGTTTTGTGAGTGAGAACACGTGTCCGAAAACGGCGTGTTCCATTTCTCCAACGAGCATCTGGCACATATTAGCCAATGAGCACAAAGCAAGATCGAAGTTGTTATTTCGTTCATCTTATCGCTAACCTGCGTGAACGTACGTGCTTTCGAGAAATAGTTTAAAAAGTTACGATATTTCGTGTTAGTTATGTCTGCGAAAAAGGTAAAATACTCGGGTTCTTTTCAAAAATCGTACACAGATGACTTTTCTTCTAATATTTCCTCCAAGAAATGAATTGCATTTGCGATGTGTACCGTTTGTCATTGCAAATTTTCGATTTTGCACGGTGGAAGGGCCGATGTTCTCAAACATGTTCCTACACGAAAACACAAGGACAACATGAGTTCTGTTGAAAAAAATGAAAGTTACTTTTTTCTATGAAAACAAAGGACCAAAGCGTTATTAATGCAGAATGCACTGTTTGCATTTAAGAATTAGTAATTGAACTTTCAGATATTAATTAGTAACGATTTGAAATTAATTCATTGTTAAAAAATATATTTTTATCATTTAAAAATCTTTTTTTAGATGAAATCCCGATTTTTGAGTGTCAGAGGTTGGCAAGTATGAAATTAATTTTACCAACAGTTCTTAAACTTTGCACAAAAATACTCGTAAAGCTCTTCACAGAGTACAATCAGTAGTAACACTTCAAGCTACTGCAAATGTTAAACACAATGCAAAGCGCATCTAAAGAGTGACGCTCACACAGAGATACCTCAATACTACAAACTTATGCTGTACTAAAAGAACAAGTTAGAAAATATGCTTTCTCCGGTCTTGTATAGTTCCCCCCAGCCACCGAGAAATCTCTAGTACCATCCACTTCTCAAAATTACTGAAAGGCATACAAGGCCTGGATACACTTACAAACAGGACCAATTACAGTTATTCGGTTATAATACACATATCAATTATTAAGGTGACCAATCGTCCTCCTTTGGTAGGCTCTGTTCTTCCTCAAGAAGTGTTTTGCATTTCTATATTTTACAACTAGTCTGCTTAGCTCTGTATTAGTATTTTAAGATGCCGCATCGAACTGTTACACGTCAATCGTCATTTGACGGTGCAGTTAAAAAAACGTGATTATAAAATGCATACACAACACATTCTGGGCATATCAAAACTACATACAGCCACACTTGTCTCGCACCCTCACACTTTTGCGCACTTTATTCATTTGAATATGTCTATAATATTATAGTTCGCGTTTACATCTTACGCAAATACGAATTTCTTTCTTTCACTGTATAATTATTATACTCGGGTAAGTCCCTTACTAAGCAGAATTTACGCTTTATTTGTTCATTAATATTGTTACGAAATGTCCAGGTGCCGTAAGATAGCTTCCCAGCAAAGCAGGTTTAGGATTACCAGAAAATGGCAAGGGAAGGCACGGTTGCCACATTTGGTGACAAAATCGGCGATATACTATAAACGCATGGAGAAGCTTCTGGAACGAATTCTTACTGGTTTAGCCCAGAATGTTCTCGAACACAAGCCAAAAGCTATATAAACCATGCTGGTACACGGAGAGTTTGTTAGCGTTTCGTCTAGCGAGCTGATAGCCAGTCAGTGAGCGAGTGTCTAGCTGGTCGTTGACTGCATCGAGAGCGTTTCTTAGTGTATCGCGAGATAGTGCATTGTCGAGTTTCATCTTATAGTGTGTTGAGCTCCGAGAACGACCGAACCGAGTCGGGAAATGTACTCTAGTGTATCGTCGAGTGCATTGCGAGTTCTAGCGTGGAGAGTCTCGAGAGTACATGGGGTTCCGAGAACGACCGAGCATAGTCGGGAACTGAACTCGGGTGCTTTGCTGTGAAGCTGTCTTTACCATTATAGTCTGAAGGCTGTGTCGCTGATTGTTCCAGCTTGATTGTAGTTCTTCGACGACTGTAAAAGTGTTTTTGGAGCTGTCTTGAAAAATACCAGCCAATAAAGTGTGTTTCGATACTTCATCAAGTGTCGTCGTCATTCACTCCAAATCCGCGAACCCTTAACGTACAAAGAAGAAGAAAAGAAAAACGTAACAACTGGTGTCATAAGTGAAATTTGAGGGTGAATGCCAGTGAAGAGAGCGATGGAAGAACAATTAAGATAGCTTGTGACTGCTTTTGCAGCATTCCAGGAACAGGTGAAAGCCGGACAGGAGGAGTTAAAGGCTGAAATCAAGAGTGAAATAAAATATGGGCAAGAAGAAATAGAAGCCGTACAAGGAAAGCTGCAAGAGAAATTCCAGCAGATGGAAGTGGAGCAAAACACGATTAAAAGCGAAATCATGAAGCTGAAAGAGGATACTGGAGCAAAAATCGCAGCTGTGGAAGAAAGGTTTGAAGTAAAATTGAGAAAATTCCGGAAAGAAGTAGATGCTTCGAAAGAAAGCCGAACTGAGCCCAAGAACGAAACTGTAGAATTCAAGGTTCCCCCGGTTTCTTCCCATACGGTAATCAAACCAAGCACATACGATGGAAAATCATCATGGAGTGTATATAAGACTCAGTTTTCAATCGTAGCGGAAACTAAAAAGTGGGACTCCCACATGAAGGCTTCTAGTAATAGCCTATTGGAGTAAGTGCTTGTCCAAACCGGAACGGAATTATTGCGTCACCCGTAAAGAACTGCTCGCTATCGTGAAGGACGTAGAACATTTCCATCATTATCTCTATGGCAGAAAATTCTTCATGCTTCCCTAACTAATGGGCCGATCATGTTTCCCTAACCTCGCTATTGATTTTCAAATATCCTGAAGAACAAATAGCCAGATGGATTCAAAGACTCTAGGAATATGACTTTCAAATAAAACATCGTAAAGGCTCCTCCCACGGAAATGCGGATGCTTTATCGCGGAAGCCTTGTCCTGCACACTGCAGGCATTGCTCAAGAGCCGAGACTAAATACGGGTTGGCGAATCTTAGCATCCAACAAATAACATCTTCGACATCAACCGATCCAGATCCGTGGAGTGATGAAAACGTTAGAGAAGACCAATTGTCGGAACCTGACGTTAAGCTAATAATAGAGCTGAAGGAGTCATCCAGTAGAAAACCCAAGTGGCAGGATATTTCCATCTTCAGTTCTATAACTAAAAGGTACTGGGCTCTCTGGGACTCACTCCACTTCCGAAATGGAGTCTTATATCTACTATGGGAAAGCGACGATGGAACTAACAAGAGATGGCAGCTGCTGCTTCCTCGAAACCGAATATCTGGTATTCTGAAGGAAATACATAGTAGCTCAACAGGAGGGCATTTCGGCTATATGAAGACATTAAACAAGGTCCGAGAGCGCTTCTTCTGGAGTTCGGCGAGAATCGATGTTGAGAAGTGGTGCCGATCTTGTGATGCTTGCGCAGCCAAGAAAGGACCGAAGGGACGTGGCTGAGGAAGGCTGCAGCGATACAATGTAGGAGCGCCTTTCGAACGAATTGCCCTCGACATACTTGAACCTTTTTCACGGACGGCAACAAATACATCCTCGCTGTCATGAATTATTTTTCAGAGTGGCCGGAAGCCTACCCAATTCCAGACCAAGAGGCTGTCACGGCAGCTGAAGTTCTGTTACAGAATTGGGTGTCCAGATTTGGGACCCCCCCCTCCAGATTCATTCCGGCCAAGGCAGGAACTTCACTTCGGCTGTGTTCAAGGGACTTTGCGACTTATTGGAAATCAAGAAAACGCAAACGATCCCGTTACATCCACAGTCTGATGGCATGGTGGAGAGGTTTAACTGTACAATCCCTGAACCACCTCTCGCTGATGGTTGCTAAGAGCCAAGAAGACTGAAATCGCAAGCTGCCCTTGTTCCTGCTTGTTTACCGTAGTGCCGTCCACGAAAGCACCGGCTATTCTCCACAAATGCTCTTCGGTCGTGATCTCCGTCTGCCAAGCGACCTGCTCTTCGGCCGCCCTCCAGATGTACATTTGTCGCCTGAGGAGTACGTGCAAGACCTCCAGGCCCGGTTGGAAACAGCATACAGGTTTGCCCGTGCGCGGATCAACCTCTTCACGGACAGGATGAAGGAGAGATATGACGCAAGAGCCACAGGACATCGATTCCAGGAAAACGACAAGGTGTGGCTGTGGAATCCGAGTCGTCGCAAGGATGTTTCTCCCAAACTGCAGTCACATTGGGACGGTCCCTATACAGTTCTCAAAAGACTGAACGACGTCGTGATACAAATCCTAAGTCGTAAGTTCCAAGAACGACCGAGCAGAGTCGGAAACTGTACTTTGATGCTTTGCTGTGATGCTGTCTTCACCGTTATAGCCTGCTAATCTGAAGGCTGTGTCGCTGATTGTTCCAGCTTGTTTGTGGTTCTTTGACGACTGTAAAAATGTTTTTGGAGCTGTCTTGAAAAATACTAGCCAAAAAAGTGTGTTTCGATACTTCATCAAAACACACTTTATTCGTTGTTGTCGTTATTCACTCCAAATCCGCGAACCCTTAACGTACGAAGAAGAAATGAAAAACGTAACAAAATATTTTTGTTATACAACTCTGCTTTCAAGATAAGTATAAAATAATTTAAAATTTAAATATAGATTTAATAAAGTTTTATATTTTTTCTACTAAATATTTAGTTTTATTTATTTATAATGTGCTTACATTGTTCATGTAGCCTCCTGTCCTCCTTTTCATTGTAAAAAAAATTGGTCACCTTACAAGGACCGGATTAAAATGTCGCCAAGTGTGGCAGGCAAATTTGGTAAATTCTACCCAAATTTAGCGACAAAAATTAATTACCAAAATCTTCGCCAACCTCGCGATAGCTCGTCAATTTAGTGTGATAGGCAATTTTTAAATACACTTGCCCTTGTTTTCTTATTTTTCCAACAGAGCATCTTCTATTTCAAGCTTTTTATGTTAGTTAAAAATTACCACAACTTCACTAAATTATATCCATATGTACAAAATTCGTAATATTGCCCCTTACCAAGGATTGTATGTTCAGGGCAGTACAATTCATGAACAAAAAGCCATACTTACATTAATACGTAGTGTGTTTTTTAAGTAAGGACCGTTTTGTTGTAGGAGGTGTGCGTGCCGCAAAGAGTACTTGCTTCGTGTTCTGGTATTTCTTGGAAACACCTGTGCCCAGTTGCAGCTACGCAAGTCACCTGTACGGTCTGTTCTGTGTCTTTAAAATGTTCAAGATTATCGAATCGCCCGCCACATGCGAGGTATGGTGAGTGATACGTTTTTGTCGGCAAGGAACCTGTCTGCTGCAGAAATTCACTGGTAAATTTGTCAAGTTTGCGGGCATTATTGAACTCTTTTGGCTGGGAAGTTTTGAACCACCCCCTACAGCCCAGACCTTGCACCGAGTGATTTTCATCTTTTCCGCTATCTCAAACATCATTTTGGCGGCAACCACTACAACGATGACGAAGACATGAAACCGGCCGCGACATCTTGATTATCGGAGCAGGCGACAAGTTTCTATGACGAGGTATTCAAAATCTAGTTCTAAAGGTATAGTAAGTGTTTAAATAAACTTGCCGATTATGTTGAAAAATAGAGAAACGTGTGTAGAATCTGAAAATAAATTTGGTTTTTGAAGTTTTTTTTCATTTGGTTTTTATTTTCAAACGGCCCTTACTTAAAAAACATCCCTCGTATACAATATTCCTTAATACACAGTATTAAGGAAAATCGATACAATACTAAAACAATAATTTCAATCAATAACAAATCGAACACTAAGTCAATAAATAAACGCATGTATTTACAAAGATCTGTATCCAAATACAACCATAGTCTTAGAATACTATGTATGTTATATACACTATAATGACTATGTACTGTGGTCATAGTAAGGTGCCAGTTTATCCTAATGTAAGCTTAGAATATGATGACTTACGGATCCAAACTTCGACGTTGTTCAATCTATTTAAAGCTATATAAAGACCATCCAGAGTGACTCTAGTTTAGGAGAAAGTCCTTTTCATCGAATCGGATTCCATAAGCACACCTTGTGACCTTCGTTGAATCAATGTTACGTAGCTCTTGTGTCTTCATTTTCTCCGCCACCAAGTTAACTCGCTGTTGAGCAAAATTGTGCTTCACACTGTGATCTTCAATGCACTCCTCAGGCAATAAAGGTGCATCCAGAATGCGACCAAATAAGAGATCACAAGGCAGACTTAAAAATATGAGAGTACCAGCTATTCCCCATTCTAGATGCTCTTAAGTCACGACTTAAGCCAGATGCTCTTAAGTCGTGACTTAAGAGCATCTAGAATGGGTAATAGCTGGTACTCTCATGGACAGTAGAATAGAGGTAACTTCTGGTCCCAGTCCTGTTGGTTTGTTGAAATCCTCAGTGAGAGGTTATGTAGGATGGTTCGATTAAACTTTTCAATTATGCCGTCAGATTGCAGATGTAAAGGTGTGGATTGAATTTTGTGTATGCTGAGTAGTTTGCAGAGTTCTTTAATTATATCCAAGATTAAATTCTTTCCTTGATCAGAATATAAATGAAGAGGTACTCCGAACCTGGAAATTTAGTGCTGTATCATTACCTCTGCTACATTGACAGCTTCTTGATCAGGAAAAGGATATGCTTCAGGCCACTTGGTAAAGTAATCAATGACAATGATGATATATTTGTGTTCATCAGCAGTTCGTGAGGATCAGCATGATGATATATTTTCGTTCATCAGCAGTTTTAGGATGTCAAAGGTGATACTTTCAAAAAGCACTCTTATATTATAAAGTTGCAGATTCACTCGGCTGTGTTTCTTTGGTTCTTTCCAACCCTCACAGGCGTCACTTTTGGACGTCAGCCATTGCATTACTCCAGTAGAAGTACTTTCGAACTCAATGTAAAGGTTCCGTTATTCTAAAGTAGCCTTCTGCATGGCTGCTATATAGCTTTTTAGGATGTTCGGGAGCTTGGAAGTATCGGCTGCCATTGGACTGCCTTTCCATCATCCGATTCTAATTTCTGATATAAGACGCCATTTCCAGTATGGAGTGGGTCCCAGAGAGCCTAATATTGTTTCGGCTGAGGACTGTAGATCAAAATGTCCTTGCCAGGTAGGTTTCCTATTTTAAGATTCTATAAAACAATTATGAATTTAATGTTTTCGAATTGGTCTTTCCTGACTTCTTTGTCACTCCATGGGTCTTGGTCAGACGATGTTGAATTAACTCCACATACAACCCAACTGACTTGCCTGTATTTCGCTTTGGAACAATATCAGCAGCTTTCTGGGTAAGGTCTTCTAGACAAGGCATCAGCGTTTCTATGTTATTATCACTTCCGATGACAGTCAGTGATGTCATATTCCTGGAGTCTGTGTATTCATCTGGCTATTTGGCCTTCAGGACTCTTGAAATTTGAAAGCCAGATCAACGATGCATGATCTGTGGGGAGGAGGAATTTTCTGTCGCGGAGATAATGATGATGCAGCAACCATGCAATGAACTTTTAAATTAAATGTTAACGTTTTGTCTTTTTCATGTGCAGCAGTGCTACAACTAAACCCTGGGCGTTTTTTAAAAGTGAAGTAAACTGATTCTTGTGTAGTTGTTGCTGCCGTAACTGGTGACCACGTATGTTAAAGCTTACAAGAAAAGGTATCACAGACTTTTCTAGCTTTCAGCACTTAAACGTATAAATCACACTTCAGCACGAAGTAGCCTTTCATTAAAGACTCGCATCATAACTTTAAAATAGTCACTATCATTAAAACACTATAACTGCGGTGATTATTCACAAAATAGAATCAGTTGCAACGAAAGCAAACTTTATTATCACAGAAGAAATCAATAACGTTTTTAGCGCTGTTACATCGTTTTCTCACTTAAATATCTATTACTGTTGCCATACACAAATTACTAAACTATACTCACAAAAATCTAAGTGAGGCTTGCTCATGAGCCAGGAAATATAAAATACAAAATAATTACATGAAAATAAGTAAGGTATTTTTAACAACCTCCCACCTTTTGATTATAAATTATAATCAAAACATAAAATTACCACTTTAAGCCATTTTAAGTTATTATTAAAAATGTATGTATATCCTGTACTAATCAAATAAACGACAGAAATATTCTCAAGTATAAGAAATAATAATAACAAGCAATAAAAATGTATGTCACTAAAGCGTATATTTAAATTATAAGTCCAGTTTTTCTGGAATCTTAATTTTTCTACCAGTCCTACTAAATTTTGTCTTGTTGTCAAAGACACCATTGTCCTGTTTGACAGACTGCTTTGAGAATTTGGTCAATCTATTGGATTTCACAGGCTTAGGACAGTCAGTAAGAGATGCTATCTCAAGAGGATATATTCTCTGAATAGGACAAAGAAGTTCTTGGTGTAAAGTCTGCACCTTTACGAGTCGTACGTTACCGTCTTTACCTGGAACAAGCTCAGTAATGCGACCTAAGGCCAGTTAATTCTCTTTTTGTTATCAGTTCCCACTAGAACGATATCACCCACAGCCACTGTGTGACTGAGTATTTTTACTGTTCTTTCTTTGAATGAGAGCACCTAAGTATTCCGACCGAAAACGGTTCCTTAATTCTTTAAGTACGATTTGCCTATATTTCAGTCTTTTAGATAAAGAATTTTGTTCCACAGCATCAATATCTGGAACACTGCATTCATAAACGTCTTGAAGAAACATCGATGGAGAAATGGGCTTTATGACATCTCTTTCAGAGATATAAGTTAGAGATCTTGAGTTGATTACCCTTTTACAGTCTGCCAGAGTAGTTGTCATTTTTTCAGAATGAGTTGGCTGCTCCGACAAAATTAGAGCCATTGTAACAGTATACAATAGTACATCTTCCCCTGCGAGCTATAAATGTTCTAAATGCCATTAAAAAGGCGTCTGTGGAAGCGGCAGTAATTAGCTCGAAATGCACTGTTCTGTACACTGCGCAAGTGAATATTAACACCCAACACTTTCTATTTCCTTTTAAAAACAGAGGACCAGCCATGTCAACCCCTGTAATTTGAAATACCGCAGCATCTTTTACACGATCTTCAGGAAGGGGTGCACTTATCACTTCCACGTTCCTTGAACTATATCTTTACAGATCGTGCAATTAACCACAATATTTTTCCCACTCTTTCTTGCGTTAAGAATCCAATATTTTTCTCTAAGCAGATTCGTGACACCTGCGTGACAATTCTTCACATGAACAGACAAAATAAAACGTTTCACAACTTCGCATTTTGAAGAAAGGACAACAGGTTCGAGAAAATCATGACTATCCTTTCTGTAGATAATCTTAGTTTTTACACGATAGATGCCGTGATCATCTTTAAATACCTGAAGTGTTTTGAGTCTATCATATTCCAAACCAAGGAGTTTCTTTTTTAATCATAAGCAATATCTTTAACTCTGCTTCGTGAATTCTACTGCATTCAATTCTTCGTGTCTCCTGCTTTCTGTATTTGCACAATTATTCTTAAAACGAAGAATTCAGGCAACCATCCGTACGATTCTGTCATAATTAGAAAAATGCTTCTAGTACCAATTATTATCACAAACGGTTTCATTATTTGTCATCGTGGTAGTCGTTTTTCCTTTTCAATCTCCTCTTCATTACAGCTATGGTGGTTACAGGAATCCATACAATTAAGGAACTGTGTAGGATCTTTCATCCAGTGTTGTCCCTCCCACCATCTTGGATAATTCGCTTTCGTAATTAGATAATTCGCTTTTCAGCCTCTGGATGGCATATCGGCAGGATTCTTTTCTCCAGGAACGTGCTTCCAAGCTGAAGGTTTACTGAGTTCTCTAATCTCCTTAACATGGTTTCGCACGAAAACAGAATAATTTTCATCTCTTTTAATCCATATGAGCACTATTATAGAATCACTCCCGTAATATTTGCTAACTCTTTCACATCCGAGGGCTTTGGTTACTGAACCTGTTAATCTGGCCCCAATTACGGCTGCCAAAAGTTCCATTCTTGGGATAGTTGTCCCTCTTAAAGGAGCAACTCTAGATTTCGCAGGAAGAAGCAGTTCAACTAGATCGTTGTTTTCAACCCTTAGAAATGTAACTGCTGCATAAGCGTCTTTGCTGCCATCAACAAAAGTGTGAAGAGCACAATTATTAAGATTTTCTGAAATGACTGGAATAAATCCGGGAATTTCAATATTAAGTATTTTAATTCTTCAAGCCATTGTAAGAAATCTTTACGAAGTTCGCAAATCAACTCATCATCCCAGCTGACACTTTTCTTCCATGCCCTTCGTAACATTTTTTTTGGACAGAGTGTAACGGTGGAGAAAAAACCAAAAGGATCGAATACCTTATGAACTGCAGATAACATGCTTCGTTTTGTTATCTTTACCAAATTAAAGTCATTCAACCATCCCATATTTATTCTCAGGTTGTCCAGTTCTTTATTTCAAAGCAGATCTAATACATGTGTTTCTTTCTTATTGTTGATTCCGTCGAACTCACCAGAATATTCCCATCGCCCTAGGTCAAAACCGCCTTTAGACATCAATAACTTAGAATCGAGCACAAACTTTTTCAATTGCTGTTTAGTGTCAACACTGGTAACGACATTGTTGACATAGAAACTTTGCAACAGTCTCTTTTTGAAAGCAACTTCAAAATCCTCACTGTTTTCAATGTGGTGCTTATTAACTGAAGCCAGAAGGAAAGTGATACATTTTGAACCAAAAACAAGTCTGGCATGTTGAAAAACTCTGAGCTTTTTCTCTTCCATGTTCTCCCACCATAAAATTCGCAGGAAGTCTCTATCCTCTTTTCGAATACTTATTTGCAGAAAGCCTTTTCTAATGTCTGTTATGACTCCATATCGCCGCTCTCTGAACCGCAGTAGAACGTCTGGAATAAGTTCGATTAAATTAGGACCGCACTGCAAGCATTGGTTCAGAGAAGGATGGTTTGTCAAATAATAACATTAAAATAAGTAAGGTATTCTTAACAACGAATAGTCCGTGCTGGTGACCTATGGTTAAGTTTATAAGTTCAGTTTATTGGTCACGTGCTATGCTAAGCCTGCTGTGTTAAGCCTATCCAACTGTGAATAAACTGTTTCGCTTTCTGGATAATTGTTCGTTTACTCGTCAAAATAAATATTACGCTACCAGCGTATCGCGGACTCTTAAGGGACTAATAAAAATATTCTAAAGCATTCATTTATTTGCTGAAAAGATGTTAAATAAAATATCGCTCATGTAAATAACAAGTTCTTTAATAAGCCTAACTAACTACACGCACATATTTTGCTAATTCTATCAATTGTTTTGTTGCCACTTCCAAGAAACTAAAGTAATAATAATTATTAGTGGCCAAACGACATTAAGTAAAAAATTAAATTAAAGCACATATAAAATAATTACATTCAGTTTAAATCCAACATCCTCCCACCTTAAGTTGTTGGGAAACAACTTAACCTACTAGAAATGTTAAAGTGTAAAAAGAAAAACATAAAAGAACTAAGTGCAAACTTTCATAAAGTCTATTCTAGTCTTTGGATAGGCCTGACTTCTCTTCCACCTCTGGTTTTTATGCAGAATACTTCTGACCAATTTCTGTATCACTGGATGAATGCATTTGATGGAAGAGGGGGCAAATCACTTTCATCACATGAATCATTTTTCAAACAAGAATTTACAGAACAGAAAGATTGGCTCCTCCATATATTTCATATGCTAAAGCTCCTGCTGTCTATAAATCTGATCTCAAATAATCAATCACTGAGAAAGGACCTGCTTCAGCATTTACAACTTCTGGTGCCATTTATGATATATTTTCACCATTCTCAGAATCATATGAATTGTAAACCAAATAGAGACCTCCAAAACAGGATACAAAGTCAGTTATTGCATGTCCAGGAGAGAAGGCTGCATACTGGAAATCTAATAAAATATTGTCAGTCTTTAAATCCCGGTGAGTAATATCATTTTGAAGCAAGTGCACTAGAGCTTTCGAGTGCTGAGTAAACAGTAGCAATGCTGTGTGACCAGAGACAACAATTCTTTTCAAATATTCTTTTAAATTACAACTGCATCTCTTCATAATAAGAAACAGAGTCATATATCTACCAGATCCATCAGTCAGAAGACGAACAGGAAGAGCTAATGGATAGTTAGTGAAGCAGCAGGAAGCAAAGGTATTTGATCAGCAAAAGCAAAATGCATTTCAGCTATATTTGCATGAGGCCCCAAGTTCTTTTTCCTTACTTTTGTCAGTTCACCCAAAGAAAACTTCCCAATAATTCGTGAAGACTTTGCATTTAGACAATCAAAGATAAATCTTTTTATCCAAGCAATCAACCGTATCACTTTTTCATAGCTGGAAAAATAATAATAGTACCAACTTGATCCGTAATGTCTCTCTCCATTATTTTTCTTGTTATCAGTTTTGCAGTTACAAGTATTTGAGTAACAGAACAGTAGAAGAATGCTTATGAAATTTTGTTTTTCTCTTTTCCTTAGCTATAGAATGTTCATCAAAATTTTGTTCTGTGATGGGCCAGTTAGATGAGGGCTCTAATAACCAAGTGAGTCCCTCCCACCATTTGCTTGATAACAGTTGTCTAGCAGAACATCCTCGAGAAGGCAAATCAGCTGGATTCTGGATCCCAGGAAAGTGTTTCCATGCAAGAGGATCCGTTAAACTAATTATTTCATTCACTCTGGTCTTCGCAAATACTGTCCAAGATTCTTTACGCTGAATCCACCCTAAAACAACCGTAGAGTCAGTCCAATAATGGTGTTCAACATCTTTCCATTGAAGCCTTTCCAGAACAGATGCATACAAATGAGCTCCCACCATAGCAGCCATCAGCTCCAATTGAGGGATAGTCATGGGTTTTACAAAAGACACTCTAGCTTTGTCCGCTAAGAGATGAACTTGGACATTCTCCGATGTTTTCACACGAATGTAAACAGCTGCCGCGAAGCCTAAAGAACTAGCATCACAAAGCGCATGCAGAGAAATCTTTTGTCTACTTGGATCAATTGAAAAACATCGTGATGCGGTCACTTCCTTCTACAAGTGAAGTTCTGAAAACCAGCTCATAAATTCTTCTTTTGTATTAGCATTTAATTCAGAGTTCCAAGGTATCTTTTCTTTCCACATCTTTTGCAATAACAATTTGGGTATCAGCAAAAGAGAACATAATAAACCAACAGGATCAAATATCTTATGAGTGACGGAAAGAATTGTTCTTTTGGACAAAGTTTCAAATTTATAGCTGTCTAACCAGTCCAGATTTATCATTGGCGTATCCTTTTTTCTATCCCATAAAAGTCCTAATACAGAAGTAAGTGGTTGAGAACCATTATCATTGGTATACTGCCAACCTCTTAAATTGAATTTTCCTTCACTCAGTATGGCTTGAGACGTCTCAATGAAGGGTAATATATCACATGTATCATTTAAGCTCGTTACTAAATTATCAACGTAGAAACTCGAAAGAAGAATATTAGCATAATCTTGATTATATCCGGCCTCACTCAAATATTTTCCCAAATGATAATCCAAGACTGCTCCCAAAAGAAAATGGCTACTCTTTACACCAAAGACCAATATGTTTTGTTGCATTACCTTAATTTCTTTACAGTCGCTGGTGGCAACCAGAAGAATCTCAAATAGTTTCGTTCTTCCGGCCAAACGCTCACTTGCAAAAAGGCCTTTTCAGTATCTGCAATAACACCATATTTAAATTCTCTAAATCTCAGAAGGAGACTTGGAATGAGTTCTAATAGATTCGGACCGAATTCTAGACACTGGTTCAAAGATGGAGATACAATTTGCCTAGCAGACGCATCGAACATTGGGCGTACTTTGGTAGTGCCATGTTCCTTGACTACAGGTCAATGAGGAAGAAAGTGCTGGTGGAAAACATGCAAAGCTGTGACATCATCTATTATTCCCAATTCAGTGCATTATTTAAAGACGTCATCATAGGTCTCAAATAATTTTTCTGAATTCAGCCTTTTTGTTGAAACTTCAAGTCTTCTTATCGCTATATATTTGTTGGTAGGGAGAGGCAAATGATCGTCTTTCCACGGTAGGGCAACTTCGTACCGCTAATCATCCTTAATTCTTACAGTCTCTTGAAATATTTCTTCGTAAGAAGTTCCTTTTCTTTTCGTGATTTTACTTCGACTAGATCGGATATTCCTAAGATGTCTCAAGAGAAAAGGTCAGAAATATTCGCATCTTTCACAAACATTGTTATAGTCGTCATCGCTGTATCTCCCCTTTCAGCATTCACTGATGTTTTTCCGATCAGTGTCCAGCCCAGGTAGGTTTCTATGGCTACAATAAAACTAGAAAGTACTCTTTTTCTCTCGGTGAGAAGTCGACCAGCCACAGCTACACCAATTAAAAGATCAATAGGCCCTGATGAATCTTCAGTGTCATAAAATGGTATATTCATGGACTGGAGCTCTTTAATTCATGGCCCATTTAAGGCAGAAAGTACTGCATCACTAATTGTATCTTGCTCATAAACATCAAAAACGCAAGTGAAACTATCGTCCAAACTCTTTAGCTTAATCTTGTAGACATTATGTAAATTTTCAGGTGTTCGTTTCCCTCCAAACAGGGCGTGGTTCAAAATTTGTTGTCTAGAAGTTATTAGGTCTAGAGTGGAAATTAAATCCTTCCTTAAATATGATTTTTGAGACCCTGTATCATACAAAGCTCGAACACAAAGTGTACAATTATTTCCAATTAATTTTACTTTCAGGTTTTGCAAAAGTACTTGTGGTGTGTTGCTAAAACTAGAAAGATTCACAGAACTTTCTTCCTTGCCAATTTCTTCTTCATTACTGTTTAACATAGGCTTCTTAACATTTGCTTTATTTTTAAGCAGTTCTAAACACATAATTACGCTGTGATTTTTATGTCAAATTGCACATTTAATAGAACTTCTGCCTTTATTTGCACAGTGACCGGTTTTTAAACAGCGAAAGCAGTGCCCTTTATCTTTTAAAAGTTTTCGCCTTTTTGAAAATGGCATTTTTTAAGCCTTAAAACAATTAAATGAATCATGTTTTCCTCTGCAAAACATGCACTTCTTAGCAGGAGGAATCAGCACTCAACAAACTTGCTGCCGTTGATGGTCGTTCGCGAATAGTTTTAATAGATTTAATCCCACAGGTCACTTCATTCTTCAAACCAAAACCAGCCATAGCTAAACTTATGCGTTCTTCGGATTCTACTTCTGATTTCAAAAATTTTAATAAACTGTCCAGTCTACATTTTGGGTCTGGACTATGGTCAGCATTTGCACTTCTTTGGTAGGCTCTTAAAAATCCTCAGGTAAGCAAGATTCAAATAAAGGATAAGGAAGTGCAGTGCTTTTATCTGTAGTGACGCCAAGGGTTTCCAGAGCTCGAATTTGCTGTTCCAAATTATCATATAATGCACATAAATTATTAGAGGAATTACTAGAATTTGCATCTCTCAGGATCAATTTTAACAGTTCTCTCACATAAACTTGCACTTGCAAGTTATCTCGACCAAAACGAGCCTTCAAACATTCTATGGCCTTGGGATAATTAGCAGCTGTAGGGGGGAAACTTTCTATAACCTCTCTTGCACGCGAACCCTCAATAGTGGCTTGTAATAAATATTGAAATTTATCACTGTCAGAAATCATAGTATCTTTGTCAACTTTTTCAAACTGACTCCAAAAAATTAACCATTCCTTAATTTCACCATCAAATTTTCGTAATTCAAGCTTTGGAAGTTTAAATGTACATTTGCATGCATTCTCATTAACAGATTCATTCAAAATTAAACTTGAAGTACTTACGTTTTGTAGATTCTGAAGAATACCTTTTACTTTAGTTTCGATTCTGAAGGCCTTTCCACGATAATCTTCAACAGCATCATATTCTTCTTCAATTTCATTTTCGGACAGTGTGCTAAGAAAACGTATGTGCGTATCTTCCAAACGTTGAGCTTTCGAAACAAAAACATTAAGCTCGGACTGTAATTCAGAAGAATCCATTTCACTTTTCTTCAAAATTTCTTCTACAGCGTTGAAGGATTTTGTAAACGCAGCTCTATGAATTTTCCTTTCAAGTTTAATAGCTTCTTTACCTTCCATTTTTATACTTTAGAATTCCAAACTAACATCTCTTATGTCCCGCCGAGGGTACCAATGAAATGTTCGCTTACGCGTCAAAATAAATATTATGCTACCAGCGTATCACGGACTCTTAAAAGACTAATAAAATTATTCTAAAGTATTCATTTATTTGCTGAAAAGATGTTAAATAAAATATCGTTCATGTAAATAACAAGTTCTTTAATAAGCCTAACTAACTACATATTTTGCTAATTCTATCAATTGTTTTGTTGCCACTTCCAAGAAACTAAAGTAATAATTATTACTGGCCAAACGACATTAAGTAAAAAATTAAAGCACATATAAAATAATTACATCTAATTTAAATCCAACATAATTACGATTACTTTCGTTCTGCTCTCCGGAACTGTTTCCACATACTTGCGATGTCTCCTCCCGATCAGCAGAGCCAAGTCCCGAAAGTTGCACTTCGCGTTCCACCATTCTCCAAGGCTAATGTGCGGTTGTGGATCGCACAGTGTGATAATGCCTTCATTTATAGAGGAATCACAAGTGATGAAACGAAAGTTTCTGCTCTTATAGCGAAATAAGATGCGGAATCTCTATCACACGTCTCAGATATCGTGCTAAATCCTCTGGACTCTGACAAACATAAAAAACTGTCTGAGAGATTCATTAGTGAATTTTTAAGATTCTGAACACCAGAAAATTAAGACTCCTCACTGAACTTCAGCTGTGGTAAAATATGCCAATCTCAATATTTGCAGCATGTGCAATGGCAACTGTAATTTTAACATAAGTTTATGTTTTAGTTTTTTGCAAGAGTCTGTAAAGTGTTTACCTCAAGCTCACGGCTGTGAATGTGTATAATCATGTAAATTGTTCTTAAATATTCCCAGTAAACTAAATGTTTCAACCTGGAATATAGCAATTTATCTCAACCTTTACCCCGACTAATTTAAATTTCAACACTTTATCAGCAAGAAGCTTAAACGAGATGCCATTACCAGGAGCGTAGCTAGGGTTTTTGCGCCCCTTTCTGTGTGACAAGAATGGAAAACATTTCATTCTAAAATTTCGTAACATCAATTTGGCGCCCCCTGAATGCTGCACCCAGAGGCAGATATCTCCTCTTGCCTCACCCTAGCTAAGCCACTGGCTATTACGATCCAGAACTGAAGACCGCAGCAAAGCCTAACCACGTTGTAAAGCTGAAGCGAGCTGGATGACCATTCTTTGACGAAGTAAATAAAAAAATTTTGGTGAGTTTTGCTGGATAGATTTACGTGAAAAATGTTGTCTGAAGATTACAAAATGCCGAAATTAAACGGCGATAATTATCACATGTGGTGTATTCGTTCGCGTGCTGTGCTCGTGCAGAAGAGATGTCGGGAAGCAGTGGAACCCGGATATGGAATTGAAATGAGTGAAGCGGAGAGGAAAAAGAATGATGAAGCCCTTACTCTATTATTCCTCATAATTGAAGATACATTTCTAGACGATACTGGAGACTGTGTTAGAGCCAGAGACGCCTGAAACTGTTTAAAAGAAATGCATACGAAATTCGGTTTGCTTCACGTACTGCAGCTTGTAAGAGAATTCTTTAACATAAATATGAAGCAAAACGAATCTGTCCAATCCTACCTAGCAAGATTAATGGATTTGCTTAGAAAATTAACTTATGGTGGATATGCTTTCACAGATAGAGAAGTGACCGTAGTGATGCTGTTGGGACTGCCTAGAAGTTATGAATCACTCATTCTAAGTTTGGAAAAAGACGAAGCAAATCTGACAACTATGATTGTGAAACAAGGCTACTCGTAGAAGTGAAACGCATAGTTAGAAACGAGAGTTCAGCTAAAGTGTATCATGAAGAGCAAACTCTTCACACTAAAAGTTTTGCTATCAACTAGAAGAAGCCTGCATTTGAAAAACCCACAAAGAAGTATACAGCTAAAAAGGCAAATGAAGAAGCAGAAACAAGCAGAGGAAGGAATACTAAATGCTTCGGCTGTGGCCAGTGGGGGCACAGGTCTAAAAATTATGAAGAAGCCAAATGTCAGAGCTAAAACAGTGCCAAAACTGCAGTTGACCTTAAGACAAATATTGCATTCCTAGCAAACGAAGAAAAATCAAGAAAAAATAATCTGTGGATTTTAGACAGTGGAGCTACAGAACACATGACCTCTGACAAAAGAAAATTCTCAGACCTTAAGAAGTAATTAATTCGCTAATTCAGAAAAAATAAAGGTCACTGGAATCGGAAATATTTCATTTTCTGTTGGAGAAGAAGATGGAGAAAAAACTATCACGATTGAAAATGTCTTATTTGTTCCAGAACTAGGAGGAAATCTATTATCCATTGGAAAAATTGAAGAAAGAAGATTTAAAGTGGAATTTGCTGAAGGGAAAGCCAGGGTGATTGGTGAAAATGGAGACACTCTTCTATCTGGTGAGAAAAAAGGGAGACTCTACATAAAGGAAGAAATTTTCAAAGGCCACCAGTACAACAGCTAAAGACATTTTAGAAGTTATACATTCAGATGTTGTTGGTAAAATTTCTCCTCCATCTTTGGAGGCTCAAATTATTTTGTGACTTTCTGAAGAGTACCGTTGCATGGTAGAAAATCTCCAAAACAGGAAAATCAAGTTTCTGAGACATGACAATGGTGAGGAATATATAAGTAAGAAGTTTGATAAGTACCTCGCTGTGCATGGGATGCAAAGACAACTAACTATACCTGATACCACAACAAAACGGTTTGGCAGAAAGACTGAACCAGACATTGATAAACATGACAAGATGCTTACTTATCGAGTCAGGAGCAGATCACAGATTTTGGACTGAAGTAATGGCCACTGCAGCCTATCTCCACAACAAGCGCCCATCTATGGCAATTGATGGTGATATTCCAAAGGGAAGATGGTCAGGATCCTGTAGCAGGACAGACCACCTCAGAGTTTTCGGATGCAGAGCCTGGAGCCATGTTCGCTCACACTCAAGAGGAAGCAAGTTTGATCCTGAAGCTACTATATGTTTTTGTAGGATATCCTAAAGGAGTCATGGGCTACAAACTGTATGATCTGAAGAAGAAACAATTTTTTTGTCAGCAGAGATGTCATTTTTGAAGAAAATGTTTTTCCCTTAAAACTAAATAAGTGTGAAAATCCTACAGAAGAAGCTGCTCTTAAAATTGAAGACTTTGAACCTGAATATTCCATGGACTTACCTGAAACAGAAGCTCATGGCTCTTCTCTAGATCATGAAACTCTTGATGTAAATGACTCGAATGAAACCCCAAGTCTAAATACAGATCTGATTGACCAAAATTCTGAAAGACATCCAGACCTACAGCTTGGAAATGCTCCAGATTACGAAGATGAAAACTCAGACCAATCAGTTATAGAAACGCAAGATGTTACTAACAACCCAGATCCTGAAGTTGAAATAGCCACTAGATATCTTATCCATGGAAGTGAGAGAGGTGAAAAAAGGAAAACCAGAATTCCTAAACATCTCAAAGATTTTTACTGATACAATGCCCAAGAGATACAACAATCAGAAGAAAAAGATCCTGCGACTCTAAAAGATGCCCTGAAATCACCCGAAGCTGACATGTGATTAAAAGCTATGGAGGAAGAAATTCAAAACCTAGCTCAAACCTGGGAACTAGCTACGAAACCACCAGGAGTTACGGTAGTACCTTCCAGATGGTTGTTTCGCAAGAAAAGAGATGAGATCGGGAACCGAGCAAAGTTTAAGCCCAGATTAGTGGCAAAGAGGTACTTGCAAATACCTGGAGTGGACTTTCAACATACCTTTTCTCCGGTGATTAAACTTAAATCTATAAGATTACTGCTTGCCATAGCTGCAGAGAAAAACCTAGAAGTTCACCAAATGGATGTGACAGCTGCATACCTTAATGGAATCCTAGAAGAGAGCATATATATGGCACAGCCAGAAGGCTGCATCGAGAAAGGGAAAGAACACCTTGTCTGCCACCTGAAGAAAAGCATTTATGGCCTCCGACAATCAGGACGTGCATGGAATACCTGCTTGAATGTCTTCCTGATGCAATATGGGTTGAGAAGATCAAGTGCAGATCCTTATATTTACTTTTGTTATGAGAACATCATAATCGGAGTTTAAGTTGATGATCTCCCGATAGTTGGGAACATGCTAGATATAAATAAATTCAAGGAAAGCATCAAGAAAAGGTTCAATGTCAATGACCTAGGTCCTGCAAGCCAAATCTTATCCATGCACATATGCAAGGAAGAGGATGGATCATACACTCTAGAACAAACTGCTTATGTGTCAGAAATTCTAGAAACATTTAAAATGACAGAAGCAAATTATGCAGCCATGCCACTGGACCCCAGCATTGGAGGGGTGTGAAGCACATTCTAAGATACCTAAAGGGAACCCGACACAGAAAGTTAAGATTCCGGAAGACAGGTGAGCCACTACAAGTTTACTCAAATGCTGACTGGGGAGGTGACAGAACTGACCATAAATCTTACAGTGGTTATATAATGCTATTCGCAGGTGCTCCAATTTCATGGTCGAAAAAGAAGCAATCCACAACAGCTTTATCATCAACAGAAGAAGACTATGTGGCTATGTGTCACACTGCCAAGGATATCCTGTGGATCAAAAGTTTGATCAAAGAAATCTGTTGTGAATTAGCTCCTTCACCTCAAAAACTGGTAGTCAACAACCAGGGAGCACTTAGCCAGCAACCATGTTACTTCTGAAAGAAGTGAGCACATTGATATTAAATTTCATTTTCTGAGAGACCTAGTGAAAGAAAATGTGATTGTGTTTGAACATGTGCCATCCAGCGACAATCTTGCCAATATATTAACTAAGCAGACTTCAAAAAAAACTTTTATGTGACACAGCTTGCAACAAATGTGCACCCCAAGACTACATGTTCTGGGTGTCATGTTCATTTACCTGTAAGATATCGTTGACACTGGGAAAGGAGTATGCAGCAACCATGCAATGAACTTTTAAATGTTAACTGTTCTTTTTCATGTATAGCAGTGCTGCAACTAAACCCTGGACGTTTTTCCAAAGTGAAGTAAACTGATTCTTGTGTGTTAGTCTTCCCTGTGCCTGTGTAGCTGTCGCTAGCGTGCAGAAACGTGGCATGATATGTTTTGGTAACATGCTCTTTTCTTTCGCTATGTAATTGTAAATAGATTAATTGAATAAGTTTAGCATATTTATGAACATGTAGAACCAATCCAATCTGCTGTAATGGAAATGTTCTATGTCCTAAACTATGGTGAGCAACTCTTTCCTGATGACACAGTAATTCCTCTTCAGTTTCTACAGATACTTGCCCCAGCATGCCACAACATGTTCTTGACAGTTTATTTTGTGGGAAAAAACAGCACCAGCACTCACTGCTCTCATATGTATCAAGAATAAATGGTTTGTTGACCTTAGGATATGTTAGGATTGTGGCATATTTTAAAGCTTCCTTCAGTTTGTTAAATGCATCCTTACATTCTTCTCACCATGTAGTTTCTGGTGGACAATGTCCATCCATCTCTCCTTCCATCTTGTGAGTGATCCATCATTCTGCAGAAAATGTTCTCCTAGCATTTTAGCAAATTCTACAACTTTTGGAGTCAAAAGAGCTCCATTTATCCTCTCCTTTCAGGCTTAAAACATTTTGTTTAGGCATTTTTAACATAATACAAGCTACACACACTGCAAATAAATAATGTTTTCTTCCAGTGATTTATTCAAATCCAAAATTCCCATTTCTAGCCAAGGGGAAGATTGCACTTTATCTAAATTTACCTGTCACTTCATGATTATTATAGGTGTAACCAACTCTTCCTTCAGCCCACAATAACCACTCCCCTTTTCCAATCAAACACTGATAATGTATGGAAGTATTTCACGATATTTTCTCAGCACTCAGTCAGCAAACTTAGCATGTCTGGACCTGAAAAATAAATCTTTTGCCGGTTTATGTTTCATAAGTAAAGGTTCTATTGACTAGTATATATTTGTTTTGGTTCCTGGAAATTTCAATGTAATAAATGGCTGAGTTTATTAAATCAGTGAGTTTAATAAAGCAGTGGGTACATTATATGCATTTGACAAATCAAGCTGAAAAAACAATAACTGAAGAAGTTCATGCAATTTTTTAGGAGTCATCTTAAATAAGTGTAAAAATTTATGCATCACATTTATTAATAAAATGATACGATTTTATGACAATTGTTGCTAAACACACATTTTCTTTCCCCATTTGACATGCTTTTTTTCAGTATACCTCGCTCGCAGTGGAGCAGCTTTTAGCCACTGTTTTATAGTTTCTTCCATTTGCTTCTCTGTTGCTGAGCTGTTGGATGGGTTACTTCTGACTGCTTCTGTATTTAAGTAGAAATAATAAGATTACCATAAGAACATATATTAGACAATAAATGATTCAACATTTATGGCTCAATTTATAATATAACAATTCTTGTCTCTCCTCACAATACTGAAATAAACTATTATATATATATATATATGCAAATAAAAGATATCTTCCTGCTGTTGTTGTTGCTTATGCTCACTTGTCTGACAAAGTCAGCTCAAGCCCACGAGAATTTTCGTGTGAAGGAGTGCAAGATTATGCCTGTCGTTGGCAACAGCCTTGAGCACCTAACAGGGGACAGTGCGATTTGGCTCAGTTCCACCTCCAATTTTGATGGAGAGTACCCTGGGGGGGGACGAGTTCAAGGGTTCCCATCCCTCTCCCCTTCCACCAAACCACATGAGAGGACTTTTGGCTCACCGCATATTTAGAGTGCTGCCATGCCGCACCGACACTATACTGGTCGGGCAGCAAGATATCTTCCTGGATTTATTTAAACCTAATAAAAATCCCTGAGAAATAAGCTCTCATTTTTAAAAATTTGCAAAATTTAAACGTGCTGCAAAACATTAAGTTTCCTAACTTTTTATTTTTACACACAACTATCTAAAAATCAACATATTTAAATTTTAAAAGACAGTTGTCACAAAATACATACTATAGATTAGAGCACATGATTTAAATGTCTTGAAACTCTGCTTCTCTCCTCGTCCTGCCCAATTAATTTTTGAAGAAACCTCATCTGTAAATAAGTCTGAAAGGATTCGCCTTGTAGTTTGTTCCACTGTTTGACCACCCTTATTTGCTAAAGCATGTACCTGAAATTTAAAATCAATTTTACATAGTCAAATTAAGTTGTGTATTTAAATAAAGTGAAGAAATGAGAGTTTTGGTATACATAATTTTTAATTATAAATTTGCCTTAAATAATTTTGAAAGGTATTGGTAATTATTGTTTGCCTTTTATGCTAAAAAACTTTTACCGCAGATGAAATTACCTGAAAAACATAATGCACTACAGTATGTGAGAATACAGCCTCCTATGCACAGAAGTGCTTGAAATGTTCTCCGAATCCAGACACACTCAATACATGATGGTCTTCTTTAACAGAAATACACCACATGTTCTCATGAATAATCTATACTGTTTCACTTAATATTGTTTTCTTAATCCTTATAAATGAGAGGTGCTACTTTGGTAGACGGCTGCACGGATTTTTGGCGAGCGATACGACTTATGGTAAACCCATTGCTGGACAAGTTATTTATGATAACTGATACTTTGCTGTCATTTTATTTAAAAATAATGCGTTTTACTATGCATAAATTCCGTGTTTTAAATATTATTTATGGCTTTCTAAATATTAAAAATTAATTTAATTTTGCATTTTTATTTGAAATAAAAATTTTACTGTTTATGATATTTTATATTGTGGATGATGTAATCAATGACGTTACCTTACTTGTAATTGGTTTTAATATCTATAAATTTAATCTAATGTTTCAAACACTACTTATGGCTGTTAAATATTAAAATACAATTTAATTTTGCATTTTGTTTTTTGAAAAATGATTTTATTATGTATGATTATTTAAATACTTGTAATTCTATGTGTGGTGTAATCAGCTCCCTGATTGGTTACAGAATATTCGTGCATTAGGTAATTGCTAAATTGTGTATTCTATCATACTAAAAAAAAATGGAAAAAAAAAATAACGAGTGATACTATCAAAAATTGCTGAGATATTTATTCCCATATATGTTTTAAGTTAAATAATTATATCCTATAAAACTTAAAGTATCTAAGTAATATTTTAATTCTTTTAAACGTTGGTACGATGTTTTTAATCTGATATTCAATTTAAGTAATATTTTAATCCAATTAAACGTTGACGCAATGTTTTTATTCTATTTCTATGCTATAAGAAAGTAATAATTTAACTGTACTTTAGTATTTTATACTCGCAGTAAATGTATTTATTTACATTTGCCTGCCATCTTAAAAAACGACGTTTTCAACAAAAAATTAATCCATTTTTTTAACGATATTTATTTTTTAAAAGTTTCAAATACTTTACTATGCATAAAATGCATAAAAACAGCCTATTTCAAGATGGCTGACGATTGTAGAAACCTCGCTAACAATTGCGGCAACGTAAATTGCCAAAAATCCATCAAACCGTGTACCAAAGTAGCACCAAATAAATTTCGGACTTTAATAAGCAAAAAGATAAAGAAACTTTATGTACGTCTTGTTTACATTAAAACTTTAGAATGACAGAAATAATAGTGATGCCAGATGCATAAAACATAATAATACAACAAAACAATGATGCCACTAAAACTGCACATAACATCAATTAAATGCTCGATTCTCATAAGCCTCCTTCGAGCATGAAAATAATCATTGTTCATATAAATTAACCTTTACTTAACTGTTTTTACACCAATCAACTTCTTCTGAAAATGAAACTGAGGTGCTGGAAGCGCCTTCGTCAGAATGTGTGCTCATTGTTCATCACTTCTGACATAGCCTAACTGAAAATGTCCCTTCGAGAACTCATCTTGCATCTTGTACCTTTGGTCAACATGCTTTGTGCATGTGTGGAACATTCGATTTTTGATGTACTTGATAGTACTTTGATTATCAATTTGTAGGATAGGCAATGAGACATTATTAGCCATCTCACTGAACAAGCCCTTCAACCATATCAGGTCTTTCGCGACATCAGCTGCTGCCATTAACTCTGCCTCTGTTGTCGAATTGGATATGGGCTCCTGTAGCTTGCTTCGCCACGTAATTGCACCTCCAACCATAGAAAGAAATAACACCTGTTCAAGATCTGCGTGTTTCTGCACAGCTATTGTAATCTGCGTCACTAAATAATATCAAACATCTATCATCTTCATTACTGTACACAATGCTGTGTCCAGTGGTATTGCGAAGGTATCTTAGTTTTGTCTGTACGATTTCCTAATCACTCTCTGTAGGATTGTTCAGCTTTCGAGACATCAAACTCACTGTGTAAGCAATATCTGGTCGAGTCCCCATCGCCAAGTACAGCAAACTGCTAACTACTGATTGGTATGGAATTTCACTGGTGAAAGGCTTCGCCTCCTTGATCATCTCATCGTCATTTGGTTGACCATAGTTGACCTTGAGCCTCGACTTTTTTACTGGGATGTGTGATGTCTTAGCATCCCCAAATCACTCTAATATCTTTCTTGTAAATGCTTATTGGTGCAGGAAGAGTGAGCCGTCATTGAAACATTCAACTTGTAGACCAAGGAAACAATTTAACATAGTTACTCGAATGTTAAAAAGTTGCTTGAGCTCATCCATAAATGTGAAGAATGCTACTTTATCCTGAACAGCGACAATACCATCATCAACATAAATCACCATCAGCATCTTATGTTCATAATCATTTCGTATGAACAGGCAGTTGTCGGATTTACTTTGGATCATGCCATGTTTCTTTAGCACGGCAGTAAACTTGGCATTCCAATATCGTCCAGCTTGTTTCAAACTGTATAAAGGTCGAAGCATCTTGCATTACATCCGTCGTCATAGCCTTCGGGTTGATGCATGTAGATCTCCTTAGTTAGGTCACTGTAAAGGAATGCCATCTCCACGTCAATTTGATATAACTTGAGATTCTCCTTGGCTGCCATTGCAATTAGAGCTCGAATAGTGTCATAGCAACATACCGGGCTAATGTGTCTTCATAGTCGATATTTACTGCCTGCATGTACCACTTTGCTATTAAATGGGCCTTGAAGCTCTCGATTGAGCCATCGGGATTTGTCTTCACTCTGTAAACCCAGTGATTGTCAACGATTTTACGTCCGTTAGGTGGCTCAACAAGTTGCCATGTTCCATGTTTGGCATGCCAAGTCATTTCTTCGTCCATGGCTCATTTCCAGTCAGAATATTCAGGAGACTTTGTTGCTTCGTCATATGTTTGAGGCTCTTCCAAATTCAGAATGCTGTTGTACACGTTGTAGTCGTTAAATCTGACAGGCCATTGGATAGTTAAACGGTTTTGCAATGTATGCACAGTCATGTGTGTTGGTTCGTTTTCATCATCATGTGTATCCTCCAAAATTAACTTGATACAGCTTGATAGGACGGTATTAGATGCTATTTCTGAAGGTTGGGAAGTAGGGCCGATTTGCTGTTCATTGAACACTATATTGGCACTTTTTATCGTATCATTCCTTGATGGTATGAAAATGTGATATCCATTGTCATTACAATAACCAACCAAATAGCCCTTTATAGCCCTGTAATCTAATTTACCTCTGTTGACATTTGGTACATGTACAAATGCAGCTGATCCAAAAACTTGAATTCTGTTGATTGCCAGCTTGCATCCAAACCATTCCTCAAACGGAGATTTTCCTGTGGTCTTAACTTGGTCCGGTTCAATTGAGAATGTAGACAGCTGTAGATGCTGCTTCTGCCCATAGGAACTGTGGTAGGCCTGAATCCTTGATCATAGTGCGAACTGCATTCATTATTGTACGATTATTTCTTTCAACCAATCCATTTTGCTCTGGTGTATATGGCATAGTGATTCGCAGCTTGATGCCTGCATCATTAGTCAGTTTCACCAATTTATCATTGTCAAACTCACGACCACCGTTTGTGACAGTTCTCTTACATTTATACCATTGTTGTTCCGAACAAGAAACTGCTTGATTTTATCCACAGCCTCGTCTTTATGTCTCAGAAATTCTACATGTTGAAACTTGGAGTAATTGTCCTTAATCAACGACATGTACTTCTTTCCAAGACTGGCGATTCGAGTAAGTCTGCATGTATTATTTCACCAGATTTTTTGTTTTGAATCGTTTTGTTTGAAATATTCGTCAACTTCGTTTACCATACGCACATGGCTCCCAAAATATTCCATCGTCAATGAAATCTATACCATTTTGAAGCAGGTATTGTTTCACGTACTGTATTCCTTGATGCCCAAGTCATCGATGCCAAAGTGATAATGGCAATTTTTTCGTCATCTTCATTACCGTGTCAGGAAAAGGAGTTGTCATTTCGTTGGCAACCAAGTAGGCTGCAGCAGCGGAACCCCTTGTGGCTTGACTGGTTTTCATGTAGTTCAAAGAGTCCATTTGATGAACATGGGGCCTCTAAAAAGGTGTTATCTGGGGTCTCTTTGCGAAAGAAACGACAAATCATATTGTCTGAATCATCAAAGGAGATTCCTCACTTCATTGCCTTTGAAGCTGATAACAAATTTTTGCCAATTTCTGGTGCATACAGTACATCAGTGAGCTCAATAGATTTTTGTACATTTCCAACCGTCGCGCACATGTCAGTGTCCCCACAACCATATGCTGCTATTGTCTGTTTGTTACCGACTGTGATTTCTGCTTGTTTGTTAAAGTGATGGTACGTCTTGAAATACTCGGCTGAATTTGTAATGTGTGCTGTAGCTCCATTGTCTTTAAGCCACGCATTTCGACCACAAACATCTTCTTGACAAGCAAACGCATTGCACTGAGTATTTGCAAAGAAGGTTTCTGTTTTGCCATTTGTTGTGGTTGGCATGTCAGAGAAAACTGGGCAAAATTTACCAATGTGCCTGGGTTTATTACAACAAAAACAGATGCCATTGAAACCTTTCACACCATCACCGGTGTGAAATGGAATGGAAAATAGCACCAGCGAGATGCAACTGCAAGTCTGAAAAAAGGTAAAAGTCCGAAGTTGCGATATCTGGCTATATGGTAGGCATTGTAAAAGATTCCATTTGAGTCCGTACAGAGTATAGTCGGTGAATGCAGACACATGTAGTCTTGCATCTTTTTGATGGAACATTACCTTTTTGTGCCATAACGTTTCAGTTCGGTGTTTTCCCCCTGATAGCAGCATAAATACAGACTAGTATCTCGCTGTACACCTTACTGTTGGGGGTTTTCTCTTTTTCTAGATATCCTTTGTGGATAATACGACAGCAGTCCCAACAGATGCAGCACAATCTTCTTTTTGTTAGTCAAACACAATCTTTTTCTTAGTCAAATTGCACTTTGCGACCTGCTGACGGACTCATCAGGCGCAGACCAACCCCCTTTTCAACCTGTGTTATTGAAGTAAATCCACATGTCACCACTAGTGACAATCCAATCCATAATTTTGTCCTTGCATTGATATTCAAATAGATTAGTGCAGGCTCAAACATGTCTATCCATATCTGCGTCAGTTCATGCAGTACCCAGCAACTGAACTTGTATGTCAAGTTTACGTGACGCATAGCACGACTAATGGACATGGCATTAATGCCTAACTGCTTAACAAGCTCTCGAGTGGTTGCATACTGAGTTGCATTTCCACAAGTTCTCACAAGTGGTACAACAACATCAGTAGGCCGGGTAGAGTGCTCTGTTTCTTGAATGTCATAGTCCTTGTTTCAAACTTTTGGTACCAAATCTTCACAGTGTCATATGATACAGTATGAGTATCTAAAGGCGTACATGATTTGGTGACATTCTGTAGCTGACTTTTTGTAACAGAACTGGAAGTAAATGATAGTTCTAATCTGATATCATGATAATTCCATTTCAGACACCTTGTATTTGATGATAACAATATTTTTTTACAAATTTACAACCCAGTGTTCTAAAGCAATTCTCTTTCTTTCAAATGCTATAAATGATTTGATAAAATATGATTTTAAACATGCCAATATGAACATGGATTTTAAAAGCGCTACTTTATATTTGAATTTCAGGTGTGCACTATTCCGATATCCACAGGCTGAACGATAGACCTACAATTTGGAGGACACAATAATATGGATAACATTATCTTTCACTAAAACTTTAAGTATGAGCCAAACAGTTGTCTACAATCAGGACAGCTTTTGCGTCATCAGGTAAACCAACTGAATGTTGCTGAGCCTCGGGTATGAAATGATTTTCAAAACAATCATTCATTAATGCTTGTGTCATTCATGCTCTTTCATTTGCACAGGGAAAATCTTTACTCTTTTAAATGCTCAAGGTCGTGTATTTTTTCTGATTATGAAAAGTTGCATTTCTGCACATTTGCACATGCTAAAATTGTTAAGTCTCGCTTTGGAATCTTTGACACAAGTTACAGCCTTTTCTGCAGAGGCTGCAAAGGTATTTCACAGTACATATTGTCAGAAAAGACCAGTTTCATCAGTGCTGTAAATTTGTTCTGGAGATAACTCTTCACTATTAGTGAGCTCAATGAATTCATCTGTAAATAGTTCATCACTTTCAGTATTATTTGAAGTTTTTCCACCTGATATTTTTAATTGCCTTATACCATGGCAACTTTTAAATTTGGTTAACCAACTTGTCGACTATGTGCACTCAGTTTTAAGTTCATTTCTTCATGAAATATTTTGCTTGAGCATTGGACCCATCAGTGGCATGCCCTTGCTGCAACACTGTGTGACCCATTCAATCATCACTTTGTCATGATTGTCACTTTTAGCATACAGAATATTTTTTCTGTTGTTCATTGTGAGTGGGTTTCCCCAAAAAATTCAAAAAAGTTCTTTCTTCTGTTTTTTTATGTCATACACAGTTGACTTTCCAATGCCACACTCCTCGCAGAATTTTGAGACAGATATACCTTTATCCATTTTTTGCAGCAATTTCACTTTTTGTTTAATGGACATTGAAATATGCTTTTGCTTTGAAGATCCTGTTGCAGCTCCAGAATTAGAAACTCTTTTCAACATAACGAAAAGCTAAAATTTTAATTTTTGTAAAATTGCCGTAATAAAAACAGCCTGCAAAAAACAATTAAGCTGGATCAAATCAGAAAATTAAGGAACAGCACAATCTGCTATATTGACTGAAATTCCTTGGAATCGGTAAAGTATATTTTTAGCCTAGCTTAATAGCATCCGCTATACATTATTGGCTATGTATCATGAGATTGGCGACGAAAGACAAGTTGTTCTGCTAAATTTTGTCTTCTTTCTCTCGCACATTGAGACAATTAAGCCTGAATTGTATTAGTTCAGTTATTTATTATACTTATGTTTATTTCTTGCACATACTTAAGGCTTATCGAGGGCCGATGCTAGATATCTTACCTCCTGATGCAGTTTCTGCGGATCCTAATATTCTGCTAAAAAGCAACTCCCTAAGTCCTAAATTTTGCATCCTAGTGCTTTCCTTAAATTCAAAAAATATTTTCATCCCTTAATTTTGTATTTTGGCTCATTCACAAACTCTATTTTTAGCATATGGAAAGAAATTTGTGTTAAATTTTTTGTCATCAACATTTCTAAGTGAATTTAACTTAAATCCGTAATTATTGCCAAGTGTAATATCAACATAAAAGGTTACTATACTCTTTGTTTATTAAATTACTAATATAAAGAAAAACTGTGGAGGCATCGCTGCGTGAGTCATTACTCTAGTTATCATGTGTTGATAAACATGCGGTGCTGAAAGCAATATATAATAAATGATTATTTGCCAGGTTGACCTCAGGGATATAAAATATTAGTAGGGGTAAAATCAACAATATTTCTATGTAGAATATTTAGGTTGAGATGTATGCCAAAGACATACACACAGAGCTACTGAGTCAAATTATTCATCACACAAATTTAGGCTAAAATTATTTTTTCTTTAATAATGAAGTATTTTACTTAGTGCTGAAGTGAAATTAAGAATCGGGACTCTTCCACGTGTTTTATTATGGGGGGGAGGAATGAAATGTGAATGCGTAAAGCATAAAAAAAAATTCCTTAAAAAGATTGTCGGTGGTTTTGAGGTCTGGATTTTAGATGATTTCGAATATTGGACATCCACACCTCAGACTTTGTACTGTATTACTACTATGAAACTGATGCTCTCTCTGGTCTTATATATCCCCCCCCAGTGGTCAAGAAATCTGTAGAACTTTTCAAAATTACTTGAAGGTACATATAGGCCGGATATGGTTATAGCTACATTTAACATCAATTACAGTTATTCAGTTTCAGCACCTATTACAATTATACAAGGACCAGATCAAAATGTCTCTAAATGGCTGCAGAGTTTTGCGACTTTTATAATTTCTCGGAAAATTTGGCGACAAAAATTAGCAACGAAAACCATCACCAGCTTGGCGATATTTCGCTAATTTAGCGAGATAGTTATTTACTCAATGTTAAATAAACTTGCCCCTGTATTCTTACTTTTTTGGCAAGCTTTGCTTCTTTAGATTTTCATGTTACATTATACAAAAAAAGGGGGGGGAGAATTCACGTATAATTTCACTAAAATTATTTATATATGTGCAAAATTCATATTTATATGAAGATATTTTTATGAATGTTTGAAATGCATTCTTTTACGTGTTAACTACTCGCATATCCCTTCTTGAAACTTTATAGTTTGGAAAAAAAAATTGCCAGGATTCATAGTTGCATTATACAGATTGGTATATTAGACTTAAATACTTAAATATGCCTTGCAGAACAGATCAATCTTTAACTTTATCCTAATTTAGTATTGGAATTTTTATTCTTCTTAACAAATGATGAAAATTTTAGAAATTTCATAGATACTGAATCATTAGGAATTAAACCTAAGGCAATAGTAAAAGCAGCTGCTGTTTCTTCTGACTGTAAAACTGCCATCCAGATAAAAATACAAAAATTTGTAATCACATAAAAATGCACATAAAAATTGGGGGTGGGGGGAATGGAAGCAGAAAGTGACCCACCTGAATTCAAACACTGCCAGTGATCAAATGACTGAGAAGTTAAAATTTCAGTAACATCCTCATCTTACTCAGTATTTAAAAAAAAAAAAATACTTTTCATCTAATTGATGACTAGAAATATTTAAATTTCATTTAATAAGCCCCATAATCTTCACTATCAAGTACAAATCATTTGTCACTAGAAAAACAACACCAAAGGGAAAACAACTACTAGAATACTGGTGTCACTATGCTCTACAAGTAATTCCTACTACTTGGCAATTACCACTAATAAAACTATACCAAAGGAAAAACAACTACTGCTATCACCACATTGCACAAGTAATTCCTACTTCTTGGCAAATTTTAGAAACATAGCAACCACAGTACAATATATATATATATTTATTTCCAGATCTGATACACTATTAGATTCAAATTAAAGAAGATCAGCAAATTAAATTTTATGATTATTCAACAATCAAAATAATTTGTTTTGTGTTGCTGCTTAAAATTGGTGAAAATAAAGAAGTCACAGGAAAAAATGTGGGTTGCTTTATATAATAAATTATTCATGAACTAAATTAATTAATTAAAAAATTAACTGAAGAAAAAATAGATGCATGAAAAAAATAACAATTATTCACTGTAATTGAATTAACACTTTTGTGTAATAACTTTCATATATTTACCAAATTTTGGAAGCTGTCATCATCTGATAAAATATCTTCCCACAAGTCAAGGTCTTCTAATGTCTTAATGGGCAGCATCTTCAAATAATTGTCAACTGCTGTTGCTTTTCTATTTTCACATGCTGGAATCATCTGGTTATGCATTACAGTTGGCAATAACTTCATTAAATATTTTACATCCTTATGCACTTCTCTCATCATTTTTAAAAGCAATTTTTCTGAATTTCCTAATAAAAACAGAAACACACAAAAAATACATTAAAAGAATAATAATAAAAAGTTACTTTTGATATGAAAATCTTTGTATTAATTTCTTTTTAAAGTTAATGAAATGAAGCTTCATGCTTTCAGTTTAACTCTATATAGAGCTGTAGGAAACTCAAAAAAACTTTTGTTAAATTTGTCTCTAATTTGAAAGTCCCTTGTTCATTTTGCTTGCTTGCTTATTTATTTCAGATAAATATTTTGTTTGTTTTCACAGCATAATTATTTGTATCTTTGATTTTTGAAAAAAGTAAAACATTTAATTAGAATTTGGTATTTTGTTATAAAATAAAGTGCCAGCCTTTGTTAAAATTTTCGTAGCTCACCACTGATTGGACACTTTTGCAACATGTCTCAAATTTTTTCCAGTTATATGCAGTTAGTTCTAATTTTATTTTAAACAAATGTTTTTCATTCAGCTACATTTGTTTCAAAATATTGAAATCAAAACATATTAAAAAAAATATTTGAAATTCATTAATTTTAATTACTATTATAATTTTGTAATCAGTCGTGTGAGAATCCTTTCGCTAATTTCAGGTTCAAATAAATTTTAATAAACATCAAAATTTCCTATTGCTCTTTAGTGCAGAAAGAAGTTCAAATTACTTTTAAACTTGAGATGTCAAATAGTTCAAATCAAAGCATAAAGTATTAATTTAATATTAACAACACAAGTTTATGATTTTATTCTTTAATCCTTATATTTTACTTGACATCGTCATTATCCCAATTTTTACTGCAACAGAAGATAATTAACAGAAAAATAAATAATATACAACAGAAGGTAATTTACAGAAATATAATTGCTATGTAAAATATTATAATTTAATATATAAAATCTAAAACATATGGGCTTATTTAAAATTTCATAATGTTCAGACCATCAGTCAATAAAAAATTAGGTGAATTTTAATAAAAAGAGATTTTTCAAATAAAAATAAGAGAAAATCACAATATCAGTTGTAAAAATGCTAGACATTGTAGGTATATTCATTAAAGAATATAAACTTGACATTAAATAAGAGCATTATTTAGATCTGCCACTTAACACAGTTAAGAATTTTGTATAAATTTTACAAATTTATAGTAACAGTTTATAATTGACAATATATGATTATTAACAGTTTATTGGTGATATTATTTATAGTTTATTAGTGAAATTATATGTGAAATTGTATCTTTTATATAATGTAATGTGAAAAAAATGCTTGAAAAATTGAAGCTCTGCCAAAAAAAAAAAAAAAAGCGAGGTTGTAGAGCCAAACCTATTTAACATTAAGGTAAATGGCTATCTCACTACATTGGGGACATATTGCCAAGCTGGTGATGGTTTTGGCAATAACTTTTGTTGCCAACTTGGCAAGAAATCGCCAAAAGTCCTCAAACGTGGCGACAATTGGTATTGTAATTGATCCTCACACACTGCTGGCCATCCAAATTGCAACACCAAGAAAGACAAGAGATATCACAACAAAATTTATTTAGTAGATAACATGTTGATCAACTATCAAATGATTAAATTTATAGAATTCTGTGAAGTGTAGTTCCTTCCAGAATCAGTAGCCAGAGTAGCTGCCATTGTTGGAGATCACCGCTGCCACACGTCTCGGCATTGATTCAAAGAGATTTTGGATGGGGTACAGCAGACCAAGCAGCTTCCACACATTGCCAAAGTTGATCTGGTGTGGCAGCTTGGGATGTGATCTGGGTCAATCGTTCAGCAACCATGGACCACATGTTTTCTATCAGTGAAAGATCCGGACAGCGAGCCGGCCACGGAAGCAATTCAATCTGGTGATTGACGAAGAACCCTTGGACAATGCGTGCCACTTGTGGTCACACATTATCCTATTCAAATATGGCTGTGGGCAAGCCCTGAAGGTAAGGATGGACAACTGGCTCCAACACCTCGGAGATGTAGCGCTGGCTGTTTAAAGTACCCGCAATACGTACTAGAGGAGCGAGAGAGTGATATCCAATACTGCTTCATACCATAATACCTAGTGCATAACGCATTTCATTCCATTCCGCCCCCTACATCCTTCTTTCATCGCACCATTGGTGGTGGAGACGCCTATGGTTCTGCATCAAGGGTAGACGAAGCAATGGACGTCTTGCAGAAAGACCACTCTGCTGTAAAC
The DNA here is from genome assembly GCA_000611955.2 of Stegodyphus mimosarum. Classification (NCBI taxonomy): domain Eukaryota; kingdom Metazoa; phylum Arthropoda; class Arachnida; order Araneae; family Eresidae; genus Stegodyphus; species Stegodyphus mimosarum. The sequence goes on from KK118636.1 coordinate 304,670, forward strand.
GGTGTTGAATGGTATGCACAGACACTGGATGATGTGTTACAGACTGAATGTGCTGTGCTATTGCACTGAGGTGGATGCGATCTAACACGTCAGTCCGTCGTACCCTCCTGCATCCAGCAGTCACATATCTGCATTACAGTTGTTTGGTTTTGCCCAACACGACTACTGATTTCCCTGAAAGATAATCCACACTCTCGGCAGGCCACTATCCTTCCTCTGTCGAACTCGGATACTTGATCAAACGATGATTGCTGTTTACTAAGGTATAATTGATCATTTTCTTTTAGATTACCACAAGAAAAACATGATTGCCGAACTTGAAATCGTCGAAAACTCCAAGCCTTAACTAGAGCTTTGAAGTGGCGCCACAGGTGCACGTGATGTGCGCCTGCGCTTAAATTGTAATCATTTGCACAGCTCACCTCCGCTAATACATGTTGTAAATTTCATGTTATTTGCATGCTTCCTCCAGGGTGTTGCATTTACGGTGGCCAGCAGTGTTTGTAATTTAACCATATATGCCTTTCAGTAATTTCAATAAATGGAAGGTGCTAGAGATTTCTCGGCAGCGGATGGGAAACTACATCAGACCAGAGACAGCATCAGTGTTTATTTCAAAATTGACTTCAGAGTATTGAGATCTCCGTGTAAGCTCTGCCTTACAGACATACTTTGCATTGTGCTGTATTTAACGTTCTTAGTAGTTTGAAGCGTAACTACAGATTTTGCTCTGTGGTACTGAGAAGAGCTGTATAAGTGCTATTATGGAAAGTTCCAGAACTGTAAAGTACTGAAAATAAATTTTATCAAGCTATCATTGGTTCTGTGTGCATTCAATCTATTATGAACCCATATGCACACAACAATATTAAATAATTAATTATGCTTAGTTATGCAATATTAGCAGGACAAATAACATAATACAGCTTCATATCCCATGGTCTTAATCTGAAATTAACTTTTACAATATAAAAAAAATCGAGAATAATCTTAAACAATATACAATAAAAAATCTGAAAGGATTCAGGTTTTAGATTATGTCCAAAGGGATTTTACTTATTGATATGATAATTTCCTGAACGAAACAAACATTAAACTAAACCCAATACAATTCCAATAACCAACATAATACAATTCCAAAAATTCCATTAACTGACAAAGAAACATAAGCACTAAATTGAAACGTGATTCAACGCCTTTTTGTTTCCGACGCAAAATGCCAAAACGAAAGTAATAGTCCTTCGGGACTATATCCCTTTGGACTAATAAAACCAGATAAATACATCAATATTTGCACTTTTGTCTCCATCGCATTTTATAAAAGAACAATGAAGCACTACAGGTTTTTTATACTTTCGAGACTTCAATTAAGAACATTTTTTGACAGCCCAACAGAATTTTGGATCACAAAAAATGAAACATTCAAAACGCACCAAGTTTGTTGCACAATTTTATGTAACTTAATTAAATGGATAACTTTATATAATAGCATTAAATTTGTCTACAATTTAAAATATAAAAACAGCACATAGCACAAATCTTCAAATGCTAAATAACAGATAAAGTTCAATAAAATATGAGCTGTTTTAAAGTCTCTAAATAAATAAATCAAATAATTCTGCAAATACTGAAAACAAGACAGTTAATTACCAGCCAGACTGAACATTAATAAACAGACATAACAGCAGCTTTGCATCAACGCTTCATAAATTTACAGCCTTTCATCTTTTAATTCCAAGATATTAGCATTTATTACTTAAAATGAATTCTGATTATTATAAAAAATCCACACTTTTATCTGGAATTCAAATGTATAATTTAATGAAGAGAAACTGAAATATAAGTTCTTTCAAGACTTAAAAATTTAAAAAATGCATTTACATTACATGTAAACAATAATAACTGATATTCAGTAATTCGATTGTTAGTATAATTAATCTAATTTTTAATTACTAATTTGAGATAATGCATAGGATGCAGTTACAACCAGATAATACTCGATACTAAAAATATTATTGGAGACACGGAAGATAAAGACAATAATCAGATGCTCAGAATTCATCATAAGATCAGAAAAATTAATTACCATTCTTATAAAATTTTAAATTTAATAAATGTGAGCAAATTTTAGTGAAACTGTGTTTGAGAATATTTACTTTCTTTTCTTGTACACAAAATAAAAAATAACAGCACTATATAATAAAGTTTTTGTATATTTATATTTTTGCTAAATTTTTATATCCAACAATTTCCCATTGTAGTTACAGAACTTACTCACCAGTAACAAAATTTCAAATCATTAAAGAACTGTTTATTAGGCTGAAATAACCCAGTATGAGTCTATCAGAGAAAATTTTTGATTGATTTTTTTTTTATTTCTCTAACACAAAACAGTTTTTTTCAAAGATAGTTTGCCCTTTTATTTTAATGCATACCATATAATAACAAGCAATATAAAATAAAATTGAAAGAAATTGTTAAAAAAAGAAAGTAATTATTAAGAAATAAGTTATTAAAATAAAATCATACAACATAATGCACTGCATCATTCAGCAAAATATGAGACTTTCTGTAAGTATTTCTATTTGCTAAAGAACAGCATTATTCTATACTCTTTTTCCACACTGTAACCAAAAGAATGTTTAGAAAGAAATATGAAGCATTTACGGTGTAACTTTATTTTCTTATGAGAGAAAGACATTGGCAGAATTTTACAGAGGACTTATGTCCCTGTTTGCATCTACTGATAACCCAGTTACTATAAGCAACTGTTGTTGAAAAGATAATAAAGATCCCAAAATAATTATATCTGTTAACAAAGATCCCAAAATCTTTTTTAACTTGAAACTTTATTGCAAGTAATAATGCTAGTAAATTATAATTTAAAATACAGATTAAACACTTACTGGACTAGGTACTTTAATAACTAAATAAAAAAGTAATGTTTTGCTACCAAATTTTTGTTTATTCCGTAAAATGAAGGTATTAGTGCCTTCAGATAGTCAACTAGTATCACTCAAAGGCTGCTGAAAGTATCTTTAAGTATGAATACATATAATTTTTATTTCAAAGTATAATTGTGGAGGGACTACATTTGTTCCAGCGGAATGTCTACCATCATTAAACTTGACATAGAAAAGATCAAAAATCAATTCTTGAAGAAGTTCTTGGTAAAAATTAAAATGCTGTAAAATTATATTTAAATGATACAGGTTTTCTCTTTGCTTTTCAATAAGAACTTTATAAAGTGTTTCTTCACCATCCCCTTCTATAAAGTCATTTTTAAGTCCAACAGTGAGATATTATTTTGCTATATAACCTGTAAAGATATTAATTTAAAATTAATATATGGTCTAAAATATGATGTTCACTAATCAACAAATTTTTCTAGCTCATGGCATATACCGTATCTACTCGGGCATTCCCCCCTTTTTTAACTAATTTTGTTATATGAAAACCAGAAAGAGAAAAATTACTTAAATAATTTAATCTGGCAAAGGATGTGGTCACTCTAAGAACATAACAAATGAAAAGTATATCCATGGATAAGCTACTGCTAACTATCACAATATTATTTATTTAAAAGGAACCTGCATTCCAATAAGAATACATAGTAATGTTAACATTAAAATATCTAATATCTTTATTTCCACTTCCCTGAATCTTGCCCTCTTTTATTATTATCGACTGCTACCCACTAGGCCTCAAAATGTTTAGTGTTGCTGGAACTGCAGTCTGCAACAGCTTGCAAGTTGTCGCTATGGTCTGCATTGCTGTTAGTCTGTCCCATGTGGAATGGTCTTCAGAATCCTCATAAGCATTAGATATCCCTGTTTTCTTAACATTATTCACTATTACAGCTTCATCAAGAATGTTCAAAACACTTTTAGACTTTGCATTTAAGTTAGGGGGGAATATGTGAATAAATACGGTATTTCAAAATAAAATTCTATTAGGTAGTTACAAATGAAATGGCCATTGAATGATATTAAATTCTTACTGGTTATGGAAGAAAGCAAGTGCTGAGGTTCATGCAAATAGTTTACATACCAAGACAATGTTGTACAAGGCTGATGCACCTGTAGTATTTGTTTCATTAAGCATTAAATGTTGAATATTAGCGGCAGAGCCGTGTCTAGATATTCCCCCTTCCCCATATAAAGTCAATTTTATTATATCTACTACATTTTTATATTCATAAAAGTAACTATTTTAAATAAGTCTAACAATATTTTTATTGTAATCTTATAGTCAGAAGAATGATGTAAATAATGGCGCTATCGGCTCTTCCACTGGTCGCTTGTGGGTATAAATATGATCGACATTCGTTTTCTCGCTTTTACAGAATTTTTTGCTCCTGATGAAGGGGGACCTGTTTCGCCCTCAAAATCGATTGGGATTTTACAAGGTTGTCGATTTGCTGTTTTATTTTCCACATCGGCATGTTTCTCTTGCGTCTTAATGATTTCCAATTCTTAAATAAAGAACATTAAAAAAACCTTCATTATAAAAAGCACTGCATGGGCATAAATAGTAATGTAATTAATCAAAAAAGCATTGAAGTATGTGCATTCAAGTCCCCCCTTTTTTTAATAATTCAATTTTTCTTGTCTTTAACGAAGCAACATCATCAATATTTTTTCATTCTACCTTATTAATTAATTCATATCCAATGGGGAAAATAGCCATGCAAAAAGTGAAGATTCTACAAAGTTTGTTGAATCTTCTCTTTTAACTAGACTGGAGAACTCTTATCCCTTAAAATGTTCTTCATGTCAAATTTCATTATTGCCTTTGCAAATTATCTTTAAAAGATCTAAACATTTAGCAAATTAAAAAATAAAACAATCATGACTTTTAAAATTAAACAGAGTGATAATACCTTTATTGCTTGTTTGCTTATTTAATTTTTGGAAACATTCAAAGTATACAAGAGCTACATATCTAAGGAAAGAATGCCTTCATGGAAGAGGACTAGTGGCCTTTACATTACAGATTTGAGAAATTATGGAAACACGTATGCAGCCAGCTGGTTAACTGGGATTCAAACATACGTTAATTATAATATTAACAACAGCAGCTTTTTGCACTGTTACATACTTTTGATTCCAAGGCTTTTATTTACCTTTTCTGTTTCTTGCAATATTAAATTTGATTCAAATAACATGCAAAAAAAATTTTATATTCATTTACTTCAAGATATTATTTCCAGCAACTTGCAATGGTTTATCATTTGATACCTTATCTGATGCATTAATATAAATGTTAAGCAATAAAATGAGTTGAAAATTCAATAAAATGAGATGAAAATTATATAAAATAAGAGATTGATTTCTTACTCTCTCTTCAAATATTAAAAACAGAGCCAAGCTGAAAACTTGCTTAAATGAGTTAATAATTAAATAAATTTTCCATTTGGTTTGGCCAATTGATTAAGGCAATAAGGTGAGCATCTTTGTAGAGACCTTTCTAAGGGAAACTGGCTTATAGTCCTGTTATACTTGAGCAAAAACAAGAAACTACCTGTTCATTAGGATTTGAACAGGGTTAGTGGACTTAATAGCTAGTATTTAGTGGCTTATTCACTCGGCCATGAAACCTATACTTATTGCAGATCATAACCAAAGTAGCTTTTATTTTAATAAAACTTTTATTATATATTTTGCTACAGTTATTTTGATAAAACAATTCGTATTTATTATCACTATTACAGATATCAGAAATATTTATAATAATTCTTTCATATCATAATTGAAAATCTTAAAATTCCTTATTTTGTGTTTTCATAATAAACAATAGGACATATTGGAAAAGTCTTGCCTTACCTTCTGTCTTTACATTTCAGACTTAATAGAAGATGAAATAAAGAGAGCAATTCTTTTTATTGGCGAGCACCAATTATAGCTATTCCGCCAGTAACAGTAAATGAACCCAATTGCAGAGTATTGAAAGCAATGTGGGTGAATCAGACAAAATTTCCAAATTATATGCTTGTCCAACAGAAAACTTCATAAGGAAAAATGCACAAGCTGTATAAAAAAGAAATAGTAAGAATCTGACAGATATATTTCATTTATAGACATCTGTCTTCAATCTCCCAGTGCCAAAAACTTGTTATGGCAAAGTAATACCACAAAAAGTTACAGTTTAAATTTGAAAGGGACAGAAGGGAATTACTGATATGCAATATGGCATTTCCCATGCAGGTTTGGTCTATGAAGCTGATTACCACAAATGTAAGTCAACTTCAATATGTTAGTTGCAATAACAAATTTAAATTTTCAATAGGCAATATAGCAATGAGAATGGAAACAGTATCGAGAATATAATGCTTATAAATCATTGTAAATAGTGTTTACAACATTTTATTTTGTAATACTTGACAGCACAGAGAATGAAAGATGTATTAGACATGAAACTAATATTTAAAAATTATCACAAATAATGTTAATTAAATTTTACTACTTTGAACACAGTGTCTTAAAATAGTATTTCTTGATCTTTTCAAAGTTGAAAATTAATAATTGTAATTTTTTAAAAACGTTTCATAGCTAATTTGCACTCCTTTTAGCTGTTGACCTGAGGCATCCTTGTCCTGACTAAGTCAATCATAGAACACAGTTAGTTAAAGCTCATGTACTTCAACAAATTCAAACTAAAAAATTCCATAGCGGCTACAGTAAAAAGATAATATTAGTGAAGGAAAAACTAAATGGAGATGCACACTAGTTTGCAAAATTTTATTCAGGAGGTCTAAGATTACAAAATGAGCTCCATAGCCATCATTCTTCCTACATTGATCCAAATGAATTAGAGTTTGAATTTGATCCATGACAAGCTGTATAAAATATGCCCCAACACAAAAAATACCTATTTCAACTGTTTCACGACACTTCATTATAACAAGAAAAGAAAGGAAGCTTGATAAATGAATGCCTCTTAATGCTTAAAGAACTCCAAAGTTACCAATAAATTAATATATGTATATGTGTAGAAGTTAACATTGTATGTATTTCAAAGTTGGCTGTATTATTTGCATATAAATTTTGTTGAATATTGCACAGCATATAAAATAATGAAATACGTATGATAAAACATTAAAATTCATCACTTTCGAGGGCTGAAATGGAAATCTTTAGAAGATTAGTTAAGATTGTAAAACAGTTTATATTGAAGTTACAATTAAGTTTTGCTTGGTTTACAAAGACTGCATTATAATACATGTCCAGATATAATCACCCCACTAGAGGCTGAGGTTTTTAAGATCTACGAATAATGGTGGTTTGACTTGGTTTGGGTTCGAACCCTAAGCAAGGGGCTCGTTGCATGGTTGATTGTCATGGTTTTCTGCATGTGTAATGTGAATAACTGCCAGTTTCCATTAGAAAGCTTTCTCTTATGCAGACAGCCCTTGTGGCCTTGCCATATTCAAATACCCTAAGTTAACCAGACGCTCAGTTATAATATTCAATTGTTGATTTATTTTAACAGCAGAAAAGTAATTTCACTGATACAGTTGGCAGAATTGACATTAGATGATAATGGCAGAATTATGAAGTAAACATTTAAGCAATGTTTTCAATATTGCTGGTGCTTACACATAATATTAATTTATGTTAATGTTCATTTTCTACCTGAAAAAAAATCAGTTCAAATATTTTATTTAACACAAATTTTATCAAAAACATTTTGCGAAAATTAAATTTGAATACGATTTTTTTTGTTTCATTTAGAAAGCTCATAAATTCAAATTTCTTATAAAAAACCAGATTTCACATTTCTGCTTGGATATATCATAATTTCAAAGTGTACCTGTTTTCCCATTTTTCAATGCACATTCTATCATTTTAGGAAAAAAAGTCCTTTTAGCCTTAGGTACTAGTTGGCTATGATTTTTGATTGAAATCAACTGTTTTTTTAGGGGGGCGGCTATAGCATTTAACACATACTTTTGTACTGCAATTTGTATCATTTGGAATAGTAGGAAATATCCACGTATAAGTCTGCTTATTTTTCTCTTATTTAAATTTAACAATTTTATGTGATTCTACCTATTTGTGGTACAAGCAGATTAACCAAAACATCAAAGTGGAAGGTTCTGTTTTTTAAAAAATTTTATCAGGTAATTTAAAATTTCCTTACTTTTATTTCTACACCTTAATAGGACTTTGCAGATATTTTCAATTGTTGACTGAAGATCTATACTAGATCGCTCATATAACAGTGAGATTTTGAGTGTAATAGATACTTATAGCACAATAAAATTGCTAAATCGATCTTCGGTTTAAGCATTTATTCTGTTACCATCAAATATCTAAAAAGACCAAAACAAAAACTTTTCTTTAATATTATAAACTAGTAAATGGCTAATTTTTTTGCATTCTGTAGTTTAAGTCTTTTGCTTCTATTTTTATATTTACTGCATGTACCCATAAAAGAAAAGGCAAGATATATTATTTTTAATATTTTCTTTCATTTTATATTCATAAAAAATTTCAGATTTTAAGTGTATCTGTTGAATTACGTCCTTTAAAAGCATTTGAATTTCATTTTCAGTCCTGCTTCAAATTTCTAGAAAAGACAGTTAGTCCTATAAATAGAATATTCTGTTGTATGAAACTCTGAACAATGGGCTCGTTGCAGAAATGAGTAGCCAGCTTTAAATTAAACATACAGTAAAATGTAAACCTCGACATAGCGAAATCGCCTCTATAGCGTACTAAGAAGTAATGATAAGTATTAGCATACTAAGAAATAATAGTAATTACTCTAAATTTATTGGTAAACAATGAATATTATCGCCTTGGTAATGTGATAGCATGCAATTTGTCCACCTCTCACATTGTGGTAGGGAAGGAGAAGTTTGTTTTTGGCTGTTGTGTTTCGTCAAATGTGTGTTCTTCAACATACAACGTCCTCTAATATTGGGGAATGGGCAAAAAGAAACTAAACACCGCAGTGCTCAACTTGCTTCATTTTGAACTTCGACTCTAAAATCCATGATTCAATGACTAACTAGAGATTAAACACAATTAATACAGATTTTACTAAATGAGTGAAGAGAAAAGAATAATTCTTTTTTTCCCCCTAACTTTATATTTATTAGCATATGATGCAGATGCTGAGATATAACTGGAGCTACTTACCTATGCCTAAAGCTTATGCTCGACTACCTTCTTTTTCCGAAAATAAGACACTGTCTTACTTTCTTTCTTGGTCCAAAATACGCGCTAGGGCTTTCGAGGGAGAGCAAAAATAAAAGTATATTTATATATTTTTATTTAATATTTATTTTACACAGAATACAGAAATTTAAATTTATTCAATTACAGTCATGTCATCTTCTTCTGGAACAACGTCATAAATAAAATTCTGAATTATATTCTGATTTTCTTCTAAATCCATTTCCTGTTGAATCATTGGTCCGAATCTCTCATGTCTTGCGATATAGCTATCGTTAAATGAATACTTCTTGTCTAAGTAGCCTGTTCGTAGTGCATTGGAAACATCACTATCAGTTATTTTGTCCCATGAATTTTTTACCCAATTCACAACTTCTTGTAAGCCTGGTTTTACAAAATTACCTCGATGATTTCTCACCATTCTGTTTTCAATATATTCATTGATTTCCATCCGCAAATGATCCTTGAATGGCTTGTTTATTGCAATGTCAAGTGTCTGGAGGTAACCAGTCATTCCTGCCGGAATCATTATTTGATCAATCTTCCTCTCAGCAAGAAAGTTTTTCATGTCTTTAGCGCGGTGAGTACTGGCTGAATCCCAAACTAGTAAACCTCTATTCTGACCCCTCAACAGTAGTGGCAGCATAAAATCAACCCCCCCCCCCCCCCCTGCTTGGGTGAACCAGGCTTTTTCACTTTCAATGACACAAATTCCTGAAACACGTTGAATCTGGTCTTTTTTACCACTGTCAATGACATAAATTTCTAAAACACGTTGAATCTGGTCTTTTTTACCTTTAGTGATTAAAAATGACGATACTTTCTTGCCATCTAGACGAATCGCCAAAATACAGGTAACACGCCACTATCGTAACCGATAGAAGGAACATAAATTGATGAAGAAGCCTTGTGGTGAACTGTCGTTTGAGCTCCGTGGCCTAGGAATACCGCGGTCTCATCCATAGCAATCATGTTGGAGAGTTGGTATTTCAAAAAATCGATGTCATCAACAAAAAGCTTAAACGCAAGTGTCCGCTTAACAACTTCATTGTCTTCCAGCTTAAACAATGTTGTTGATCTACTTAAAGACAGTTCA
>KK118637.1:12698-26945 GCA_000611955.2 Stegodyphus mimosarum
TATTTAATTTAATTAAATTAAAAAATCTTTAAATAAAATTTTTTAAAATTTGAAAAATTTAATTTTTCTCGGAATGTTTCACTATTATTTACTCCTGGTTTTTAATTTCTCAAACCAATTAGGTGGTAATTTTTTTGAATGTTCTTTACTTTTGGTTTAAACTATTGCCCTTGAATACATGAATGACGAAACACGAATTGAATGATTGGGAAGCTAGGTTTGGAGGCAACTTCCCCTTGATAAGTCTGTCTCCGGCCTACTCAGCAATCATTCATGTATGCATTTTAATAAAATTTAGTTTCTTTCTTATTAATTAGTAGAATTTTTTTCAAGTTTTGGTTGAACTTGATTTACTTATGCTACTGAATTTAAATGATATTATAGATTAGTTCATAATTAGCATTAATTTGTTTACACAATTTCTGTTTAAATTATAATTTTTATCTTAATATTACTAAATTAAATTACTATTTTAAGTAATTACTGTTTACTATATATATATATATGTATACATACAGACAAACAGGTATAAATAACGTTTGAAAATTTTTGTTGCATTTCAGGAACGTAAAAAATAGAAGCTGTTAATTCACAGTATTCGTCAACGGATATCAACGAAGCAAGGGAAGAAAATGCTTTGTAATTATTTAATAAGTTTTTGACTTAAAACGTGCTTTAGAAGAGATTTTTAACACTCTTTTTGCTGCTAAGTTTTCTACGTTACACTACCACGCACTTATTTTCCAAAGATTTGTTATTCAAAAATCTGATGTGTACACCACATGACTTCCTTGTATGGAATAGTAGCATTTTTTCCTGCATTTCATTTATACTTATTGAACTGAATTAAATTTACTTCGTCGAAACCAGGATGAATGCATTGTTTAAAATTTACTATATTTGTTTACCATAGCAATACTCTGGCGCTAGGTTCATTTAACAGCATTACATCTCATTCATTTTATAAATCAGAATGCACAAAAATTATATCATCTGAAGAATTATCTAATCAGCCCACTCTGCTAAGAGACGCGGAAGGTGCAGAAAGAATTAATTCACTATTCTGCTAAATTTCAAATGTAAATAAATATGGCTGCTATAGTAAAAAAAATTAGGCTTAGTCGCACTCAAGCAAGTTTTAACTATGGATAATTCTACAACTACCGCATGCAGATATTCATAACTTTTTGTGGGTTTTCAAATCCTTTCTCTTATTACAAGAATATTATATAAAGTTCCGTAAAGTTTCAACTAGTTTTTTCGTTAAAAGAATGTGTTATAACATTCTCTGCTTTTCAAATATTTCTTTCATTAGAAGAATGTTTTATAAACTGAGGCTTTTCGTCTACTTCTATTTTAAGAGAGAGCGTTTATAAACTTCTGCACCATTTTAACTACTCCTTTTCATTAAAAGAATATTTCATGACATTCTGTAGCTTTTCAACTATTTCTTACCATTACAAGTATAATACATAAAGTTCTGTAAATTTTTAATGACTTTTTTTTTACTACAAGAATGTTTTGTACAATTCTCTACTTTTTAAACTACTCCTTTTCATTAACAGAGGATATTTTAAAGTTCGGTGGTTTATTTCAACTACTTATTTTCATTAAAAGAATGCTGAGTTTGAACCCAGTGCTGTAGTTTAGTTTTATTAAAGTTCCGCTTCTTTTTATAGGTACGACTTTTCATTAATAGGCATGGTAAAAACGTTGTTATAAAAAATGGAAGAAACATATCTAATTAGATTTTATTTTTTGGAACTAGGACAGGAATTCGCTTGCGGATGACATCAGAAATTAAAGTGAAATCCGTAGCTAAATTTTCTGTCTAGATATTTCGCGAACACATATGCTATCGAAACCCTTTTTTCTACTTTATCGTTCTTGTGACACATTAATCGGGTCGTTCCTTCATAGCAATTCTATTGTTACTGATACAGGAGAAACACACGTGTCTTTTATTATAACCATAATTTTCCTTTCCCTTTTGGACTCATGATATTGCTCCGCAACAACAGTGAAATTAAAACAAAAAAATACTTTTCAATTAAAAGTAACTGCTCAACAAAGGCTTTCAACCAGGAGGCGAATTTTATAGTTTTAGGGTGTAACATTACCAGCGTTTTATTTAACTGTTAAATACTTAATTTTGTTTTATGAACATAACCAACTATTTTTTTCAAGTTTGGATATTTGTTAACATTTTCCAACTTTTTCTTGTTTAATTTATAGAACATATTTTTAAAGAAATCGAAATTGAAATGACCTTATATGTATTTTTAAAATTTTCGAATGTGGGAAATTGATCGCCTAGCATGGTGAAACAGTTGCATGTAACAAAAAATCTGATGTATACACCACATGACTTCCTCTTACGGAATATTAAATTATACCCATTTTGCATTTCATTTAAACTTATTGGATTGAATTAAATCTACTTCATCGATAGCATATAAACAACAATAGAATAAATGCACTCTTTAAAATTCACTATATTTGTTTACCACAGCGATACTCAGTCGCTAGCTTCACTTAGCAGCGTTACATCTCCTTCATTTTATAACTCATCAGCATGCACAAAAATTATGAATATCATCTGGAGAATTACATTATCCTTGCCACATGCTCTATTCAAATACTGTAATAAATCTAAAAGCATGTGTAAAAGAAATTAAACAAACAGAAAAAAAAATTTTAATTAAAAAAAAAACGTTTTTCGCAGACGATTCAGTAGTTCTCATTCAATTAGTCCAGTTCTCACTTCGCGACAAGGCAAAAATACATAAAGACTCAAAATATCTATATTAAAAATTACGAAGTAAATCTTAAACACTTATTTCTTCGAATAAATTCCAGACTGGATCAAGCACGATTTAATTCGCAATAATAAAGGAAGGCGTTACCTTTCTTGTTTCGAAGCTTAGTTTCTCTAGATTGGCAACAAATCCACTATTCTCCAAGTTTCAAATGTAAACAAATATGTCCGCCATGAGAAAAATGACTAGACTTAGCTGCACTTAAATAACTATTAAATTGTTGATAATTCTACAAATCTTGCACTCAGATTTACTAAAGGCTTAAAAAACTTAACCCTAAAATAAGAACAACATACTTCAATCATGTTTAAAGCGAAAAATGTACAATTTACCAACATATAAGAATAAAAAAACTGAGCTCACTGAGCCGAGTAACAGATTGGATAGATGTATACCTAAATACACATACTTTTGGTGCGGCCGATTGCAACCAAAGTAGGAATTGCACATCTACATATTATAGCAGTCCTTTATACAAAATTTCAACGTTCTGAGGCTACTCGTTTTTGAGTTATGCCATATACATACATACATACATACGTACGTACGCACAGACGCCAAGAAAAAATCTCTTCAGAATGCATTTTAAATCAGTTATATTATTTATATATATAACTGATATATATATAAATGCATATATATATATATATAAATTATTTATAATTATTATAATTATAGATTATAATTATTATAATAGAAATTTTGTTAAACATATATATATGTATATTGAAAAAGCGTCCTTTATTCTGTTCTTACGTACGAATTTCACTCAGAAACATTAGTAAATTGCATTCGATAGCGGTCAAAACAGATATTTTCGTTGAAATATGATACCCGAAATTTTTCGCGATTAGAATACTTCCCTTTTGCTTCGTACAAGGAAGTAAAAAGGCTGAAAAAGGCTGCTGTAGACATTCTTAATTATGGAAACTTCATATGTTTTTCTTGGGGTTCATTTTACTTCCTTGTACGAAGTAAAGGAAGTATTGTAATCGCAAAAAATTTCGGGTATCTTATTTCAACGAAAATGTTCATTTTGACTGCTATCGAATGCAATTTAATGACGCTTTTGAGTAACATTTGCCGCTAAGGACAGAATAAAGGACTCTTTTTTTTCCAATATGGATTCAAGAGAGAATTTTTTCATGACGTCTCTGCATAACTCAAAAACGAATAGCTTCAGAACGTAGAGAAATTCTAAGTCTGCTATAACATGTAATTGTGCACCTCCCTTTTTCATTACACGCGGCCACACCAAAAGTATACAAATATATATAGACACATATATATAGACTCTGTGTTACTCGGCTTGGTAAGCTCAGTTTTTTTTTTATTCTTATAGGTTGGTAAGTTGTGCTGTTCTTATGCCTTTAGTTAATCTACATAGAATAGTTGTGGAATTATCGACAATTTAAAAATTCTTTAAGTGTGCCTTAGTCTAACGGAGCAGCTACACTTATTTACATTTGAAACTTAGTAGAATGGTGATTTATGTGAGCTTCTGCACCTTAACTGCATTTCCGCGGGCTGAGACCAAAAGTAAACTTCAATTTCTGTGCACTGAAGAATCTGTCTTCTTCCTCGCTGGCCGAATAGCTTGTTTTTGCGCAGAAACTCTAATTTGAATTATAAAAATTATTTTAAATGTTTTAACTGTATTTGGTTTCACATTTTTCACCTTTTTAATAAAGCTCTTTTGAGTTCTTACGTATTTCTGCTTTGCCGCGAAGAACTGAATTAATTGAATGAGAAATATATCTCAAGCTAAATTCGAGGAAATAAATTTAAATGAAATGCATCAAAAAATACGCATAAACCACAATAGAGTGAATGCCATTTTTAAAATTCACTTTATTTATTTGCCATAGCGATGCTCTGGCGCTAAATTCACTTAACAGCGTACATCTGATTCATTTTATAACTCAGAATGCACAAAAATTGTATTGTCTTAAGAATTATCTAATCGTTGCCACATGTTCTATTCAAGTACTGTAATAAATCTAAAACAATGTATAAAAAAATTAAATACATAAAAAATAAACAGTTTTTTCGCAAACGATTTCAACGCTGCTTACCTAATGCGCATGCGCTACTTGTAAACATAGAAAGAGACTGACGACGGTATTTTCAGCTAATATGAAACACTTATTTTCTCGAATTTCATTAGAGGTGTATTTCTCATTCAATTAATTCAGTTCTCACTTTGCGGCAGGGCAAAAATACATAAAAACTCAAAATATTTTCATTCAGATTTGAACGATATAGAAAAACACAAAACAAGAAGTACAATTAAAGCAATACAAAAAAACAATTTTTAGAATTAAAATTACAGTTTCTAAGCAAGAACAAGCAATTTGGCCAACAGGCAAGAAGGGAGATTTTTTGGTGTACAAAACTAAACGTTTCCTTTTGGTCCCACTCGGCAAAAAGACACTGAAGGTGCAGAAATAATTAATTCCCTGTTCTGCTAAGTTTCAAATGTAAACTAATATGGCTACTATGGTTAAACAAATTAAGGCTTAGCCGCACTTGAAACCTTTTAAATTGTTGATAATTCTACAAATATTGCGTGCAAATTAACTAAAAACCTTAACCGGGAAATAAGAACAACATAATTCAATCATTTTTAAAGCAAAAAATGCACAATTTACAGCATATAAGAATAAAAAAACTGAGCTCACTGAGCCAAGTTTTTGGTATAGTATATATATAAATGCAATGTTTCGGAAGCACAATCGCAATAGCTGAGTGGTACGGCGAGAGGAAAGACTGGATTCCAAACTAAATTCAGCCAATTATCATCTTTATTTGCAGATTTCCAGGCAATCTGGAATAATTCCTTGTAGACACTACACTCTTTAATCTTACCAATTACGATAATTTCTTATATTCACGTTATATCACCTTTGAATAAGAACAAAAGGAGGCGTATCAAAAGTAGAGATGTCGGCAAGGTGGAAACTAGGGACAGGAATGCAGCAGAAGAATATTAATGACGTAATTAACTGCCACCGGTCTTTATACCAATTTTGATTAACAAGTAGTGCTAATCTATGATTGGTTAACGCTAATTTTAGTTGCTCTTTCCAAGTAACATTACATAGCGATAGAAAGATCACGAATTTGGGAGACCATATGAATTTAGGGGAAGAGCACCAAATTTAGAATGTTAATTTTGAGGTCGTCAATTACTTTTTTTTAAGACAACTCTCGCACTTTGTTATATTTTACATATATATGCTTTCGGTGAAGCCGATTGCAAAGAAAAAGAGAGATGCAAAACTGGATTAGGTATAGCAGTCATTTTATACAAAATTTCAATATTCTGAGACTACTCGTTTTTTAAGTTATGCGAGATACATACATACGTACGTACGTGTACGTACAGACGCCACGAAACAAAATCTCTTCTGAAACCATTTTAAATGTTTTATAATTCGTTTTCGGAAAAAGATTCCTTTATCCTGTCCTTACGTACAGATATCACGCAAAAACATCGTTAATTTTTCATTCGATAACGGTCAAAATGGATATTTTCTTTGAAATAGTTTACCCGGAATTTTTTTTACTTCCTTTACTTCGTACAAGGAAGTAAAGAGGAAAGGAAAATAGATTGCTATAAATAAAGAAGTTTGCCGAGTGAATTATTCTCGGCGCAAACTGAAAAAAAAATGCGCCAAGATAAATTTTTGAAGTTTTCCGTAAATTGTCACCAAATATTACAAAATTTAATATTTAGATATAATTTGAGTCGTAGAATCGAAATATGGAAAAACATTGGTATGTTATTTCAGAAAAAGTCCAATTTTGTGTCAAAATAGCTATGTTAGAACAAAGCTATATATAAATCTAATATATATCCGAAGTCGCGCTTTCGAGACATGAAAAAAAGGCAACTTGAATTTCGTCAACCGCCCAGTAAAACGGGAGATATAGAACTGCCCCCCTTTTTTTTTCTCTGTGTACCATAAGCTTAGCCCCTTGCACTATTTATGAATGCTCTATGTCCTGCTCTTGTTAGAAGTGCTTATTGCTTTCCTGAGCAGTTGCGCACGTAAATATTGTATCCGCATTTAATAGCTTTGTTTCGCTGCTACTGAAGCACAGTTTGGGAAAATAATTGTCTCTGCATAGCTCTTGATTTCTAGCAGTTAGATAGTCAATAAATTTCGCAATTTTATTCCTTAAGTGCTTATTAAGTGCATATCTTAAAAATAGGAATTAATCCCCTTCTGAAGACTTCTTTGGATAAAGTGTGAAAAATCATTAGGTTTTTCTTGAAGCAGGAGACATGAAAAATGAGAGCTGCCCTCGCCGGGGTCCAAAACGAGGACCTCTGAAATGCACGCAGAGGGTGCTACCGTTACACCCCGAAGGCATGCTGGAATGAGGGAGAAAATACCTCATATACCTTCCCCTTTTAAAGGGTGATTGGGGATTAGGGGACCTAGTGGTAAAATCCTGATGTTGACGAACTATTATCCACCACTGTAAAGTCTTTGTGTGTGTGTGGGAAAACCTTGCATTGCAATGGCGGTGACCTAAATCTGGACCTCTCGAATACGCGTTTATGCTTCAAATTACGCCACAAACGCGAAGATAGTGGAAAGATGTCGAAAAAGAAGACCTGTACCAAAGAAAGTCTATGTAAAGAAGGAAAGGTTTCATAGACGTAATGTAAACCAGTTTGCTATTACGCCGCTAGAATGCGGAGGGAAAATTCGCCAAGGGATTTGGCAACGGAACCTGGCGGCGAGAATATCCTCCTCCACGATGTGTACAGGAAATTGAGGAACACGTGTTTAGAAACGTTCTTTGACAAAACGTTTCTTTTTTGACGTTTTGCGATAATTTAAACTTGGATTTTTCTTCCTTTTTTTGCTCAAAATAACTCATTAATTAATTTACTTGCGCGAAAAAATATTTTCTTTTCCTTCAGAGTTTAAAGAAATTTCAAACGATATTTGGTTTATGAACTCTTGATAAACTGGCCTTCGAACTTCGATGCAGGCTTCGAGCTTTCGTGCTTTGGCGACAGATATTTCGCGCATGCGCAGCTGTTTCCCTCTGCGTTGGACGGAGCCACTTCTGTTGCGGAGAAGTTTTCCTTCTTAACAATACTGTTACGGATTTCATATTTATTTGGCTATTTATTAAGAATTGTAACTAAAATTGCTTTATTTTCCCGTGCAACGCAGACGATTTTTGAAGAGAAAGCTACGTCAAAAAAATAAAAATAAAAGAGCGCGTGCATTTAATGTTTAATAAATAAATATCTTGTAATTACTGTTGCCATCTAGAAAAATCTAGAAAAATGGAGATTGTTCTAGTGATAATTAAAAAGCTTATAAAAGCCGAATTGAAACACCTCATCTCAGTTGTAGTTGTAGCTGTTTAAAGCGAACTGCTGTTTGTTTACTTAATGCTGTTATTGATTGTAGCGATTTCGCTGTCAGATAGAATTAGTTTATCTGTTTTAAAGTGAATTCTGTTTAACGTTTGAGATATTGTGATATTGTGCGAATATCTCTGAAGAAATATTTCAGCATTTTGATTTATTTCTTGTGGAAAGAATAAATTTTTGTTAGACTTTTAACGACTTGTGCATTCAGTCCATTATGAAGCCGTGCGAACGCAACAATACATATTCTTTGCTTGTACTATAATAGGTAACAAGCTTTTTAAACACTGACAAAATTTGTGGGATCTCTTCGAAAGAAAGAAAAATTATCCAAGTTATTTAAAAATTAGCAAAAAAAAGAGAGAATTTTAAGAGATGTAGATGTCAGTCAAATTCCCACTGCGCATGGAAGGTTCTCTACTTACTTAAAAAGGTTTCACCTCCAGGGAAACGATTTATGTAAAATTTGACTGTTGTCTGATTGGAAGTGTCAAAGGAAAATAGGTTTGATTAAAATTAGGGATATTTTTATTTTATTTTTTTAGCAAGCCATATGAAAAATGAGCACTGACCTCGACGAGACTCGAACCCGGACCTCTCGAATGCGCGCCGAGTGTGCTACTGTTACACAACGAAGGCATACTGGAAGGAGGGAGAAAATACCTCATAAGTGGCAGGAGAGAAGATAATATTAGGGCTTACCCTTTTCTACCGATGCACAGGAAACTGTTGAAGACACAATTCTTGCATACAAGTACGTGGGAAAAAGGCCTTGCGCAGTGATAAACTACGTGATTTATCTAGTAACATAAGTCGGAGAGGAGTTAGCTTTGGGAAAGAGGTTCTAAACTCTTCTGAGCTGTTTTCAGTATATAGTAGAGTGGAAGACTTGCATTTTGTTCACAAAAGCAGAAAGCAACTAATGGTGGGAGACATCTTGCGATTGTTTAGAACTGGTTAGTACAATTGAAAATCAAAGTAAAACTCTCTATTCTGTTGCCCAAGTATTACATTATGAGTCAGACCAAAAGCTAGTAGAATCAAAAAAGAGAAATCATTGACGCCAAACTGCTCTTTCTTTCCTCTCAGTGCTCTCACTCATATTTTTAGAAGGGATGTCAGGAGAGCATGATAGACATATCTATATATCACGAGAAACTATTTGTAATAGTTTTGAGGACATACAGGGTGTTTATAAAGTCCAGGACCCATTTTGATGTTTAATAACTCATAAAATAATAAAGATAGATTCAAATTAATAACATAAATGGTTAGGTAGACTCAAAAAGTTTCATGACCCTTGTCAATGAACTTCCAAGTGTGCCCCCTTCGTCGCACGGAGACTATCAAGTCGATATTCAATTTCACGCCAGGTACCGGCAAGCATGTCGGCATCCACAGAGGCTATTGCGGATGTAATTCTGCCTTTTAGGTCATCCATGTTCGACATTCTCCTCCTGTAAACGTTGTCCTTTACAAATCCCCAAAGGAAAAAGTCCAGCGGCGTTATATCAGGTGATCTGGGTGGCCAAGTAATTGGATCTCCTCGCCCAATCCATCTTCCTGTAAAATGTTCATTCAAAGAACTACGAATGATGGTACCCGAATGAGGTGGTGCACCATCTTGTTGCAAAAAGACGTGTGACTGAAGCTCTTCTAGTTGTAGAAATACGAAGTTTTCCAACATGTCTAAGTATACGAGTGATGAGACCGTCTTTTCTGTAAAAAAGAAAGGCCCAATGACTCGGTCGTGCATTAGTCCACACCACACATTAACCTTTGGGGAATCCCTTAGTGCCTCACGGTATTCATGGGGGTTTTCAGATTCCCATATGCAGAAGAATGCAATTAATAAGCAGACGATATTTAGAAAAGTACAGATATTTAGACTGGAAAATGAAATTATCTGAAATTAACCACACGCGCAGACGATATTTACAAAACTAAAGATATTCAAACCTGAAAAGGAAACTATATTAGTTATTCCATCAATAAATGCCATAAGTTTGTTTATATCTTCATTATTTTGTGAGTTATTAAACATCAAAATGGGTCCGAGACTTTATAAACAACCTGTATATTCAATATCTACTATATATTTAAAGTCTACGGAAATCTTTATCTTGCCTTTATTTCCACAGCCATTGGCCGTACGCTAGAACTTCCAAAGACAAAAATGTGCCAAATGACGAAAACATTCATAGTCTAGCATTTTTAATTTTAAGAAATTCAATTTCTCTACATTACGAAATCTAATTTTGTATATGTCCACTGATCTCCACACTTAGGAAACTACTACTACTACTAGCAATAATAATAATAATAATAATAGTAATAATAATAAAACCCGAAAAATTCTGGAAGTTTTCAGATTTTATATTACGCCCAAAGAGGCTTTCTTAAATGTTTTATGTGTCACCTTTATTTAGTAATTTTCATGTTCTTCGCACTTAAAACATAAAACTAAATTTAACATCAGTCTCACAAAACAAGTATAAAAAAATTAACTGGCATAATGTTCAATAACAAAGATTCCGTACGCTAGATTGACTGGTTTAGTATTAAATAACAAATATTCCGTACGCAAGATTAACTGGCATAATGTTAAATAATAAAGATTCCATTCGCCAGATTAACTGGCATAATATTAAATAACAAAGATTCTCCACGCGAGATTAGCTGGCTTAATATTAAATAACAAAGATTCCATACGGGACATTAACGGCATAATATTAAATAACAAAGATTCTGCACGCGAGATTAACTGGTATAATATTAAATAAGAAAGATTTCGTACGCGAGATTAACTGGCATAATGTTAAATAATAAAGATTCCATACGGGGCATTAACTGCTTAATATTAAATAAAAAAGATTCTGCACGCGAGATTAACTAGTTTAGTATTAAATAACAAATATTCCGTACGCGAGATTAACTGGCATAATGTTAAATAATAAAGATTCCATACGCCAGATTAACTGGCATAATATTAAATAACAAAGATTCTCCACGCGAGATTAGCTGGCTTAATATTAAATAACAAAGATTCCATACGGGACATTAAAGGCATAATATTAAATAACAAAGATTCCGTACGCGAGATTAACTGCGTATTATTAAATAAGAAAGATTTCGTACGAGATAGTAACTGGCATAATATTAAATAACAAAAATTCCGTACGCGAGATTAACTGGTATAATATTAAATAACAAATATTTCGTACGCGAGATTAACTGGCATAATGTTAAATAACAAAAATTCCGTACGCGAGATTAACTGGTTTAGTATTAAATAACAAATATTCCGTACGCGAGATTAACTGGCATAATGTTAAATAATAAAGATTCCACACGCCAGATTAACTGGCATAATATTAAATAACAAAGATTCCATACGGGACATTAACTGCATAATATTAAATAACAAAGATTCTGCACGGGAGATTAACTGGTTTAGTATTAAGTAACAAATATTCCGTACGCGAGATTAACTGGCACAATATTAAATAATAAAGACTCCATACGGGAGATTAACTGGCATAATATTAAATAACAAATATTCCGTAAGCGAGATTAACTGTGTATTATTAAATAAGGAAGATTCCGTACGAGATAGTAACTGGCATAATATTAAGTAACGAAAATCCGGTACGCGAGATTAACTGGTATAATATTAAATAATAAAGATTCTGTTCGTGAGATTAACTGCGTATTATTAAATACGAAACATTCCGCACGAAATAGTAACTGTCATAATATTAAATAACAAAAATTCCGTACGCGAGATTAACTGGCATAATATTACATAACAAACATTCCGTACGCGAGATTAACTACAATATTAAATAAGAAAGATTCCGTACGAGATAGTAACTGGCATAATATTAAATAACAAAAATTTCGTACGCGAGATTAACTGCTACAATATTAAATAACAAAGATTCCGTAAGCGAGATTAACTGGCACAATTTTAAGTTATAAAGATTCCATTCGAGTAATCTATTCATCCGTAGTGCAAAAGTCTACAATAAAAGTGCAGAGATTTCTCGAAAGACGTTACATAATTATTGTTTTATTAAACTTTAATTACCATTAGTGCTTGACAACAACTATTATTCATTTGGCTGTTTTGTCAAAGTTGCAAAGAGAATTCCGTAAGTCACGAGTGATGCAATGGCTGCGACAATAAGGGAACTATGGATTGTGTACATGTTCCACAGTTTTAGCACAGGCGGTCGCATTGGAAGTCTCCTTAAAAGAATCTTCAGTTCTATGTATTCCTTCGGTAGTCGACCCGGCAAGGTTTGTAAAAAGATGCTGACGTTCTCGGTTGTCTCATTTACCACGGATCCGGACACGATAGGCATGCACATTAGGGATGCCCAATAAAGCAGTTGCCATAAAGTATACATAACGTAACTTAAACTGAATTCGTCTGCTGTTAGAAAACGATATCCGTGACGAAATGATATAACAAGACAGCATAAAATATCTGCAAATATAGGAAATGAAAACAGAGTGTTCATAGATGTTAATAGCTTATTAATATCTGCATAAAAGTGGAACAAATATCTTTGTCTTTTTACCGTTCGAGAACACTGCAGGAACACCTTAAGGTTTCTATAAAGGTCTACAAGAATCCAGCAGGAGTAAATATAGGATATAACAAGAGATCCGAAAAGTAGTTCTGTGTATACAGTCCGCAGTCGCAGAAAAAGTAGCGAAAGTGTCATTAAATAATGAGGCATGATTTTATCGGCATCCTGTGTTAAGCTTCCTTTTGACCATTCATTTTGGAATATGCTTTTTGTTGTTATAAGAACATGAAGAACAATTCTCGTTACGATGTATCCTATCATGCAAAATGTGACGATTTTCATACGGTGATTAAGTCTTGTCAAATAATCCACATGCAGGAGATTTTCACAGGTTTGAGAAAGTCTTCTATTAAATTTAAGAGCGTATCTCCGTCTCTTATAAAGGGAATACACAATGGATATTTCACAGATTATTTGGAATATTGCAGACGCTATTAATTTTGCTTTATACATAGAAATTATGATTAAAATTGCGATTAAGGTTAGTATTACAAAAAGAACAATGAATGCACTTTTTTGGACTGTTCTTGAAATGGATTTAGATGCAACTACTTTTCCAGACGTTAGAGGTAACCAAATAACGTTGAAAAATAAGGAAGAAGGCCAAAGTGAAGTTCCTGAATTTGAAACGCAAATATCTTTTACATTTTGTTCTGTAGGTCGAGCAAATTCCATACCCCTGTGTAAACTTATAGCAAAAACCTTCCCTTTTACGTGTTAGCAGCCCATTGTCAACACACCATTGGCTTTTTATCAACTCGAATTCTCTGGTTGATTTCAACAGTATAGACGACGAATGAGCCAAAATGAACAAGTAAGGAGGAGAATGGGAAGGCACGATGAATTTTCAATAATATATGAACCTGTTTATATATCTGCCATAGCAACCACGTCTGGGGCAAGTTCCAAATAATGAAATAAGATATAACTGCCTAATTATATAAATCAATAACCGAAAAGAAACGTCTCAGTAGAATTTATTAAGTACATTTTCTAATATCCTTGAAAACGTTTCACAATAAAGAAGGAAAAATCAATTTCTTATTGGTGAACGTCACATTTAGTTTCTTGGTGTTACCAAGCAACATGCAAATAATACTGCAATTATATATCTGCTAATTTTTTGTAAGTGTTTTTCCATGTATGAATAAAATAAATCCTTACTAGTTTGCAAATTGAAGACTTAAGGAGGTGCGATTTTCTTTTGTAAAAAAGACTTAATTTTAAAAAAAATTATACATTATTGATTTGTTCGTACCACATTCGTCTACGACAAGGATATCAAACTCGCGGCCCACAACAAATATTTTTGCAGCTCGGCCAGTGTGCGTGTGTGTGTGTGCCTGTGTGCGTGTGTGTGTGTGTGTGTGTGTGTGTGTGTGTGTGTGTGTGTGTGTGTGTGTGTGTGTGTGTGTGTGTGTGTGTGTGT
>KK118637.1:35675-55970 GCA_000611955.2 Stegodyphus mimosarum
GTTTCTAACTAAAGTAATTCAAAAACTATAAAACAGAGGTGTGCATTGTGAAGTCAAACAATGAAAGATAAAGAATGCTTACCTAATGGGATAGCAGATACTTCAAAACAAATTGCACCATCTCTCAGAAAAAAAAAATCCAGTTAATTTCCAGTAAATGCAAATCAGTCTGGCAGATACTTGTGTCAATATCGTCAAGTAGCCACATCAAACTGAAGAGCACATTGTCTGGGCTTGTTAAGGAAAGAACTTTATGCCGACTGCTGGTGGTGAACTTTTTCGAATTGTTAATTTAACCCTTACGAAAATGTCTTAAAGAATTCAATAACAAAATTCCAGTGTAAAATTTCCTTAGAATTTTTCAGAATTACAGAGGGTGTTCACGCATTTTTGTAACGATTTTGCAAACATTTATATGTAAGCAAACCTTAGAATTTTATTTCCTAATATGTTCACTCTGATAGGCCTTTTGCTGGACTTGATTTTCAAGATAAATGTCCTTTTCTTAAAACATCAAGGCTAATTTTATTCCTCTGCTCCTTCGCATCCTTCCACGGTCCATCCAATGTTTTGGGATGCCGTTTATAAAGAGCTTGTTTTAAAAGTCTAAATGAGCAGTAATCCATAGGAGACACATCAGGGGACTTCGCTGGGATGTATTTAAAAGGAATACCTTCAATTTCGGTTTCATTTCTCTTTTTTTCCAAAAACAGAGTGAAAGATTTAGTGAAAGATCTTTTTCTCCTCTTTTTCGGTAGTAAATCGATCTTTTTCTATTGCAATCAGATAAGTATATTCAACCCTCATCAATTGTAACTATTATATTTCCATTTTTTACCTGCCAAATAATTTTCATACAGCAATCTGCACGTAGCCTTAAGCCGAGAAACATGTTTCGGCATTAGGAGATGAACATCACTTTTTTTTTAAGTCCAAAAGGGCTTTGTCCCTGAAGGACTGTTGTTTTCGTTTTGCGATATGCGTGGGAATCATTAAATATCAGTTCCCTTTTCAAACTGTTGCCACCAAACATTGCAACCCTGTTTTACATTTAAAGAAATTAAATAATGACGAACGTGCATAAATGTATGTATGTTTCTCGCATCGTGACGAAACGACGGTACCTAAAGCCATCGAATTTTGAATGACGTAATCCTGCTGCGAATATGGGCATCCGGAAGACCAAATTTGAAATTTGGAATTTGTTTTATTATCGAATTCATATTTTGTAAAACTTTAACGAATTTTTGATTAACAAACTCGAGGATTTCAAAGCGAGCAATGTCAACGTTGTACAGAAAAATCATTTTTATCTCCAGCGCATGAGACTGTGTATGGGAAATTCTAAAGATATGCTCAGTTTAAAATTATTTTGCGATATTGTTCTTTAACTGAATTTTATGGTTTAAGCGCGAAGAACACGATATGTAATAAATAGAGGTAACACACAAAATGTTAAAAAAACGCCCCTTTGGACGTAATTTAAAATCCGAAACCTTTCAGGAACCTTTCAGATTTTTCTTTGTTTGTTTGTTTTGGTTAGCTTTAAATCGGATTTTGTAACTTTGTTCACAGTTCCTACAGAGGTATTTAAAGATTTTCCAATAGCTCTTTGGGAAGCTGAATTTTCTTTTAAAACATGAGAAGCGACTTTAGATTTAATAAGAGCTGTAAGTATCTTTGTTGATTGTGGAATTTTTGCCTTTTTCCCAGTCCGATGTAAACTTTGACCTTTCTTTCCTTTCGCGTTAATTGTGTCATGTACAGAAATATTAAAACCATACTTTTCCCATCTTTTTTAATAACTGGATAACTAGATAATTGTCTCTTAGGACAGCGCAAAAATACAGTCTTCGATCCATTGTTTATTTTTCAGTGATACTTTAAAGAAAAGAATATTTTTAATGCTGCAGACGATAATTAAACCTTATTCTAATTTGATGCCAGTCACGTTCGTACTTTAAAATTATTTAAATTCATGAAGAAAATCAAAATCGTTACAAAAATGTGTAAACACTCTCTGTATGCCAAGATTTCATAAATTAAATTAAAGATGTATTATAGAATTCTGTAAAATTTTAGGTATAGCTGCTATAGAATTATTTATATAGAGATTGCATAGAAATATGGGTAGGTATTCTGTATATAACTGTACAAATTTTCTAAAGGCCTCATGTGGAGAATCTAGTATAACACGCATAAAATTAATTAATAGAACTGTATTGAAAATATTACTTCACTTTATAAAAATATTATAGAAAATTTGTCCATAACTCTAAACAATTTTAAACCGATTTCCTTACTGCAATATTTTACAAAGAAGAATATAGATTTCTTTGATTATTTCAGAGCGTTATAAAATCAACAAAAATACAACCTGAACTCTAACCATTTGCTAGTTCGTCTGCTGGGTAATATGCTAACATATTTAACAGGTAAAAAGTTTTGAAGTTATATTGAAATTCCCGTGTTTGGGGGAAATAAGGAAAGGAAAACGTAATTATATTTACGAAAACGTATTCCGAATAAATTTTGGCCATTTCTTCCGAACCGCTTGAAATATAACCAAGCCATAAATTCTACGTTTTCTGTAACAGTATGAGAATAAAACGCAAACGCCATTATTTTCAATTACTTGATTTGCAATTTGGGATGAAGTTATCTACGCTAATTTGATAGAGATGCCTTTTAAACACAGGAGAATTTAAAGCTGTAATCATTTCCGAGCCAGATGTTTCGGAGAGTTCCTGTGTCCGTAGAAATGAAACGCCAATTATCTCTAGCTAATTGTTTTAGTAATTTATGACTGTTAAATACATCCCGTTTCTCTTTTCCTAAAACGCATAAAATTTCCTATCCTTAATGAAGCGTTTACAGTTATTCACTTAATGGTACTTTGTGTCGTTTCCTTTGAACTTAAAATTCTTCTCTTTATATACGGAAAAGTTCCGTGAATTGCTGAGTAAATAAAGTTATTATTGTCTAATGAGAAATATAAATAGTTGAATATGCTTATTACAGATACTTGTACGATACTTGCTTGTACGAAACAAAGGAAGTATTGTAATCTCGAAAAATTTCGGGTATCATATTTCGACGGCTCTCAAAACTATTTGAACAATATTTTTGTGGGACAAAATAAAAGACTGTTTTCGCCAAAAAGGATTTTCTTAGAATTAGGAATTTCTTAGGAGAATGTTTTTCTTATGCTCCGGTTAAGGTTTTATGCCTTTATTTAATCTGCATGCAATAGCTGTAGAATTATTAACAATTTAAAAGTTTAAGTAGCGATGAGCGCAACAAGCCCATTATTTTAAGTGGCGATAAACCCATCATTTGCCTACATCTGAAACTTTAGCAGAATAGTGAATTAAGTCACTGGCATTAAAATGGTTGCTGTCTAATTAGAAATACAGTTTACTGTGGATACTCCGGGTGCGAATTATCCGGTTTGAGGATTAACGGTGTGAGGTCGACGCACGCACATTCAGCGCTAAGCAAGAGAGTGCATAAAAAATAAACTTCCGCCTATCTGAACATAGAAAAAGAGTCTTCTGAGTTTAAAAATCAGAGGTTTATCTAATGGTGAAGAAGTTAAACCAATAACTGAAGTTGTATGCCAAAATTAATTTAAAATATAAAATTCTTGGATTATGTCGATCTAGGAAGCATCAATGATTCGATGACAATTCGACCGAGCTGGGCTTTCATTGCTTCGGTGATGCCGATATCGTTTCGTTTAAGCTCTGTTGAAGTTCGTCGGTTAAAGGGGATTCGAATACAATGATACAATAGCACTTCGAAAATTATGCAGAGAAATTCAAGAAATATACAAACACTCTGAAAAATAAGTTATTCACTTTTTTAAACAAATTAACACGTACAATATGCATGAAGGTAGATTGTTTGGATTATCCATGTTTTTCAGTTATCCGGGATCTGCTTCCCTGGCATTAGTGCTGATAATCGAGAATACATTTTATGAATCTTTGAACAACCTTCTTTTACATGAGATTTGAAGTTTAACCAAAATGCTATATTTCTAAGTGTTGTTAGGCTCTTAAATATTTCGTTCGTCTCGTTAAAACTAGCACTACACTGATGGTATGCATGTTGGTATCATAATAGGAAACTTTATTGGTGAAATGCATTCACATTTTATTATTCACATTATAAAAAGAAAGAATTGCTTGCCAGTAAAAGCCCAAAACCAGGAAACAAGATATCCACAAAACGCCTGTTCAATCGCTAACACTTGTCCTTAAATGTCTGTCAACTCTGAACTCTGACTGGCCGTGACCAGGCGCTTGAAAGCCGTTGGGACTTGAAGGCCTTAGGAGTTACCACACAGCCTTATGTGCTTATAAATTGCCCGTTTCAAGAGACAGTGGGACTGTAGCACCTCTCTAGACACGAAGCACACCAAAGAAATATGTTGCTGGTACTTTCCCTCTGGCTCGTACGACGTGTCGGCGAAGAGCCAGCAGCATATTTCTTTGGTCTGCCTCGTCTCTGGAGAGGTTCTACACTTTCACTGTCTCTTGAAACGGGTAGTTCATAATCACGTAAGGCTGTTTGGTAAGTCCCAAGAACTTCCTCTGGCTTAGCTGGGTCAGCAATGTCATACGTAGTGGGTGAAAAATTAGTCATCACTAAATAAGGCCCCTCATTGTTTGGGCAAAACTTTGCGACTTTTATGTTCTCTGTGTATGTGATCCATTAATAGGATGTAACGTCTCCCATACTTTGTCACCTGATTTGTAAGAAGCTTCATGTCGTTGACGATCATAATCTATTTTGCTCTTGCCTTGCTTCTCTTCGACATGGTTTTGAATGTCTGCTATTAAACGGGTAAATCCTTTGAGGTATGGGATTATCTCAACCACGAAGTTCTGTTGTCGATTAGTGCTCTTAGGTGGTGGGTAACATCATCCGTTGCTTTTAATTCCATTCCAAACTGCAAAAAGGTGCGAAGATTCTATTAAAATGGCACGGAATGTGGATAATTCTTGAAAACTTCACTAAATCCGGATGACTCACTCGAAGCTGCATAGAATCTGGATAATTCTACTCAGACTTCACGAATCAGGAGGATTCATTTAACCGTGTAGAATCACATGATTCTGTTTCTTTCAAGCATCAGTTGTTCGTTTGACTAGTGGGCTGTGGTTTTCTCTTCTGTAAGAAGATTCTAAATGCATGGAAAAGGGTACGTGTCTTCAGTAGTAGTGGTATTTAGATTGCGATAGTCCACACAAAGTCTTGCTCAACCGTTTGGTTTAGCCACCAATACAATAGGACTGGCATAAGGAGATTCACATTCCTTTAGTGAGGAGAGAACCTAATTCTTTTTTCAGCAATTCAATTTTCGAAGGACTTAAAACTATAAAGACGTCCTGCAACTGGTGGTCTGTTTCCAGTATTAAAACGATGTTCACTACATGTCTGGCGGTTTCTTTCCAGTATTACAACGATGTTCACGACATGTCGATTGAGAAAACATTAAGGAATGATTCGAGTAAGCTGAGCTTTCATTGCTTGAGTGATGCCGATATCGTTTCGAATGTTACAAGAACAGAAAAGGCTGGTTCGAAAAAAGTCTTGAATTGTTCTAGTACGGGATTTGGTTGAGCAAGTTGTTCTGTATTTAGATGTTTACTTTCGTCATTTCGAAGGTTTGCTAAAGAGGACGTTTCAAAAACTTTAACTGAATTGGAAGTTTCTGCAGTTCTTTACTGAGAGTCGGAAATGGGTGAAGAATTTTCAATCTTGGAGTCTTAAACACTGGGTATTCTCAAGCGGATAAATCACTCGGGTCCCGCGATGGGCTGCCAATTTATACGGAAGAACTTTAAGTGTTTTCCAAACAATGAAACCCAGGTAGTTCAAATACCAAGAGCGTGGGGGCCAGGTCACTCAACCACACCCAATCCGTCTTTGACCAAATGACACACTCAAATGTCTCCGAAACCACATGTTGCGTCTCGCATTTTGCGACACAGGGTGGAAAAATATTGATAGAAACTATTCCGAAAAACATGATAGAACTTGCTGATGCCATAGGTGATGGCAATAGGTAAGACGCGTCTAAGCACTCGCCGGCCAAACTAGCCCAAATGTCGCGAACAGCACCACCTAGCGGTGTAGGATGATATTGGTGGTCATGATTTCATATGCAATTTGCAATTCTCTTGATATGCCCTACTTGCGCTTAAAGTTTCTACTAATATATATGGGACATGCTGTATATGTATCCTAAATGAAAACTTAGTTGGTTTTGGTTTGGTTTATTTAATTACGGCAAAGCACTCGAGGGCTGTCTGCCTCAGGGAAGGGATGCCTTCATGGAGGACTTTCTAAGAGAAACTTACTCGTATACACGTTACACATGGGGAAAACCATAATGAAAACTTTAAAGCATCAGCAAGAAAGTCTGAGATGCGAAACACATCTAAGTTTTACCGTGCTAACGATCCTAAACACACAGTTGTATAATACCAGGAAAGAAACAGTTCGTTGTTCGTCTGTGGGTTATACCACAAACACACAAACAGTCCTAAAGTTTTCAAAACTCGTCCATATTCTCCGGACTTAAAGTCTCTCTCACATGCATGGAATGAGTTAGAAAAAAAGAATGAGGAAGCATGGTATCTTCCCGGAAGCTCTATTAAAAGTAATTCTTACGCAAGAATGGACAAAAATGGATTGTTCGTACATAAAAAAAGTAACTGAATCCATGCCAAAGCTTATGAACGTTGTAATTTTAGCTAAACGATAGCCAACGAAATATTGAATGCTCTGTTATTTTCATGCGTTTATTAAGTATACACTGTTTATTGTTCAAATTATGTTTATTGTTCAAATGATCACTGTTCATTGTTATTTATTTGTTCAAAGTTTCCAAGTACTAATCTGAATTCATTTTCAAAACTTTTGAAATACGTTTTTAATAAAAACTTTTTTAATAACGTTTTCTAAAACAAGCAGGTATTAGAAAAAATAATCAATAGTATACGTGAAAGAAAAATAAAGTCATTTCGATGATATTTAACAACTGATACTTGCAAATAAAAGCGAAAATCACAAGTGTCCAAAAATAAATGCGTGTGACTGTAATATTTTTTTATTAAAGAGATTTAATAAAAATATTACATAGTATACAGATTAAAATCATATGCATGACGAATTATCTATGCTGTAAAGCAAAAGGGAAAATTGCCAAACAATTCCGAATATTTTTACGTTTTATGTGCCAGAATAATAAAGTACAAGGTCAAAGAAATCTTCCCTTAATATTAACTGTCAAAATTTACATTATCTATAGTGTATTACGCAAAAAGAAGAAAAGAAGAGGCATATTTACTGCCTACAACACAACTGATTTAATAAAGAGATTTAATAAAAATATTACATAGTATACTGATTAATAAAGAGATTTAATAAAAATATTACATAGTATACTGATTAAAATCATATGCATGACGAATTATCTATGCTGTAAAGCAAAAGGGAAAATTGCCAAACAATTCCGAATATTTTTACGTTTTATGTGCCAGAATAATAAAGTACAAGGTCAAAGAAATCTTCCCTTAATATTAACTGTCAAAATTTACATTATCTATAGTGTATTACGTAAAAAGAAGAAAAGAAGAGGCATATTTACTGCCTACAACACAACTGAATGTCTTAAAAAAGAAATGTTCCGGTACGTAAATTTAGCACTTGGCAAAATTCCGAGCATATGCTTTCATATTAAGCTATAAAACCACAATGCAATTATTCTTTCTTTATCTTATGTATAAAAATTCAAAAGCTCTGTTTATATTTTGTTCTTTCTTTCTCTCTTTTAACTGAATAGCGCCGCGCCATCTTGACTGCAGACGATAGCTAATAAACAACAAAAATATTTGTTCCACGGACAAAAAAATAATTCAAACCTCTTAAAACTTATTCAGTATTGCATGCAGAAATATATTTATTCCAAGAATCTTCTGAAAAACGATAATCATAAAAAAAGGCTAATGCATTTTTTGTTTATCTGAAATATCCGAGCGAATATTTATTTATCTAGACATATTCGATAGCCTCTGTTACAAATAGCCATGAATGGAGCTATTTGTAAATATATTTGGTAGCTTTTCTGCTCGACCATGTGGCAACACCGTGCGCTCTCTCGCACAGCGATTCTCTTTGATGAGTGACATTAATGCGCATGCGCCTGAAAGAGGTCGTGAACAGCGATCAGATTTATGGCTCTTGCGTCACCTTTTTGAAGAGAGCTCAGATAGTTCGGTGATTTATGTTTGGATTAACTGGAGTTTCCGCATTCATAAATAAAGCGTAAATGTCTATCGGAGCTAAAGAATTTAAGGTCTACGTTAAGTTATCAGTTTCATGTGTATCGGGATATGTAAATTAGTTTTTTTTTACTGGTAAAGCGTTCGGGGCCGAATTTTTATTACCCTAACGTGTTCCGATTACTTTGGAAATATTATTCATCAATTCATTTATTTTTCTGTTGCGTTTTAGAGAGCAACATCAACAAAATATTGTTCTAACAACTCTGATATAGTTAAACTATTGACAGAAAATAAGACACTAAATGTTTCATTCCACTGTAAGGCTAAAAAATCATTTTTGATTAATTATTTTAGAAATGTTCATAAAAATTATCAATTGCTATACATTTATGAATTAAAGTCAATCACATGAATTATTCAAAAAGATAAAATAAAGAAGTGAATTGTCAAAAATTAAGTTCATTGTTTTTAAATCCCTCAGTTTCGAAAGAAGTAAAAATTCTAATTAAGTTTAATTTTAGATTTCACAAAATGGCAAAACTATAACAATGATGTAAGTTATACTTTACTATTATTATAAATAGTTATCTTGCACAAGCAGTTCTAGTTACAACATTTCTTAAATTAAAAATACAGTTTTTTAAAAATATTTTCCTACTTTGTGGGTGGGTTTACCAAAAGTAAAACTTAATTTTTTTATAAAATATCCTTATGGTTCAACTGATTTTAAAAAAATCTGGAAGGTTTATTTTTAACTTCATTATTAAGCATTCTTTTCTCAGCATATGTTTAGAATTCCCGATGCAAGTGTTAAGTGTTGGCATATATTTCTCTATTTTTTAGTCCAAAGAGGCAATTTCCCCTAAAGGACTATTAATTTCGTTTTGGCATTTCATGTTGGTTCACTATAAATGTGGGTTCACTTTTTGAATTGTTTACACTAAATGTTACAGCCCTGTATTGTATTTAAAGAAATTAAATAACGAAAAATCTGCCTAAATTTCTATGTGTTTCTCGCTTTGTGATAAAACAACGGTATCTATTTCATACTTTGTAAAACTTTAACGAATTTTCGAAGCGAGCAATGGCAACACTATATGAAAAAGAAAAAACATTTTTGCTTCCAGCGCGCGAGATTGTGTACCGGAAATTCTAAAGATATGCTCATTTTAAAATTATTTTGCGATATTGCTGTTGAACTGAATTTTATGGTTTAAGTGCGAAGAACATGTTATTTAATAAATAAAGGTAACACACAAAACGTTAAAAGAAACGCCCCTTTGGGCGTAATATAAAATCTGAAAGCTTTCAGATTTTTTTGTCAGTCTTTTTTCAGTTCACCATCTCAATCTTCAGCTTTCTTAGTAAGGTGGCTTGCAAAACATTTTTTTAGCTTTTCATTATTAACGTTTTGTTTTTCATTATTAACGTAAGTTTTACAAAATATGAAATATAAAATTCCAGATTCAAAATTCGGTTTTCCGGGTGAACATGTTCGAGAGGAGGATTACGTTATTCGAAATTTGATGGCTCTATATTACGTAGTTTTCTCACAATGCTAGAAACTTACATACATACATAAAGATTTTTCATTATTAAATTTCTTTAAAAATAATATAGGGCGATATTATTTTGTAGGAACAACTTAAAAAGCGATTCGCCTTTAATAGGGAATCTACGCAAAATCCCGTTTTGAGACTGATAACCTCTTTTGGGATAAAAAAAGGTGCAAATATTTACTTGCAATGTTCGGCGAGATGTGCTTAAAGACATTTTCAAATATCCAGCAATAAATTTAATAAACAATGCTATTTTGCTCAAAATGTGCCTGTTAATCGTGAAAACAAACAACATTTTTTTTAAGATGCTCCTTAAATTTAGTCTGAAAAAATAGAATTTATATCGTTAATAGAGAGGGAAAAAAACGAATTTATAAAAACCGCAAAGATAATAAGGATATTTATTATTCTCAAACAATTCAAGAATAATAAATGCTTTATCATTTCAAGCTCCCACACAATTTCTTTAAGTTTCATCTGTTTTAATTTTTTAAAAATTTTAATGGCAAATTAAATTTTATCATTAAATATGTAAATTATTTTTTTCAGTGAAAAAATGACAAAAATATTAATATTTGAAAACATTAACAAAGAAATATACAAAGAATGTATAAAGTGTCTCTATTATCTACCATAATTATTTTACTTTATTCTATAGCAGACGATAATGCATGTAAGTAGTAAAATTACAAATTTTGTAGTATGGTATTAGAAACTTACCTTATTTATTAAGTTCATGTTATAAAATAAAAATTGCCGAAAAATGTTTTAAAGAAGTTTGATTAAAGTGAAATTTTGATTAATTTAGCACTGTATGAGCAACTTACTTTTATAATATAGAAGATAAATGAAAAAGCGTTCCATCATTATTCTGTAGCAATGTTTATTTCTCAGGTAAAATTTTATCAAAAATGAAAAGAACAACACCTTTAGGAAATGTTAAAATTTTGGCATGTAATTTATGTTATACTAGTATATTACACACATTAAATGTACGCAAAGATTTACATTTAAAAAATAAATGAAAGAATTTATTAGAATTGAGATAACGCCTGAAGCGATTTTTTAGGAAAAAAAAAGACCAATAATTGTTCGACGTGTTAAAAAAAAATCTGATATGCACACCACATGACTTCTTTGTACGGAATATTAAATTAAACACACTTTTTGCTGCATTTCGTTTAAACTTATTTCCTGGAATTTCATTAGAGGCATTTTCTCATTCAATTAATTCTGTTCTCGGTTCGCGGCAAGGCAAAAATGCATAAAACCTCAAAATATATCTTCATTAAAAATTGAAAATTATAAAAATAAAATGAAATAAAATAAAACAGCAAATATAGTTAAAAAATAATAATTAAAAACATTTTTTTTAATTGAAATTAGTTTCTACGCAAAAACAAGCAGTTCTGCCAGTAGGCAACAAGGCAGATTTTCAGGTGTACAAAAATGAAAGTTTAATTTTGGTCCCACTCGGCAAAAAGGCACTGACGATGCAAAAATTGAATTTACTATTCTGTTAAGTTTCAACTATAAACAAAAATGAGGCTCAGCCGCAGTTTTAAACAACTTTTAAATTGCTGATAATTCTACAATTATTGCATGCAGATGAACTAAAGGCATAAAAACCTTAACCGGAAGATAAGAACAACATAATTCATTCATTTTTTAAAGCAAAAGAATGCACAATTTACCAGCATATAAGAGTGAAAAAAACTGAGCTCACTGAGCCGGGTATCACAGTGAGTATATATTGCAACCAAAAAGGGAGGTACACAACTACACATTATAGCAGTCATATATACAAAATTTCAACGTTCTGAGGCTACTCGTTTTTGAGTTATGCGAGATATGTACACATATACGTACATACGTACGTGCAGACACCACGAAAAAAATTTTTTCTGAATTCACTTTAAATTAGTTTTAATTTATTTGCGGGAAAAGAGTCCTTTATCCTGTCCTTACGTACAAATATCATGCATAAACATCGTTAAATTGTGTTCGATAGGAGTCAAAATGGATATTTTCGTTGAAATATTATACCCGGAATTTTTCGTGATTACAATACTTCCTTTACTTCGTACAAGGAAGCAAAAAAGGTTGCTTTAAATTGCTTGTGATAATTATTAAATGTGACGATATGTTACATGTTGAATAATATAAACACACACATATGTATTTTTAAACATCAAATATATGCTGCTCCTTGTATTATAAAGAAGAAAATAATACAAAGCAGAATTTTTTTAAAAACACATTTTTAATATTACAGCATACACCCAAGAGCTGAGATATGGAACCAGTATTTCAATTTCAGTTCAGTTATTACACAGAATAAGTAATTTAAGAACAGTACTATACACTAAGTCCGTATATTCACTTTTTAGAATTACTATAATACTTGAAATTTAAGGCGTTTCATTAGCATTTTAAACAAAAGCGGCATTAAAAGCACCAAAAAAGTAAAATATAATTTAGAATATGAAAACTTACTTATTCAATGATCTTTTTATTCAAACTTTCAGAAGACTTATCGCTAGCATAATGGAAATGAATTAATAAAAATCATTTTATTTAAATAAATATTCTTCTAAATTACTAACCAATTTCATGTGTTAAAAAAAATTAAAAACCAAGGGTTAAAACATTGCTTCTTGTCATTTTTAAAATCAAAAAGAAAAATGACGTCTGAAACAATATAATTAAAACATGAAAAAGGAAGATGGAAGTCTTTTAAAAAGATACCATCGTCTGTAGAAATAAATCCTTGTTACCATAACAACAGCAGAAAAAAAATTTCTTCTATTATAACATCGTGGCTTAAGCCTTTAAATGATGTTTCTTTTTATCCAAAACCTTTCTTTTCATTTTTATTTTTGTTCCCCAACTTTTTATTTTTACCATCTGCGCCATTTTTCTTTCACGAAGAGCTGGAAAGTATTCGGCGGTGTGAGTAATAAGTCGTAAAAAATAATTACAGTTTAGTGACGAATGGCGTTATTGTTCCAAACCTCGAAATTTCGAGTTGATGGATCGAAGCGATTGTCTAGAACCCGAACTTTTGTTTGAAAAATTGATTCCGAATATCTGTCGACAGTTCGGCGACTCTTGTGGGAAACAATTTATTCTTCTACGTGTTTCCACCATTTTTAGAGCACTCGAGTTCAGTGTTTTCATTTACGGCTTCATAATGGGAAGCGGGAACTCGAGTAGAAACTTTTTCAACTTTCATTAATGCACGGCGTGTTCTTTTCTCAGGAAATTTTGCCATTAAGGATGACACATAATACCAGTAAGGAATCGATTTTTCAGCTGGTATTTGTCTTTTGTGGCAACGGTAAAAAGAAGCGGAGTTTTTTCTCACCCCCCCCATATAAGCGTTACTGTTGTGTACAACTTATTTAAAATAAAGTAATCCGTAGCTTTTCCCATTTTAGTTATATGAAGGTTAAGTAACTTGTCCATGCAAGTATTTATATTTCATATATTATTCAAATATTTATATTGTTCAGTACCTTTAAAATTTCATGATATTATTCTATTTTATTTTATTTTTTTAACTTCAACCACGTGAGCAACAACGTTTTGCTGTGAGTTTCCGAGTACCATTAGGGATATATTTCTCATTCAGTCCTCGTTTTGCGGTGCAGCAAAAATACATAAAAACTCAGAACATCTTCATTAGAGATTGCAAATTACAGGAAAACATCAAATAGAATTAATATTTTTTTTAAATTTTACAATTAAAATTAGGGTTTCTAATCAAAAATAAACAATTCCGGCAGTAGACAGGAATACAAAATTTTTGGTGCACAAACCTCAGAATCAATTTTGGTCCTACTGGGCAAAAGGCACTGAATTGGTGCACTAACTGACTTACTTCACTATTCTCTTATGAGTTTCAAATGTAAACAGACAAATATCGGCCTCGTTAGCCTAGCACGACTTAAACTTTTAAATTGTTGATAATTCTATAACTATTGTGTGCACCTTAATTAAAAGCAGAAAAACCTTAACCGGAACATAACAACAACATAATTCAACCACTTTTTAAAGCAAAAAATGCACAATTCACCATTATATAAAACAAAATACTGAACTCCTCGATCCGCGTTACAGAGTAGAAATATATATAAGTCTATACATATATGTTTGGGGAGGCCGATTGCAAAGAAAAAGGGAGTTGCACGACTACATGTTACAGCAGTCCCATACGAAATTCCAACGTTATACGGCTATTCACTTTTGAGTTATGCGAGATAAGTACGTACGTCGTCACGAGAAAATCTTATTTGAATCCATTTTAAATCCATTTTATAATCAGTTTTGAAAAAAAAAAAGAGGCTTTTTTTTTTTACGTTGGTACGTGCAGATATGACGCAAAAAAATCATTCAAATGGATCATGGTCAAAATGGATATTTTCGTTGAATTATGATACCCGAAATTTTTCGCGATTTCAATACTTCCTTTATTCCGTACTGTAATCTGATGTGTCAGAATGGTTAGTGACAAGTTGTGATTTTCCTTTCAGGATGACGCTAGCTTTTTTATAAATTCTTTTATTGCTATACTAAATATTTACATATATTTATATCATAGTTCAGGAATATTTTTCACCTCGCGCACATTCTTTCGACTAACGATTCTCGATTACTATCGTGCGCCCTCTATCGGCGGCTTTTCTACAATGCCATCTATCGGCTGATTACAGTACGAGGAAGTAAAAATGATTACTAAAACTGCTTTTATATCAATTTTCAATTATTTTACTCATCATTTTACCCTTCTGAATTTAATTAAAAATTATTATAGATAAACATGGAAACAGATTTGGGTAAAGGAAATTTTCGAACTACGAAAACACCGAATTGATGGAATACTTGTCAGCATTTCACAGTAGATACATGTGAAATGTACGTGTGCATAACAACTACATGGATAATTGGTACATACATGTGCACAACTACTACATGAATATACATGTACAAAACAACTTCAGGGGTAAAATAAATGTTCACTACATCTCCATCGCTTACGCTGGAAAGAGATATTTTAAAACGGGCTCATTAAAAGATGCAGACGACTTGAAATACGATAATTAGACTGAAAGGCATTATCACCCCAGTTACAAACGATTCAATGTCGATAACTTAGCAGATATAATTGTGGGTATTGTTATCAAATATTTGATGCCATAAATATACGATAAAGATTAAAGTCAATTTCCGAAAGGATTTAATTAGTAGCTTAATTATTATATTCTGCATCTGGTACTAAAGGTGAAGAAGAATACAGTTCTGATTATCAACTTTCAGCCATTTGCAAGCTGCTGAGAGTTATTTGAAAACTAGAAGAAAGTTGGAAAAAAAAACCGTTAATACTCTGGGCTAATTATAATTCATAATAAAATCGAAACTTTCTTTTTGTTATTAATTAATTTACTTGTACACTACGCAAAAAAGGGGGGCAGTTAATATCCCCCGTTCTACCAAGCCGATTGACGAAATTCAACTTCCGTTTTTCATGTCTTGAAAGCACTATTTGGAATATATATATCGGATTTATATTTAGCATTATTTTATATACGCATTTTGTCAGAAAATGACTTTTTCTGAAATGACATGTCAATTTTTTCCATATTTCGATTCTACGACTCAAAGTATGCCAAACTGCCAAGTTTTGTAAAAATCGCGTAAGTAGATTTTAAAAAATTAGCTCTCAAAATTTTACTTCCTCCACGTTAATTAAACTTGGTACACATTTATTAATATCTCTTTTTTTATTAAACTTATTCGATTCTTCTTTTGACATTTCGAAACTTAGGTTCATTCCAAGTAAAATTCGTCCATATTTATGATTCATTTTTAAAATTGTATTTTTAAATAATTTTATAAATTTTTCAAAAACATTTTTTAATTATGTCCCGTAAACCTTTCACCATCATCCTAAAATAGATGTGTTTCTAAGCATACGGGCAAAAACTTAGAGCTTTTTATTCCAAATTTCCTAAGATATACGTCAATTTACAAATTTTCGCGTTTTGAAATTTTGTGTATTTAAGCGTTAATAACGAAAGTGTGTTTTTCGCACTTTGTTAAAATTATTTAAATGTAAAAAGTGTCTTTTTTCCGCTCGTGAAGAAGGAAAAAAAGGAAAAGAAAATAGGTTGCCATAAATTAAGAATTTTGCCAAGTGAATTATTCTCGGCGCAAACTCAAAAAAATATGGCAAGATCAATTTTAAAATTTCTCTCCAAAAATTACAAAATTTAATATCTAGGCATAATTTTAATCGTAGAATCGAAATATGGAAAAAAAGTGATATGTTATTTCAGAAAAATGGCAACTTTGTGTCGAAATAAATATGTTAGAACAATGTTATATATATATATATATATATATATATAAAATCTAATATGTATCCAAAGTCGCGCTTTCGAGACATGAAAAACGCAATTTGTATTTCGTCAATCGGCCCAGTAGAACGAGAGAACTGTCCTTCTTTTTAGTCCAAAGGGGCTTTGTCCCTGAAGGACTATTGTTTTCGTTTTGCGATTTTGCGACGGAAACATTAAATTTCGGTTCACTTTTCAAACTGTTGCCACCAAATGTTGAACCCCTGTATAATATTTAAAGAAATTAAATCATGAAGAACATGCATAAATGTATGTTTGTTTCTCGCATTGTGATAAAACGACGGTACCTAGAGCCATCGAATTTTGAATGACGTAATCCTGCTGCGTATATCGGCATCTGGAAGCCCAAATTTGAAATTTGGAATCTGTTTTATGATCGATTTCATATTTTGTAAAATTTCAACGAATTTTTGATGAACAAACTCAAGAATTTCAAAGCGAGCAATGGCAACGTTGTACAGACAAAATTATCAAAATTGTAATAAATAAAAGAAAACATTTTTATCTCCAGCGCGTGAGATTATGTATAGGAAATTCTAAAGATATGCTCATTTTAAAGTTATTTTGCGATATTGTTCTTGAACTGAATTTTATGGTTTAAGTGCGAAGAAGAGGATATTTAATAAATAAAGGTAACACACAAAATGTAAAAAAAAATGCCCTTTTGGGTGTAATATAAAATCTGTAAACTTTCAAATTTTTTTTGGCAAGATTGCTCTAATGCTCAGATATTATAAATTATAGATAAATTATAGCTTACGTAATTTTTAGCCCGAAACTGAAATATGTGCTCGAGTTTTGGCAATAGTTATAAGTTAAATCGAGAAGGGGAGAGAGGAATCGAGAAAGAACCTTTCAAAAGCACCTGTTTTTGAGATTTTATAATTGAATTCAAAGGTTGTTGAGTTTCAAGTAGGAAACGGTACATTTCTTAAAAATAAAATGCAAGCCGGAGGTTGGCTTTTTTGGTCGTTGTCGTAAAAATGCCCAAATCTTATAAAAGAAATAAAATAAACTCCTTCCTAGAAATTCAATGCTAAATTCTTAGCAATTAATTTCATAGTTTTCTTTTATTTATTACAATTTTGATCTTTTTTTAACTAACTTTGATTTAGCTTTCTAAACAAAGGAAGGCATTTAAATTGTAGAAAACTGAATATTTAATTTTTTTAATACTATATTTTTAAAGCTAATAAAAATTACTTGAAATAATAATTTAGGCCTAAGTAGCAAAGACATGCCTTTATCCGCATGATTAAAAAAAAGGGAATTTGATAGTTTACAGATTTTGTATTACGCCCAAAAGGGCATTTTTTTAACATTTTGTGTGTTACCTTTATTTATTAAATATCAAGTTATTCGCACTTAAACCACAAAATTCAATTCAACAGCAATATCGCAAAACTATTTTAAAATGGGCATATCCTTTAGAATTTCTGATACACAGTCTCGCTCGCTGGAGATAATGTTTTTTTTTTCTTTTTTTTTTCCGGTACAACGTTACCATTGCTCGCTTTGAAATCATCGAGTTTTTTAATGAAACGTTACGTTCGTTAAAGTTTTACAAAGTGTAAGGTATTTCTTCCCCCTTCTTCGCATGTCTTCGTGATGTAATGGTCAGCACGCTCGACGCGTAATCTAGAGGTCCGTGGTTCGATTCCCGGCGAAGGCGTTGCTCATTTTTCATGTCTCCTGCTTCGAAATAACCTAATGTTTCTACACTGGCGCTCGAACTAAAAAAGTGGTGGATGATGATTCTCCACCATAGGGATTTGGCCATTGGGTCCCCCACACCCCAGTCGCCCTTTAAAAGAGGGAGTACATAAGATATTTCTCCCGTTTTCTTTGCATGCCTTGGTGGTGTAGTGGTCAGCACGCTCGACACGTAACCGAGGGGTCCGTGGTTAGATTCCCGGCGAAATTGGAGGGCTTTAGATGCCGTTGTTTTATCACAATACGAGAAACATACATACGTTTATGCAGATTCTTCACTATTTAATTTCTTTAAATATAATACAGGACAATAATATTTGGTGGCAACAATCTGAAAAGTGAATTAACGTTTATAGTGAATCGACGCAAAATGCCAAAACGAAATTAATAGCCCTTCTGGGCAAACTGCCCCTTTAAAGAGAGCAAACTGCCCCCTATACGACTCCAAGTATACCCAAATATTAAATTTTGCAAAATTTGGTGAGAAATTTACCAAGAAATTGAAAAATTTATCTTTGCGCATTCTTTTCAGTTCTAGCCAGGTTCATTAGGCGAAATCCTTAATTTATGGTAACCTAGTTTCCTATCCCTTTCATTGCGCGCGAGCGGAAAAAAAGGTGTATCGTTCATTCTTTCGTATAATTTTAATAAAGTGCTAAAATCATATTTGGAGTTATCATCGCTTGTAACAGATATACCCCAGGGAGGGTCGACGCAGGATAACCCGTGAAGTCTCGGCCACTGAGCCATAAAATACAGAAACCCGCGGGTTTTAGTAGGTGTGGCGACTCCGACGTTCTTCGATAACCTTACAGTTTTTGGTGAAAGATTGGCGAGTTCTTTCAACATCGCAAAATGTGACGGTTACATATATTTTAAACTACGTAAAACTTCATTATTGTTTATTTGTGTATTTTTAATATTTATTCTATTAGATTTCACGTTATTATATATCATTTACTATCGAATCTGGCAACACCAGTTATTATTTATCCGAGTTGTGAGCTCGTGACTATGTAGTTGTAATGAAGCCATTTTATTCTAAAGATGAAAATAAATGTTGTATGTTACTTTGATTAGTTCTAACTTCTAACATCAAAATGCACCGGTAAAAATGTAAACCCTTTAAGTT
This sequence comes from Stegodyphus mimosarum, assembly GCA_000611955.2. Lineage (NCBI taxonomy): Eukaryota > Metazoa > Arthropoda > Arachnida > Araneae > Eresidae > Stegodyphus > Stegodyphus mimosarum. The sequence goes on from KK118637.1 coordinate 54,799, forward strand.
AAGAACTACATTGGTGACAATCGAGGACGTGAAAACCTTCTGTGCTTTTTATTTTTCTACATAAGATGACGCAGTCGCAAGTAAGTGCCTTTTCATTCATCGAATGTTGTTATTTTGTGCAAATTTCCTCAATATATTATTTGTAAATATATTTTTCTTTCGTTATTTCTCCCCGCGTTTCGCGCTTGCTATCTTTGTTCTCAGTCATGACATCACCATCCAGAACTGCCGGCGATGATTCTTCAAACGTTGGAAGAATTGCATTGCGTCTACCGGTATTTTGGCGAAATAATGTGCCTCTATGGATCCGTCAGTGCGACAGTGCTTTCGTTTTAAGTCAAATAACTCAAAATGACACGAAATATGCCGCACTGGTTTCGATGTTGGATTCCGAAACACTTTCTCATGTTTCTGATATAATTCTTACACCGCCGACGAAAGATAAATACAAAACGCTGTCCGATCGCTTAATTAACGAATTTGCTGATTCGGAACACCAAAAAATTAAAAAACTATTGACTGAATTGCAATTAGGCGATGACAAACCTAGCCACTTGCTACGAAAAATGAAGGAACTTTCCGGTGGTCAGTTGCAAGATGAATGTCTAAAACATTTGTCGTTACAATGTCTCCCATCCCAAATTCAGACTGTACTTTCAGTTTCGGAAACTTTAGATAAACTGACTGACATTGCTGACAAAGTAGCAGACATCACGTCGCCGGTTTCAGTATATTCCGCCAAGTCTGCACCTGAGCCGAACGCATCCACTGAAATACAAGAATTATCAAAACGAATCTCAGAATTAAAACTACAAGTAGCTCGCCTGTCACAGCCGCGTAAAAAACAGTTTTTTCGTAGAAGATCATCGTCGCGCTCACGTTCCAGAAATCCGCCATCAACCATTTGTTATTACCACAGACGCTTTCGTGAAAATGCCCATAAATGTACCCCATCTTGCGAGTTTTCACTTCGCCAATCTGACGACCGCCCGAATTTTTCTGAAAATTCGGAAAACTAGAAAACATGGCTACAGTGGCGGCTTGTAGCCATGACAATCCGCTGGCTAAAAAATGAAGCCTATTTGTTTTCGATAAACACACAAATCAACGATTTTTAGTAGATTCTGGCGCAGACGTCAGCATTATTCCCAAACCAAAAAAAAAAAAAAAAA
>KK118637.1:62321-72912 GCA_000611955.2 Stegodyphus mimosarum
TCGTGCTCCAAAATAACGTAATGACTTCACAACGTTAAAATTATTTTCAGGGCATTTTCTAAATTAGACAGCAAAAAAAATATAGAAAAATGTTGTAAAATACAAAAACTTGAATGAAAACACTTTTTAATATTCATAAGCTAAAACTAAATAATTAAACTAAATAAATAGCTGATCGCATTCTTCCTCCCCCCCCCCGCAGTAAAACTGTGAGTAAGGGAGGAGAATTCCCCTCTGGTTGAGAACCTGTACAATATAGAATTATGTATTGATATTTTATAGAGATATGTATAGATAATCTATAGAGATTAGTGCAGAGATTAATTGCCTATATTTATTCTTTTGTTTCCAAAGGCCCCCAATTGTAGAATTATATGTCATAAAAAATCTGATGTGTACACCACATGACATCCTTGTACGGAATATTAAATTATACGCATTTTGTCATGCATTTCATTTAAACGTATTGGATTGAATTAAATCTACTTCGTCGATAGCGCATAAACCACAATAGAATAAACGCACTCTCTAAAATCCCCTATATTTCTTTACCATAGCAACACTCTGGCGCTAGGTTCACTTAACAGCGTTATATCTCATTCATTTTACAGCTCAGAATGCACAAAAATTATGTATATCATCTGAAGAATTATCTAATCGTTGCCACATGTCTCATTCAAATACTATAATAAATCTAAAACGCTACATAAGAAATTTTTTTAAAAAAAGAAAGAAACAGTTTTTCACAGACGATTCAGAATTTTACATTCAATTAATTCAGTTCTCACTTCCCGACAAGGAAAAAATACATGAAACCTCAAAATATCTATGTTAAAAATTGCGAAGTAAATCTTAAACATTTATTTCCTCGAATAAATTCCAGAATGGATTAAGTGTGATATAATTCGCAATAATAAAATGAAGATGCATCTTTGTTGTTGCGAAGCTTAGTTTCTCTAGATTGGCAACAAATCCACTATTCTGCTAAGTTTCGAATGTAAACAAATATGGCTGCCACGACAAAAAAACATTTGGCTTAGCAGCACTTTAACAACTTTTGAATTGTTGATAATTCTACAACTATAACATGCAGGTTAACTAAAGGCATAAACGCCTTAACCGGAACATAAGAACAACACAAGTGAATCGTTTTTAGAGAAAATAATTGCACAATTTGCAGACACATAAGAATAAAGAAACTGCGCTCATTGAGTCGAGTAAGAGAGTGGATATATATAAACATATATTTATATACTTTTCGGGTGGGTCATTGCAACGAAAATAGGAGGTGCATATCAACATGTCATAGCAGTCCTATATACAAAATTTCAACTTTCTGAGGATAATCATTTTTGAGTTATGCGAGATACATACATACGTACGAAAAAAATCTATTATCAATCCGTTTTAAATCTGTTTGATAATTCGTTTGGGGAAAAAGAGTTCTTTATTCTGTCCTTACGCACAGATGTTATGCAAAAATATCATTAACTTACATTCGATAGCGGTCGAATTGGATATTTTCGTTGAAATATGATACTCGAAATCTTTGGCGATTACAATACTTCTTTTTCACTTGGTACAAGGAAGTAAAAAAGAAACATATGTGAAAAGAAAAGAAAAAATATATAAAATGTAAAATCTTATAAATATATAAAATGTAAAATCAGGGCTCCCAGATGGTTTTTTTTTTTTAACGTTTTGTGTGTTAACTTTATTTAATTAACATCATGTTCTTCGCACTTAAACCATCAAATTCAGTTCAACAGCAATATCGAAAAATAATTTTAAATGAGCATATCTTTCGAATTTCCGATACATCGTCTGGCGCGCTGGAGATTAAAATGTTTTTTTTTTTTTTTTGTACAACGTTGCCATTCCTAGCTTTGAAATCCCCCAGTTTGTTAATGAAAAGTTCGTTGAAGTTTCGCAAAATATGGAATCGATAATAAAAGAAATTCCAAATTTCAAATTTGGGTTTTCAGATACCCATATTCGCAGGAGGATTACGTTATTCAAAATTGGATGCCTCTAGGTACCGTCTTTTATCCCAATGAGAAAAACGTGCACAGATTTATGCAGATTCTTCAAGATTTAATTTCTTTAAATATAATGCAGGGCGATAATATTTAGTGGCAACAATTTGAAAAGAGAAACAACGCTTGTAGTGAATCGACGCAAAATGCCGAAACGAAATTAATAGTCCTTCTGGGAAAATTGCCTCTTTGGACTAATAAATAATAAAATAAATAATAATAAAGCCACTAAGATTTTATTTTATTTAACAGTACAAATCAATAAATAAAGTATTAATGTAAACCCGCTAAGAATATATATAGTTTGACTAAGAAAATGCCTTATCTTCACCAAAACGAATAGTTACGCTAAAAGTTAGATGCCTTAAAATGACACGCTTCAAAAAGAATTTGGAACTTTGCTAAATCTATGACATTATCTGTCAAACTATTTGATACTTCCCAAAGTTTGAGATGTATGTAACAAAATATGTCAGAGAGGTTAAAATCTTCCCTAATGCAGTTTAAAATTCGGGCAAGTGATATATAAAATGTTAATATTTCTAGTTTGGTACCTTTATATTGTCTTGGAGGATATGGTTACAGCGATACTGAGAATTATTTTCAACTGATAGTTTGCTGTTCTAGTATTATGGTTTTAGTTCTTGTTTCTCTAATATTTATCCTTTTATTAGCCCAAAGAAAGTTAGCCCAGAAGGACTATTAATTTCGCTTTGGAATTTTGCGTTGAATCACTCTAAACGGCGTATCACTTTTCAAACTGTTGCCACCACAAATTAAAGCTCTGTATTATATTGAAATAAATTAAATACTGATTAATCTACATAAATGTATGTATGTTTTTCGCATTTTGATAAAACAACGGTACCTAGAGCCATCCAATTTTGAATAATGTAATCCTCCACCGAGTATGAGCATCTGGAAGCCCTAATTTAGAATTTAGAATTTGTATTATTATCGATTTCATATTTTGTAAAACTTTCACGAATTTTTGATTCACAAACTCAAGGATTTCAAAACCAGCAATGGCAACACTGTACGAAAAGAAAAACATTTTTATCTCCAGCGCGCGAGACTGTGTATCGGAAATTCTAAAGATATGCTCATTTTGAAATTATTTTGCGATATTTCTATTGAGTTGAATTTTATGGTTTAAATTCAAAGAACATGATATTTAATAATAAAGATAATACACAAAACGTTAAAAAGATGTCCCTTTGGGCGTTATGTAACAACTGAGAGCTATCAGATTTTTTTTTTTCTTTAATAGGACATTATCTTTTAATCTCGGCTTTCTGAATTTCAATTTCTTTTAGAATTTCGGTTACTATTACTATGAATTCGTGATATATTTTAAATAATTTAATTTGAAATATTTTTTATTTAAACAGGTGTTTTCTTTATTTCCAATCTTCAAGATTAAGCTCCATTTTCAAATTAAAACATATATTGCATTTCGAGAGACAAAAAGGTGGTTTCTCCTTTCTGCAAGAGGTTTTGTTTCGTCATCTTAAATAATGGAATATTATAGCTCCATTTAATCTATTTAACAGAAGAGAAAATGACAAATATGTCAGATTGCGAGACTGACGTCTTGTCCAGTTAATATTGTTGTTGCACATGAATTTCATGGAAGAAAGGTTGCCAGATCCTCAAGAAGGTTGGATTTCCACTTCCGGCGCAATTTTGAAGGACAGCACCTCGGGGGGGGGAGTGATTCGAGGGTCTCCTACCCCTCTCCCCTGCTACCAAACCACACGACAGGGCATTCGGTTCGCCATATATTTAGAGTGCCCCCATGCGCAAAGGCACTACACATTTACAAACATCCATGCCTTCTTCGGGGTTCGAACCCGGGATCCTCGGTTTCGCAGCAGGCTTCTATAACCACTATATCGTCTGGGCTGCTTTGTCCAGTTATACGTACTTAAAACATTGACATTACTGAGGTGGCCTCATCAAGGTCGAATCTTTTGAGTTTCTTTCTTTTGACCAAGAAAAAGAGAAATTTTATGATAGTCCTTAGAGATCCTGTTTCAAATCTGAGCAGTAGTCCAGATTTTTAAAGTGGCCTTTCCCTGAAGTAGAACCTGAGGGCTTAAGGTTTGACACAGTTGAAAAGAAACAATTCGAAAACTAAACAACAAACAATGGAAATAATTTGAAAACTAAACGACAAACAATGGAAATAATTCGAAAACTAAACGACAAATAATGGAAATAATTTGAAACCTAAACAACGAACAAAGGAAATAATTTGAAAACTAAACAGCAAACAATGTCAATTAGGAAAACTGTGCCCTGACAGGAAATATGTAATTTGATCATTAGCGTCATTAAGATTGCCTCGTCAAGGACGAAACACTCGAGCTTTCTTCTTTTGACTTAATAAAAAAAATTATCAGCGCATTTGGAGAATACGAGTTGAAACCCAGAAGGAGCCCAGATCTTTAATTTGGCACCCGACTGAAATGGAAACAACGAGAGCTAGAGGTGCAATACCCTTGATCGGATACATCCCGAAACGAAGTAGCCGGAAATAATTTGAAACGTAAACTCTGAATATCAGGAAAAACTACAAGACTAGAGTCACGCCATCAAGGTCGAATCATACGAATCTCACTGTTAAGAAGTTAACGGAAGCCCGCAGCTCAGTGACATAGCACAGGAGTTCAAATATTCCCGAAAACTACCTACAAGTTAAAGAGAGAAAATCTGGACAGCAAGAATTTTAAAGTTATCAGTCACGTTTTACGTAACAGTGTGACAAATAGTATTTTGAGGCAATTTAATTATCTCCTCCTTTTGTTTAAGTTCTTTTCTACAGCATTCAGAAAACTGTCTTACCATTAAGGTGACAGAGCTTTAATTACTTTACTTAGAAAGTTTTCGAATGTGTCAGAGAGATGCTATCAAATATCCAAAACGTGCTATCGTAATTAGCTAAGCAAATAGTAATCGGAATAATTCGCTGTTGCAGAAGAGTGACGGCACTATTCTGTCTTTCAAAATGCATTAATAATTTTCACTAGAAATACGGTTAAAATATAGTTTTGATAACAAATAGTTAAAAGAATGTAAGTTATTTAGGCTAACTGTAATCGCAACCGGATCTCATCCGGATATTCAAGAATTCTGGACAACTGTACTATATCTTTTCTTTTTCCTGTATGCTAAATATATGTAGTGAAACGATCCGGTTAATAATTTGATTTAATTTTATTTCAACATTTCTACTAAAGCTAATTGGAAAATTTCCTATGTAATTTCTTTAGTAATTTAGTTAATTGATTGACTTTATTTCAACAAAGAATAAAATATTTTTATTTTTCTTAAGCAACAATGAGAAACTCACGCATTCTGACAATACTGAAGAGTGAAATTACACAATTATTTTTAATTCATCTCAACATAAAAAAAATTCTGATGTGGGCACCACGTGACTTCCTCATATGGCCAATTAAATTATATATTTTTTTTCCAGCACTTCATTTAAACTTACTTCCTTGAATTATTCTAACTTCATTAACTACTCCCTCAAGGAAAGTTGAAAATGACATAAAAAATTGCGAATTTCGAAATTATATATCCCGCCCAATTGTTGTAGGGAATAATAATCTTATAATTTTATTTATCCCTAACAAGAAAAAAACATTCCCAAATGTATGTATACAAAATCGAAAACCCCATTAAAAGTTAGAATTCGTTATTTGTTGAAAAAACATTTTTTAATTTGGCATTCCCAAATCATGAATATTTCCATTACTCAAAACACTTCTGTAACTGGAACTATATCAGTACCACAAACGACTGCGAAAATAAAGGCCCGGTAAGGATTTTTAAGGCAGGTTAAGGGGATGGACATATATTTATAAGTACGTTTGGTATAACTGATTGAAAAAAAAAAAAAAGAAGGTACCTAAATGTCGTAGCAGTTCCACATATAAAATTTCAACGTTCTACGGCTAATCGTTTCTGAGCCTTCCGAGATACAGATTCCGTACGTACTTACGTATACTGCGTAAAAACAAAAAAAATGGGACAGTTCTATATCTCCCGTTCTACTGGGCCGATTGACGAAATTCAACTTGTGTCAACCATGTCTCGAAAGTGCGACTTAGAATATGTATTAGATTTCTATACAACATTTCTCTAATATACGTATTTTGATACAAAATCAGACTTTTTCTGAAATGACATGCCGATTTTTTTTTCATATTCTCGAACTCAAATTATGCCCAACTGCCAAGTTTTGTAAAAATCGCACGGGTAGTTTTTAAAACATTAGCTTCCAAAATTTTAGCTCTTCCATGTTAAACTGAATTTGGTATATATTTATTAACATCTCTTTTTTTATTAAACTTATCTGATTCTTCCTTTCGCATTTCGAAATTTAGGTTCATTTCAAATAAACTTCTCTCATGTTTTATGATTCATTTTTAAAATTTGTATTTTTAAATAATTTTTCTAAATTTTTCGAAAAGCATTTTGAGTTATAACCCATAACATTTTTATCATCAGCTTAAAGTAGACGTATTTGTAGGCAGACTTACAAAAAATCAAAATTTCTTAAGATATACGTGAATTTACATTTTGGAGCGTTTTCAGATTTGCGTATTTATTATAAGCGATAATAACGAAAGTGTGGTTTACGCACTCTGTTAAAATTATTTGAAAGTATGAACGATGACTTTTTTCAGCTCGTGCACAATGAAAAAAGGAAAGGAAAATACGTTGCTATAAATTAAGAAGTTCGCCAAGTGAATTATTCTCGGCGCTAACTGAAAAACTGAAAAAAACTGTTTCTCTAACTGGGAAAAAATCTGCCAAGATAAATTTTTAAATTTCTCCCTAAATATTTCACTAAAAATTGCAAAATTTAATATCGAGGCATAATCTGAGTCGTAGAATCGAAATATGGAAAAAAATGGCATGTCATTTCAAAAAAACTCCGATTTTGTATCAAAATACCTATGTTAGGAGGATGCTATATATAATGCTGTGATACATATCCTGAGACGCGCTTTCGAGACCTGAAAAACACAATATGAATTTCGCCAATTGGCCAAGTAGAACGGAAGATATAGAACTGTGTTTTTTTTGTCCAAAGGGGCTTTGTCTTTGGGCTTTGGGCTTTTAAAAACTCCTTTTTGAGTCGGCCCACCAATGGTCGAAGTCCAAAAGTCGCTGAACATTGGTAGTTTAGCGGTAAAGTAGATGAACACAGGTAGTTCAGCTGGAGGTTCGAGGGCTGGCTGCATGGGTGCGTGTTTTTCCCCATGTGTTATACGAGCCAGTTTCCCTTTGTAAAACTTACACGAAGGCATCCTTCCCCTTAGGCAGATAACCCTTCAGGCTTTGCTGTAATCACATAAACCAAACCAAACCTTTTACGGTTGCCTTCTGTATTTTGAACTCCTCGGATTGCAGCTATTTTTATTTGAGAGCTTTTAGCCAAAAAGCTCTCTAAATGGCATTGGTTCAGTATGATTGTCCCTGAGTTACACTGAGAAATTAGAAATAAGGTACTACTCAACGTACTATCAAGAAAATGTTTTACATCAGATATTTACAGAAGAAATTCCATTTCTTTATCCCAACTATTTTCAAAGAGGGAAATTTCATCAAGACCAAGCAACAATCATGCTTCGAAAAGTAGCACTATATTCTTTGAAAAAATGAAGACTGATACATGTACTGCATTGCGAAGTCCCCTGAAATTTCACCTATGGACTCTTGTGCCTTTGCTGTATGGAACAGAACACTTTCTAAATCAATACTCCTGCAAATTTTAATAGAACCCATTTTTTACGGAAATCACTATGTAGATTTATAATCCAAAAAAAAGTCCATCATATCAACATTTAAAAAAAGTACTCGTTACATTTTAAACATTAATTAGACGTCCCTAAAATCCTTCTAAATACGTAACCACTCTCTATAGAATTTTATTTGCATGCAAAGTGAATGCAACAACGTCTCAAAAATTGTTCGCTTGCGCAAAGATTTGCATTCTGCATGCTTCTTCAATCATCCCCCCCCCCAAAAAAGCAGACTAGTAAAAAAGCCGAGCATTAAAAACTAACATCACTAAAATGGCATTTCAGTGTCATTCATAACAATATGTCTTTAGATCACTTACTTTCAAATCCGCTATTAAGATCTCTTAAATCAAAGGAAGAAGGTGTGACCCTTAAAAGCATAACTAGTTTGAAAAGACTGGCACTTAAAGTCTGGCTACGCCTAAACACCATTTAACCATTGCCATCCTTAAGTAGTAAAACATAAACTTCAATTAAAAAAGCAAACTGGAGTGATGTTTTTAAAAACACTTTGTCACGGAATGAGTTTGAACGTTAAAATAACAATTTGAAAAAACGTTTTGTCTCCGCACAAAAGAGATAGTTTATTGCGCATTATTATCATCCTCATTAGCTTGTACAGAAATGTAGGCATTTTAAGGTGAGAAATAAATCTTACGAAAATATTTTATAGAGATTGATAGACATTCCTACAGAACTTTATACGTTATACGTAATCCTCTATAGAAACAGAGAAAAGCTTTTCTGTATAGTTCGAAACAAATTTGAACTGTTGATTTTCACAATCGTACACTAATTTTTCAAAGCCTTATAAGGTAATTTACGTTAAAATAGCAAATAATTTAATAGCTATTTGTGCCGAATAATGATTATTAGAGAAGTCAAACAACAAGAATTAGCGTAATAGTTATAAATATTCCAAGACTAGTTTCGATGGTTTAACTGTAGAACAATCTTCCTCAGCTGCCTAAGTGCACATGAACGAGATAAAATGAGAATGGCTGGAAAGAATTTAAGCTAGTGGCGCCATTTATTGATGGGAAAAAAATTCTGTTCTAGTTAACGACCCTAATTCCAGTCCATCTTAACTTATTTCCAGCCATTCTTATGTTATCTTATCTCGTCCATTTGCACTTAGGCAGCTGAGGAAGCTGGTTTTATAGCTAAACCATCGAAACTAGTCCTGCAAAAATTTGCAAATATTACGCTGATTCTTGTTGTTAATCTAGTTATTATGTGTATTAACCAGTTAATTCTTTACTGCAACTTCTTCTTTCCGTACTCACACGTCAGAATGCTAAGTAAGTTTGGGTGCATTTAAGCTGAGGATTTTCAATCTCTAGAACTTCTGACAACCGTATCTTGTTGTTAGTATTCTCGCCAGCTTTGGTTAAAAGTTATATTCCGGCTGTAACTTCTCGCTAGCCGATGTTTTAAAATATGCGACGATAAAATATCTGAGCCAGCTTAAATTAGTCAATTTTATGGGGAGTGTTAGACTAGTTTCTATCCTTGAGTTCAACTTAATCTCAAATGTTCGAGTGTTGTATTGAAAAGTATCCAGAAGCAGTGGGTGTGTCGTTTATGGCACAAGTTTTGCATGTTTTATCACAAATTAAGACTAAATAAAAAGGTTATTTAAAACTTCTTCGGTACTTTTTTTTTGTAGTTTAAGACGAGATGATAACTCCCTATTAGTCTAATAGGGTCTACAAGCCTTGAACCACAGCTTTCAACTACAACAGTAATCCTACAGCCTACATAGAATGGTATTGCAGAAAAACTTTCAAAGTTTTCAAACTGTAATCAAAGCGTATTTTGAGTTTGTGATGTACTATATGGAATACAACACAGGAAAAATAAATATTCTTTATTCAGAAGTTTTGAATAATTTTTGAAAGGAAATTTTTTACCTTTTAATTTCCTTGTACGAAATAAAGGAAGTATTGTAATCGCGAAATATTTCGGCTATCATATTTCAACGGAAATATCAATCCTGACTGCTCGCGAATCGTTTTGACTATTTCTCGGGGTGACGTCGGTACGTAAAAACAGAATAAAGGACAAAATAAATCGTAAAATGGAATTAAAAGGAATTCAAAATCGAATTTTTCCTTTTTTTTTTTTTTTTGCACATGCGAAAGCATGTGTCCTGCATAACTCAAAAACAATTAGCTGTAGAATGTTGAAATTTTTTATACATGAGTGCTGTAACATATGGTTGTGCACCTCCCTTTTTTATAGCAATTGGCAGTAACAAAAGTGTGTGCATGTATATATATATATATATGATATTTTAATGCAGTCGTAGTGGCAGAAGGGGAAGGTATAATGACGTAGCTGACAAAATTGAGCTGGTGTATCACAATCTTTATTTATATATCAAATGATTTCGTAGTAGGCAATGTAATTTTTGGTCACAGCTAAATACAGTACTTTTCTGTACGCGGGTTTTAAAAGTACGACGTAAGCATCTTAGTAGCGTAGACAGCATAGACATAGTAGCGCGGTGATGTTTGCATAGCAGAAGTTAGGAAAAAGAATGACGTAATTGCTCACAAAGCAATATTTATACTACGTAGGCGCATAAGTACAGCTAAGCTTCTATTGGTTAATTTTTAATTCTCTTTAGCAAGCAGCGTTATGTAACATAGAAAGATCTCAAATTTGGGAGAAAGCCAAATTTAGAATAGTTAATTTTGAGGTTGCCAATCATTTCTTAGCGCAGCCATC
>KK118637.1:94885-117492 GCA_000611955.2 Stegodyphus mimosarum
CCCCCCCCCCAAAAATGAACAAATAGAATAAAGAATCTAAACTGAAGTTCTACAGCTGAAACCGGAATGTTTATTTTTAATTCACATTATTTGTCTTTATAATTTATAGAATAAAAAGACCTAGAAAAACATACCTAAAGGATATTCTATAGCTAGAACAGGAATATTTATATTAAATTCTTATCACTTTTACTTCTTTCTGCAAAGGAAAGGAAGTACTCTAATCGCGAAAAATTTCGGGTGTCATATTTCAGCGAAAACATCCGTTTTGACCGCTCTCGAATCCATTTGAACGATTTTTTTGCATGAAATCTCTGCCTGCGGATAGAATAAGACTCTTCTTTTTTTTCCAAAATGGCTTCAAAATAGATTTAAAATGTATTCAGAAAAGATTTTTTTCGCAACGTCAGAAGGTTGAAATTTTGTATATGGGACTGTTATAATACGTAGTTGTCAACCTCCCTTTTTGGTTGCAAACAAAGTGGAGTGTAATAGAGTGTGTGTGTGTATATATATATATATACACACACACTCACTCTGTTACCAGAATCGTTGAACTTAGATTGTTTATTCTTATATGTTATTAGATTCATAAATTTTGCTTTAAAAGGGATTGAATTATGTTGTCCTTACACTCCGGTTACGTATTTTATGACTTTGGTTAATCTGCATGCAATAGTTGTAGAATTATGAACAATTTAAAAGCTGTTCAAGTCTTTCTGAGCCTAACCGAAGCCGCCATTTTACATTTGAAACTCTTAGTAGAATTAAGTAAGTTTCTGCACCAAGTTCAGTGTCTTTTTGCCGAGTGACACCAAAAGTAAACTTTCAGTTTTCTGCTACTAGCTAGTTTCTGCTACTGCTGTCATCCTGTTCGCTGGCCGAAATCCTTGTTTTTGCGTAGAAATTCTAATTTTAATTCTAAGAAATATTTCTTTAACTGTTTTAACTGCGTTTGGGTATTTTATATTTTTCTGTATTTTGCAGTTTTTAACGAAGATGTTTTGAGTTTTTATGTACTTTTGCCTTGCCTCGAAATGAGAACTGAATTAATTGAATGAGAAATATATCTCATGAAATTCGGGGAAATAAGTTCAAACGAAATGCAGCAAAAAGTGTGCATAATTTAATATTCCGTAGAGGGAAGTCACGAAGTGTCCACATCATGTGTTTTTAACTTATGGAATAAAATATAATCACATACAAGAATTATAATAGAAATCATTAAATCAGCTTTAAGAATAGGTAATATTTCTACATTTCTTTTTTCTCTATAAAGGAAAAATAAAGCAAATAATAATTATAATAATAAAATATTTCTCTACTTTCGCTTGAAATTATCTTCCCATAAATTTTCCTTAACGATTATCTTCCTTCTACTTCTTCTGCAAAATTATCTTACCAGAGAATACTACACTTTGAAGAAAACATTTTGCTTCATTTTTATATTATCAGTACCTGCAACTAAGTGTCATATATAATATTTTAGAGAATACATTTATCTTTATTTTATATTACTCAACAGATTGCAGCAGTTATATATTTAATAAGAACTGCAATTATAAGTGTCCACAAGAACTCTTCTTTTGACCCAAAACGAAATTACTAACTTATATCTGATGAATGAACACTGGACAGCTGCTATGATTGAATTACTATTACTCATTCTTCTGCCATTCAGTGGCAAAGAAAAGCCATTACATTTTTGTAATCACAGAGCTAGTTTTTTTTTTTCTGAGGGTTATAGCATGGATAACCTCTAATGATTAATCACAGATAATGCTTCTATAACTCACTACTGAATAACGTTGCGTATATTTTGTCTTTACTCACTTTTTTTCCCTATATTCACAGTGGCGGATAAAAAAAAAAACTACAAGTTGTTCTGGAACTTTTTTTATTCTTATAGTGGTGGATAAAAAATTACAAAATGTGCTGACTTTGAGATCTAATAATAAACTGAAATTTAACCATCAATGAATTATACTGAGTCTGGAGATTTAAGTCTGGAGACATTACATTTACTCCAAGTCTGGAGACATTTACATTTGGTTTGTAATTATTTCTCTGGTATCCGCCAGAAAGTAAATTTCATACAAAAAAAATTATGAAAGTATATTTTTTATGAAATTACCATATTTGTTTCATTTTTGATTTTTCATTTTCTTCAGTTGATTCTCTCTCATTTTCATTCAGTATCAAAGCAAGAAGACACAATGAGATATTAAGAAAGCTTTCACTTTTTGAAATTTACTGTTACCAAATGATTTAACCATTTCTTACGCGGAATGTCAAGTGTTGTCATTCTGCGAAACATAAGATCATTAATCAAAATAGAAGAGAAATACGTCAAAATAAAACTTAAAAATAAACAAAATATTTTGCTTTACGTAGATTTTTATTTTTATTCAATAGCAGAATTTGTTTTCTCCTGAAGGAAAGAGACCCGTACCTATTCGCCCTCGACATCAGCAGAGTTTCAGTTAAAATCTACGCGAAACACAAGATCGCCGTTTTCCAAAATTTTAAGTAAATACGTAGAGTTTCCTTTAGTTTGCGTAACAAATTATTTTAAGTTTGATACCTTTCCTGAACTCCTCAACTTCCCCTCACATTTCCTCGCCAGGATGTAAATTTAAAGTTAAGTGAAGTGTGTATTTAAACTGGGGAATCTCTGAGATTATTCAGAGAGTGTTTTCACTAGCCAGCGCACGTTTCGTAGCTATCCCGCTGTTACGGTAGTACGCCACTTGACCATATTCGAATAATCGCCACATCTGTTAAGTTTGTGAGACAACCTAAGTTAGCCGTAACTTAACGTGTTAATCCAGCACTATTCTATTTAGACTTTGAATTGATTTATATTCTACGTGTAAGTTTCACCACAAGTTGACGGTGTTATCGTAAAAGCGAAAATCGTGCCTTTCTGTTATTAGTTGGATTTATTAAAGGGTTATTTTCACCCTTCTTCTATGCTGGTATCATTTCACACCTGTGCGAGAATTCGCCAGATTCTTTGCAGCATCTAGTTTAGTTTATGTGAAATAGAAAAGATAGATCTTGCAATACCTTTAGTTTTTTTTTTCTCTGTAAGTTCAAATTTAACCAGTAAGTGCTGCCATTTAGTAAAGCGGAAGATCATTAATTTATCATTCAAACTTAACCACTCTGTAACTGGCTGTCTGTTTGAATATGAACCGCCAGACGGTATAGGGATTAAAGAAACCGACTGCGATAACGAAGGGTCCAGGTTCGATCCCGGAAAAGGCATGGACGTAGAGTGTCTGTTCCCTCATAGGAGGTAAGGGTGATCGTCTATTAGGTGCCCCGTAATAAAATAAACACCACTTCTAGCCCTAGTAGTGGGAAAAGCCTAAAAATGGCTAGCGCGCCCATATTCCATGTTACATAACACCCTAAAACTAGTAAACTATGACAAAATACGATGGCCGCTCTAAGAAATGATTGGCGACCTCAAAATTAACTATTCTAAATTTGGTGTTCTGCACCTAAATTCATGTGCTCTCCCAAATTCGAGATCTTTCCATGTTACGTAATCCTTAATGCAGATACCTTTTGTCCAATCGAAATAATTGTAAACCAAAACTTCTTTAACTCGAACTGAAACTTTTTGACTCCCTCCCTTCTTCCTTTGAATAGCTGCGGCACTTTTCGCTTACGCTTTCCTCCTGGGAAGACGCTCTGCTGGTATGCTTACTTATCTAAGGTGACGTCGTAGTTTAAAACCCGTGTACATGAAATTATTGTATTTAACTATCATTAAAAAATATTTTGTTTGCAAAAGGATGATTTGATATTCGCAAAAATAAAGACTGTGATACTTCAAACCCAGTTCTGTTGTATTCCACTCAGCCCCATCTACAGTCACAAGTTGACAGTACTGGATTCCTTCATCTATGCATTAAAACCTTACATGTATATAATTATATAAAAATTATTATAAGAAAACTCTCCATATACCATCTCCAAGGAACAGGAATTCCATTTAAAATCATCAACGAAAAGATATTTAGAATTTGAAAAAAAAAATTAATAGAATTTTAAGTCCTCCTTGCTTAAAACACGGTTAAGGAAAAACTTAAATGGCAAAAGTGCCAAAATCAAAAGTAAACTTTAATTGCGATTTAACTTTAATTGTAAAGTAAAAGTTAATATTGTAAAGCTAATTTAACTTTAATTGTAATAAGCTGATTTAACTTTAATTGTAAAGCGATTTGCAAAAGTAAACTTTAATTGCTTAATTTTTCATATAGATATTGTTCATATAATTTATATATATATATAAATTACATGAACCACACGCGCCATCTGGATTTAAATTAAAACGTAACATTACATAACAAACTTCTAAACGGCGTCAAAATTATAGTCAATTACTTTGAAAATCTTTTTCCTCCGCGTAACGTGAAAACGACAACTGCGGCAGATGATTCGAATTACCAGGTTTCCTCCTTTCCTCCATTCTCGTTTAGAGTGTTTCGCTTCATGAAAAGACTAGGAATGAAGGCTGATTTGAATTGCACTCTCAGATGAGGTGGAAAAATTAAGAACTCTGCTGAAATGACGACGCGTGTTACGATCATAATAGCACGGTCATTAACAGCTTTATTGGAATGAATGAATAACATTTCTAATATTATGTGCTATTTATATCGATCGATAAATTAGTTTTTTTTCTTCCTTTTGTTTGTTTTTATGACCTTTCTGTGCAACTGAATGGAATAAGAATTAATATGTCTTCGCAAATCTTAAACAAATATTCTACTTCTAGTTACGAAAAACTCTTGGCCAACCCTTAGTAAATGTTTCCGGGGCACGAAACGTAAAACTTTGTCTTTTATGTGCCATAGAACATACATATAATTTTCAAAGTATTGCCAATCAGAAAAAAAAAATTTAATAATTATCTTTCAAATTTGATCAATTTATTATTGATTACCAAACTGTTTCATTAGAAAACAATAAACGCACTAATTAATCATATAAATCTTTATTTTACCTGATAAGGTTTAACTTCTTTTGCTACTGTAAACTGTAACCAAACCTTAAAGATACGTAAAGCAAATTATGGCGTAGACTAAGTAAGTACAGAAGCTATCGAAGGGTGTAAAAGACGCTTTTATTTTAAACTTAATAACATAAACAGAAAGCAGTCCAGGCGCTTATCGCCAGCACTTATGCCAACAAAACTCAAAGCAAAAATTCAAAAGTAAATCTAATTCAAATACTAATAGCCGAAGGCTACATACATCACATTAATGGCAAAGTTGGCTCGGATTCCACCGGCGTGAATTTAACTATATGTTATTCCGAAGACAAGAACTCTTATCCCTTACTCTTAACGAGGTCTTCGAGAAGCAGAACACGCTCTGCTTTCACAATTCCCTTAAATGCCTTAAATTCACTTAAATGCACGCCAGCTCATTTGCATTCTGAATGAGAAACGGGAAGAGAGATGTGACAGTAAAGATGCGCAACATAAAAATAACTGGTTAAGGAAATTAAAATAAACCTTTCAGATCTTTTAATAATATATTGTAATTTTTTGTAATGTATTGTAATCATGTATTGCAATTTGTCCTATATCTAAGCGATAGTTTCTATGAGCATTTGCAGCTTTGTTGTAATTCATGAAACACGTTTCACTGAATTGTTGCCCGTTACGTCGCTGAAACATCTTTTAAAAGTTTACTGTAGTCTTACATTTTAAAAATTTTTTAATACTTTGAAAATGTTTCTCGATAAACGATTAGATTTATTAGCCCGCACTGAAGTCTTTAAAATTACAATTTTCTGACATATATTTATTGTTGTGTTATTAATAGTGTATCAAAATTAAACAAAACAATCTGATGTGTACACTACATGACTTCCTTGTACGCGATATTAAATTACACGCATTTTTTCCTGCTTTTCATTCAAACTTATTTCCTCGAATTTCATTACAGATGTGTTTCTCATTCAATTAATTCAGTTCTCGCTTCGCGGCAAAGCAAAAATATATAAAACCTCAAAAAACATTCATTAAAAACTGAAAAATATGGAAAAATATAAAACACCAAACACAGTTAAAACAATTAAAAAAAGCCCTTTTTACATTTAAAATTAGAATTTCTACGCAAAAGCAAATAATTCAGCCAGCGGGTCAGAAGGCAGACTTTCCGGTGCACAAAACTGAAAGTTTACTTTTGCTCCAACTCGGCGAAAAGACATTAAAGCTACAGAAACTGACTTAATTCACTATCCTACTAAGTTTCAAATGTAAACAAATGGCCGTTAGGCTTAATTCGCCCCTTAATCTTTTAAATTGTTGACAGTTCTACAGCTATTGCATTCAGATTACCTAAAGTCATGAAATCCTTAACCGGATGATAAGAGCAACAAAATTTATTCATTTTTAAAGCAAAAAATGCACAATTTACAAAATATAAGAATTAAGAAACTCACGGAGCCGAGTAACAGAGTGGATATATATATATATACTTTTGGTGTTGCCAATTGGAACTAAAAATGGGAGGTGCACAACTACATGCTATAGCAGTCCTATATACAAAATTTCAACTTTCTGAGACTACTCGTTTTTGAGTTATGTGAGATACATGTGTACGTAGCAGAGAGCCACGAAACCAGCTGTTCAGAATGTATTTTAAATCAGTTTTATAATTATTTGGGGGAAAAAGAGTCCTTTATTCTGTCCTTACATACAGATGTCACGCAAAACCATCGTTATATTGCATTCGATAGCGGTCAAAATGGATATTTAAGTGAAATTTTTCGCGATTACAATACTTCCTTTTTACTTCGTAAAAGGAAGTAAAAACAGCTGTCCGAATAATAAGAATTCTGGGTATGGGAAGTCCAGATAATTGGAATTTTGCGCTTATGGAGCCCGAACTTTTTTTTTTGAATGTGTAAAATCGAGCAGTTCCAAAGATTAGAATTTCAGTTATTATTTTTAGTCAACATAATAAGATTTTAGGACGTATAGAATAGGAATACATCGGTCTTGAGCATTTCAAATTCGGATAATTTTAATTTGGGATAGCTGAAGTGCAGCTAATTAAAATTTCGTTATATAGAGTCTGAAAGACTAGTGTTGTTTGAAATCGAGATAATAAAAAGTTTCGTATATGTGGAGTACGAAAACGTAGTTTTTCCGACGTGTGGAATACCGGATGATTAGAGGTTCGGATACGGAGATGAATTCAAAATTATAGCCACTTTGGATATATCGATTCCGGTTGACTGGATCTTCGATAACTGAGTTTTCGGATATGTAGAATCCGGATAATTTGAGTTTCGAATGTAAGGAGTTGAGATAACTAATCTGGATATAAGATATCCAAATAATTGACGTTCGGATATCTGAAGTCGATTCATCATCCGAATAATTGGGGTTCGGATATGAGAAATCTATTCATTAGACTTATTATTCCATTAGACTGATGACAAATTGATTCATTAGAATTATTCCATTAGACTATTCATTCCATTAGACTGATTGATGATAATTGGAGTTGCCAATATCTAAAATCCAGATAATTGGATATAATTTTAGCATCATTTTGTTGTTGCGCTTGCTCCCAATGTTACACACCGTCAACATAGGCCCACGACATTTATCCCTCCAAGGAGTCAAACGCGCCTGTCGTTGGCGAGAGCTTTAAGCACCATATAAGTGACACCCCAACTTTAGCTCAGTTCCACTCGCAGTTTTGAGACAGAGCACAGGGGGGGTGACAGGTCTGAGAATCTACCAACACTACTTCTCTTCCACCAACCTCTCGAGAGGACTTTCGACTCGCCGCATATTTAGAGAGCCCCCATGCCGCACAAATACTATACATTTACAAACATCCCTACCATCTCTGGGATTCAAACCCGTGCCCTTTTTTACGGGAGTCAACGCCGTTCACCACTCTCCCGATTGGGTAGTACATCATTCTTATGCAGGAATTAAAAATCATCCTAAAACGTGATACGTATAGATACTACATTGCGACACGTGATTGAATAATAAAATGCAATATACAAGACCATAAAAATCAATGCTTTTTCATCTATTTTTGCTACACTAAATACACCAGTGGAGTGACTTAAGATTCCTAGATATCTATTAAGGTATGTCATTAATATGTTTGCGCGACATTTGTTTTTTTGCTTCCATTGTGTTTTGGAGACGTACGTATCTTTGATCGCCTTAATTTAGATAACAATCTGCTCCATCTCACGAGATATTCGATTCTTAATGAGTGAAGTGGAGTTCTGTCCGACGCTTTTTTTTTTTTTTTTCCGAGAAGCAATGAAGAACCTGCATGTACACACTGCGCGTCGTGGGGAAAATGCGCCATCTAGAATAAAACATTTCCAACACACGTAGTCATCCTCTTGAACACGTACACCTGGAAATACGAATTTTGAGTTTCCACTTCTTTTTTAATCTAAAAGAGCAATTTACCCAGAAGAACTATTAATTTCGTTTTGGCATTTTGCGTTGAATCACTAAAAACGGCGTATGACTTTTCAAATTCTTGCCACCGAATATTATCGCTCTGTATTATATTTAAAGTAATTAAACAATGAAGAATCTGCGTAAATGTATGTATTTTTGTCGCATTGTGATAAAACGACGGTACCTAGAGCCATCCAATTTTGAGTAACGTAATCTTCCACCGAATGTGGGCATCTGGAAGCTCTAATTTGGAATTTGTTTCATTATCGATTTCATATTTTGTAACACTTTAACGAATTTTTGATTAGCAAATTCAACGATTTCAAAGCGAGTAATGGCAATACTGTACGGAAAAAAAAAAAAAATTATCTTCAGTGCTCGAGACTGTGCATTGGAAATTCTAAAGATATGCTCATTTTAAAATTATTCTGCGATATTGCTGTTCAATTAAATTTTATGCTTAAAGAGCGATATTTAATAAATAATGGTACCACACAAAACGTTAAAAAAACGCGTAAAATCTGAAAGCTTTCAGTTTTTTTTTTTTAATTAATTTATTCCATATCTTGTGCCAATTTAATCAATTCTTGATTAACAAACTCCGCCATTTAAAAGCAATATGTTGCCATTCGGCAAAGACAAGGTATTTATATTTCAAATTTAATTAGAAAATTCAACGATCTCAAGACGTTGTTGGCAAAAACGTTGTGCAACGTATAAGTGACAGCCAGACTTTAACTCACTTTCGCCCCCGCTCCATTTTAAGAGAAAACACCCCTGGGGGACATGTCCGAGGGTACCCCCCTATTTCCCTACCCGCAACCTCTCCAGAAGACTTTCGACTCGCAGCATGTTTAGAGTGCCCCATGCCGCACAGACATTATACATTTACAAACAACCCATACCATCTCCGGGATTCGAAAGCAGGCCCTCTACGGCAGTCAGAGTCACTAAAGCACCATCCCGATTGGGCAGCACGAGGATGTTTTAGAACTGCGATGTTGCTCCCTTGCTTTCTTTTTCCCGCGATGTTTTGTACGGCGATGTTTTCCCTTTGGGTTGCTTTCTCCGCGATGTTTTTGCCACTACGCTTTTGCTTGTATGTGACAAATAGCAGCAAATGCCGAAAACTTTCGGCTTCGGCTACGTATTTTTCATGCGGCATGGCATGAAAAGTTAGATTTTGTAATATGCAAATTTGTTTTAATTGTAAGTATTACGAAACATGAATATTACAACTATTTTTGTAATTGGAAGTAAATACGCGTCTACGACCACCGGTTGCTATCCTAACGACCGCACAAGGACTGTAATTGATATAGTGTGTATGCATACTCTGTGACCACAAAAGTCCTAACCCAGCCTTTATTTTTAACTTTCAGTATGTGTCTTATCAATTCCAACTTTACTTTTGCATTCACGTTTTACTACTCAACTCCAAATATATGCAATTCGATTTGCAATAAAGCAAAATATTTGTTTCTGTTGTCTTCTTTTGAGACATTGCTAGCGGAAGTACCCGATGCCAGTTAAGTTAGATTGAAAGTAATGTATCTAACGAAGAGAACGACACCGCTGTAATTCTTCTCTAATAAAGATGTAGAAAATACGATTCATAGTCATCCATTTTTCAGTCTGATGCGATATGGAACCCACATACAAAATTTCGATAGAAAAATAAACTAAGTATATCACCAACAATGGCAAGCAGTCGTCTTTCTAATCAAATGGTCGTAAAAGTTCAAGTTCCCTCCAATGCTTCCCTTATATTCAATATTAGTCGATTAAATGTGGCAAAACATTGATCAGAAATCAAAACCGCGAACAAACACAAAAACAGATATTCTTCTTTATAATATACAGATTTTGGAACAAATTTTTGATTAGAAAACTCTACGATTTGAAAAGCAAGCAGTATCAAATAATAATGAAATTATCATTATCAAATAATGAAATAAAGCATTTTTATCTCGAATGCGGGAGACTGTTGCCACTAGAAAAAATGAATGCGAAAATTAATGTTTTCAGAGTTTTTAATTAATATCTGGGCTGATTAAAGTCGTACGAAGATGGGAACAGTGGAAATGGCTTCCCACGAATTTTTTGAATCGGGAATAATGTATTTAGTGTTTGGCAATGTTATTTTAATTTCATTGTAAAACCTAGATATTTTTTATTAACAAACTATACGATTTGAAAGCAAGCAGTGGCGACACTTCTCGAAATAAAGTAGATATTTATTTCCGGCGTGCGAGACTGTTGCCACTCGGAAAAATAAGGGCAAAAATTAGCGTTTTCATAGTTTTTAATTAATATGTCTTATTTTAGCTTTTTTTCTTTTTTTTTTCTGAAAAAAGCGGACGTCAACCTTTTCCAGGACCCAGAAAAGAAGTCTAGAACGTTTTTTGACGATAGCTGTAGTAGTGACTGAGTTAATTAAGAACAAACGCACAAACAGACATGCTTCTTTATATATAGAGATAAACCTCCGAGTTTAATTATTTACTTATCGTTAACCTAAAGTGATTTAAACCTTTAAATTCAATTGCTAATAAACTAAAACTTATCTGAATTTTAAGTTCTAACTATTGATAACTTGAAACGAAATTAAGAACGAGAAGAAATTAAATGAAGAGTTACGGAAAACTCAAAGCGAAACTTTTCGAATGGGCGAAAAATGAACACTGCAAGGGTGGCGCCATCTGGTGAGAAGGTAATTTGGCTTAACAAAATAATTACCAGAATCACACAAGCCTTATTTTAAGAAGCAATATATTATCATAAAAGCTTATAAGGTATTTTCTCCCTCCTTCCAGCATGTCTTCGTAGTGTAACGGTAGCACACTTGACGCGTATTCGAGAGGTCTATGTTCGAATCCTGTAAAGGGAACTGCACATTTTTCACGTCTCTTGCTTAAAAAGCCCTAATGAGCCGACAAGTGGCGCCCGAACTAAAAGGTGGTGGGCGATAATTCGTTACCATCAGGATTTGGTGATTCCCCTAATGTTAAGTCGTCCTTTTAAAAGGGGAGTATATAAGGTATTTTTTCTCTCTTTTAATAATGCTTTCGTGGCGTAACTGGAAGCATACTCGATGCGCATTCGAGAAGTCCAAGGTTCGAATCACGGCGATGGCATTGCATATTTTCCTTATCTTCTGCTTTAAAAATAACTTAATGACTCTACAAGCTTATCAATCAATGTAAATAGGTTCAATAAAACACGTAGTAAGACTGTTGATTACGTCCGGTTCACCACTTCGGCGCTACGTTTGCTAAGAAAATGCGATGGTGGAGGAAAATATCGACCATATAGGAAACACTGCCTTTTTTGGCTACAGGTGAGCACGGAAACTGGTATGACTATCTTAATGCTCAAACCAATGCGTCAAAAATAAGCGCATAATCAGATAGCATACCGGGAATCGCATTTCGGTATCTTGCAACACTTTTTTTCTTAAATTTTAAGCTATCTTTATTCAAATTTCCCCTTCTATTAAAAACTGATTTACTGCTTCTTATATTATGCACTTGTTGTCCTCCGAGCGCTTAAGTCGCTGAACACTGGGAGTTCGGTCCGTGGTTCGAATTCAGAAGCATGAGCTGGTTTCACTGACATTTTCGTGGTTTTTCCTATGTGTAACGTGTATACGAGCAAATTCCCCTTAGAAAATGCTCCACGAAAACATCCCTCCCTCTACCCAGATAGATCTCGAATGCTTTGCTTTAATGAAATAAAACCAAAATTATATACTTGTTGTACATAGTTTTGCATGCCGCCCAACCCGGCTAATGGTTACTGACGCTGACTGCCATACCGAAGGGCCTGGGTTCGAATCCCGGTGAAGGCATGTATGCTTGTAAACATATAGTGTCTGCGCAGCATGGGAGCACTCTAAATATGTGACAAGCCGAAAGTCTTTTCGGGAGGTGCTGGTAGTGGAAGAGGGTGGGAGACCCACAGACCCGTGCCCTTGGGGTGATCTCCATGAAAGTTAGGGGCGGAGTTCAGCAAAGTCGTACTGTCACCGGTGCTTTAAGATTCTCACCAACGACAGGCGCAATCTTGCACACACTGCCACGAAGAATATCGTGAGCTGGTTCTGATACTACTATCAGATAAGTCATAATAACACGTGTTTTTGTTTGTTTGTTTGTTTTTTTATTATTTGTAGAATGTTTCGATAATATTCTATACAACGTGCACATTTGGACTTCGCTTTTACATTCCACTTTAATTCATTTTTCTTATCCATTTTAAATTACACTTCGTAAAATTATTTGTAAAATACAGTATTATTTTATTTTACAAATAACTTTATTTAGTGGAAGAGAAAATATACAAGAAATATTATTCAAAAAATAATTCTTCTTGCACAGTTTTGTATACATAATTATTATATGATGTTATTGGGATTGATTTAAATCTCAGAAATAGGTAATAACAGAGTAAGAAAAAATACGAGAAAGCTAAGATTCAAAAATTAAAAACAGGGGAAAACATTAATGAAAAAAACGCTCTAAATACCATGCAGTAAAATTTGGAAATCTATATCTGATCTTTATAAAATAAGCAAATAAATAAATGCGATTTTTATAACTTTCTCATCAAGAAAAGAAAGATTACAACCAGGTATTTTCTACCCAAATGAACAAATAATTTTAATAGGACGAATATTCCCAACAGCTTTAATAACAGAAATTCCAAAGGGATCAACAAAAGTAACGAAATAAAAGCAAAGCAAGACTTTAATAATTCCGAAATGTTTTCTTATTCTTGAAAATGAAAATTTTATTTATTACCTTTATTACTAACATTGCATGATTATAATATTGCAAGATTACTTATAATATATCATTTATTACTTTTATTACTTATAATATTGCGGGATTAATTCTCAAGAGATTCATGCAATAATTCATTATACATTCATCATGCATACAATTTATCATTCACGTTTAATTAATTCATCATATCATTCATGATTAATTCATGGATTCATCATACAATCATCATTCATGATTAATTTTCAATAGTTTCCATATTTTCTCTCCAAACAACTATTTTTATCCTTATTTTATAAGAGCGCTAATAAACATTTCATTTACTTTTTATTTATATATGCATAAATACAAAGAAATTAATAAGTCTTAACATTTGTCAAGGAATTTAGAACTGGATACAGTTTTAATGGAAGAGCACGAAACAAAACATATTTATTTATTTATTACGTTAATTCGTAAAACGATTTTTCATATTTACTCTGATCAGAAACCAAATACAAAAATAGATTCACTCCTCTTATATTTGTTAAAGCTATGCATGTGACTATCCTAATAAATTCATTATTAAAATAAAATAAGCATATAAAAAACACAGATCAGAAGATTGTAAAAAATATATTTAACACGTGGCTTGACAATTACTTAATCATAATCTTTACAAGGTAGAAAATTAATTAATTCTAATTGTCAGCTCGTCTCAAAGGCGATTTTATATAAAACAGGGGCTTTCAAACTTTTTAAATTTCCTACCACACAAATAAGAATCTAAAGTACTTGTACCAACATGTACCAATATATGTGCGAAAAGAGAAGCCATTTTACATTCCGTTTAAATATTCATTAAAATCTTTTCTTTCACAAATTGCACGACAAAAAATAATGTAATATATCATTAGTGGTATATGTACCATATTTTGAAAAACCGGAAATATATATAACTCTAAGTAGTTTTTCTTATTTATACTGTTTATACATTTCCTTCCTACGTTAAATTTACGATGCTTTCATATAACTCCTTTGATCTGATTAAATTTTATTATGAACAGCTAATTAATATTTGTAGAACATTTTATTTGCTGTAAATAGACCTTTACGTCAGTCAACGCAGAAAAGTTTGAACTCTTTTTTTATAAACTGTACATTTCTTTCTCAAAACACTGCAGAATCAGCAAGCTTTCCGTTCAGATTCAAATAATACATTGTAGAAAACGTGCATATAAAAACTTAAAATAATTACACACACCCTTTTTTGCAACAGACGATTCCTTTCATAAAACACTTAATTAACTGTTTTTAACTAAAAAACTGAATCATCTTTTGTCTTGTCGTACTTTTAAAATTATCGTTTGGTAATCAAATACAGACATTAAAAAGTTTACTTGATCTTACATCTTCTGAACCTACAGTACTGCTTGATAAAATACTGTTTGTAATCATATTAGCCAAATATTTATGTAGAGATACTAAAAGATTTATTGACTGACTGCACATCTTTTTAATCTACAGTACTGTTTCTTAAAATACTTTTTGGTAATCAGACTTGTCAAATCTTTTACTAACCTTATATCTTTTAAAGCTACAGCGCTGTTTTTTAAAATACTGTTTGGTAGTCAAATTAGTCAAATTTTTAAGTAAAGCAATTAAAGGTTTGCTTGATCTTCTGAGCCTACAGTACTGCTTGTTAAAATGCTATTTGATAATTACATTAGTCAGATCTTTGACTGACCCTAGGAGACCTTGTATCTTATAAAGCTATAGCGCTATTTTTAAAATACTGTTTGGTAGTCAAATTAGTCAAATTTATAAGTAAAGCAATTAAAGATTTGATTGATTTTATATCTTCTGAGCCTACTGCTTGTTAAAATACTATTGATAATTACATCAGTCAGATCTTTGACTGACCGTAGGAGACCTTGTATCTTATAAAGCTATAGCGCTATTTTTAAAATACAATTTGATAGTCAGATTAGTCAAATCTTTAAGTAGAGACACTTCAGATTTGATTGATCTTATATCAACAACACTATTTGTTAAAAACACTATAGCATTGCTTTTAAAAACTTTTTGGTAATCAGATTAGTCATAATTACGATTGATCTTACACTTCCTAAATCTATAGTTTGTTAACATAGGGTTTGTCTATCAGATTAGTCAGATTTTAAAGTATAGTCAGTAAATGATTTGACATACCGTACATCTTCTGAAGCTACAACAGTATTTAGTGATCAAATTATTCAAATCTTTGCATACACGTATTGATTTGGCTGATTTTACAACTTCCGAAACTGCATTTGCAATCAAAAAAGGAATATTCACTTACTCGCTTGCTCCGTGTATTCTTCTCCAAATTCCTTGATGACTTCTTGGTAAAGAATACCATAAGATAGTAATAATCCATGCGTCAGCAAATTGATGGCAAAAGCACATGCACAGATGACCCAACCCCAACCACCTTCAGGATAATAATGCTGCCGGATTGTAGAAATTTTCAGATTGTCCAGCCTGCTGGACAATGAAGGCTTTGTAGAAGATCCGGCACTGGATGCTCCAGATCGCATCTTCCGGACTGGAGCCCCTCCATTCTGATCTCTGTCCAATAGTTCCACCTTCTCGGTGAGGGCCCCGTTGGGGGCCTCTTGTGGCTGACCGAGAGCTGCTGATCCAGCCCCTGGAGCATCTCCCGAGGATAGTTCATCTGTGTCTGCAACAATAGGTGCTATGACGTCACTCATTGTTCCACATCACGTGGTTTATGAACCACATTCTCTTTAGCATTGCATAAATTAATGACTGATACACAAAATACACATGGCAATAATTATTTTCCAATCAGTTTTGGTAGTATTAATTCAAAACAAGATGCCACTTCGTCAATTGTTTTATAAGCACCTGGAGTATTGGTAAAAAAAGATTTCATTTGCATTTCATTGATTTTTACCAAATAGTTTACCTGCTTTTTATTAATAAAACATGGATCGCATGATTTTATACATGTAAAAAACAGATTATCACATTTTTCAGTGTTCATTTGGCAAATTTTCTAGAAGTTGATAGTTTCTCATCGTTAAATATTGCTGGCAAAATTGTGCATTAGTTGAAGAATTTTCCTCTGATTGTTAAAACTGCAGTTTTTAACTCTCTTGAATTTTATTTTTTCCTTTTCATTTCTGGTGTAAAATTGTTCTATTTATTTATTTATTTATTTTTTCAAAATCCTCTTTTTAACTTAACTAATGAAAATATCATTTTCTCTTTGGTATAAAGGTATTCTGACAAATTCTTGGAAAACAAAAAATAAAATTATTTTTAAATGAAATGAAATTATCTAAAATAAATTTCAAAACAAAATTTCATGTGCTCATTTTTTTAAATACGTATATAATTAGCATTAATGATTAATAATAATCATCATTATTAAAAAATTTATAAATTTAAAATATAACACTGTGTTGCATAAAGTTAAATTAATGTATGCTCATCTAATTATTACAATTATATTTAAAAACACAATTTTTTAAATAAAAATAAATTAATAATTTTAAAAACGTAAAAAAGCTAATTATCTAAACTAATTAATTAAACCTACATTCAAATATCTACGAAGTTAGTTTAATTTCTACAGATATAATAGATAGAATTTCGTAAATATATACAATTAACACAATAAACTTCTCTTTTATTTTCAACAAATATTTAATATATAATAATTTTGTGCTACTTTATCGATATATTAAAACTTATACTATTTTTATTTCAGTAATAAATAAATAAACATAAAATTACTTTATCGAAAAATATTAGTCTAATAAATAAACAAATAAAACAACATTAACTGAATAGTTAAAATAATCAAAGAATAGTGAAACGAAGTTGTCTTAGAAGTTTTAATAAATGTATATCTTTTACTTAAATAACTAAAATTCCGTATTAATTATATACATTTATTATTCTATTATAATATGAAGCATTAAAAATACCGTTTAAGAAGATTGTTTCATAGCGAGAAGATAAAAAAAATTTGCTTTTGTGTACTCATGATAGTTCCGATGCATTTCCAAGTATCAATCAATATAAAAATATTACTTTTATTTCATAATGTCGTGTATAATATTGGGAGTTAAGCGAAAGCGTTTCATTAGCAAAAAATATTTAATAAATTTCTTGAATTATAAACTTATTTATATCTTCATCACTTTGAAGTCCTTTTCCCACAGAAACATATTGTATCAGTAATCTAGCGCTTAAAACTGACTTCTTGTAAAGGGCTTTAAATATTAAATTTCCATTTTCACTAAAATATTCGCAAACCATTATTTTCCTGACGAATTTGCCAGAAAAAATCACTGAATCAATCAAAACACGAATGCAAAATCTGACTTCCAGCACCTCAGTTATTATGTAGATGAGTAAATAAATCACAAACCCTTTGATTTGATTGGTCAGAACACTTATAAAGTAATCCAGTGCAACTTACGTGGCAATTACATCACCAGCGAATATATAGGCGTATAAACAAGCCATTTAGAACAATTTTACATAATATATTCTTCGAAAAAAAGCACGTAAATCTAATCATTTATCCTGAGAATACAAAAGTGGAGTTGAGAGAAACAGCGGGAATAGCAAGAAATCGTCTGCAGGAATTACAGCCACGTGCGTTAGAGAAGAAAAATCCAATGTGTTTGTTCTTAGGGCAGTGAGTATGAGCCATCGATGTTGGTTGGGAGCAGACGACTTTTTGGAGGCGGCAGACGACTTGCACGCGAGTCAGGGGTGGTCGGGCTTGCGGAGAGAGAGCGTAACGCCCTCAGCGGCCGATTGTGTTGTTAGCTAGTGGAAGAATTCTCACAGCTGGATAGTTCTTCTTAAACTTAACTGTGGATTATAGTTATTACATCACAGATGAAAAATACAAAATGCCCTGTTGCTTTCTAGAGAAACTAACAAATGTTCTAAGCGAATGCTGTACAAGTTGAATATTTCTCAGCTACCTTTCAAAGCAATTTATTTTTAACGATTATTCTTTAAAATAAAAAGAAAAGTAAATTATGGAAGTTATTTTTATTGCCTGAAACAACCGAAAAGGTATTTCCTTTTACTTCTATTATTACTTCTTTCGTTACATAATTTATCGATTATCATAATTCGTTTCAAAACGAGCTAGCAGCTTGCTTCATCTAGCCGCTTGAATAGTAATTATAAAAAAGAAAAAATATGTGTATTATGATTTTGATAAATGTAGCTAGTGTCATATTATTGATTCAGCTAATCTATACTATTAAAATTTGTGCGCGTCTGTCTGTTTGTTTGTTTATTTGTTTGTGGCATTATCTTCTCAGGGTTTGAGAGAGGTACCCCTAAATTTGAGTTTTGAGAGAGGTACCCCCAGATTCCAAAAATTCGTGGGAAGCCATTTCGACTACTCTCATCTTCGTACAACTTTAATCAGCCGAGATATTAATTAAAAACACTGAAAACGCTAATTTTCGCACTCATTTTTTGAGTGGCAACATTCTCGCACGCTGGAGATAAAAATCTGCTTTATTTCGAAAAGTGTTGCCACTGCTCTCTTCCATATTGTAGAGTTTGTTAATAAAAAATTTGCAAGTTTTACAAAATAGGAAATAAAAACAGTATTGCCAGATATTAAACATTATAAGATCATATTCTGACGTTGAAGAAAGCACGAGATTGCGTGTGACGTCACTGTATATCGAAAATGCTTCGTTAATATCAGCATTTTAAATAAATAGTTGCTGTTGGGAATATTTTTGTTTCCGCTTAGGATAATTGACGCGATATATTATTGCCACGTTAATTCTTTTATTGACATTGAGAAAAATTGTTATATTACATTAAATTTAAATCGTGATGTCATACGTCTGAGTATTAAACTGAAGTGTCAAATGTTTTTATTTCCTAGTTTCGCAACAAAAAATAATTTACGAATTGGTTGTTGCTTGGAAAGACTGAACTTAATTTCTTCATATTGAAATGTTTTTATACATTTTTACATATTTTCTTATTAGGTGTAAATAGAACTTATAAATTTTATTTCGTCCGCAGCCCGCTCATCTGGCAGGCTTGCCTGCTAGAATTTAACAATAATTGAAATGAATCTACTTTTTAGTACAAAGGGGCTTTGTCACTGAAGGACTATAGTTTTCATTTTGCGATTTTGCGTCGAAAACATTAAATGTCGGTTCACTTTTCAAACTGTTGCCACCAAATCTTGCAGCCCTGTATTATATTTAAAGAAATTAAATAATGAAGAATGTGCATAAGTGTATGTATGTTTCTCGCATTGTGATAAAACGACGAGACCTAGAGCCATCGAATTTTGAATGACGTAATCCTGCTGCGAATATGGGCATCTGAAGGCCCAAATTTGAAATTTGGAAATTGTTTTATTATCTCTTTCATATTTTGTAAAACTTTAACGAATTTTTTATTCACAAATTCAAGGATTTAAAAGCGATCAATGGCAACGTTGTACAGAAAAAAACATTTTTATCTCCAGCGCGGGAGACTGTGTATAGGAAATTCTAAAGATATGCTCATTTCAAAGTTAATTTGCTATATTGTTCTTGAGCTGATATTTATGCTTTAAGTGCGAAGACCAACATGATATTTAATAAATAAAGGTAACACACAAAATGTTAAAAAAAAGCCTCTTTGGACGTAATTTAAAATCTGAAGCATTTCAGATTTTCTTTTTTAGTCCAAAGGGATTTGAATCCCGAAGGACTATTACTTTCGTTTTGGCATATTGCGTCGTTTCACTTTTCAATTTACTGCTTATTTTATTTTACTTTATTTTTTATTTTATTTATTTATTTATTTGTTTATTTTGACGTAGCTTTCTCTTCAAAAATCGTCTGTGTTGCACGGGGAAAAAAAAGGAATTTTAATTACAATTCTAAATAAATAGCCTAATAAATGTAAAATTCGTAACAATATTGTCTAAAACTTTAATGACTATTTAATATAATAACAAACACAAAGGTTTCAAAGCCAGGAATACCAACGTTGTACAGAAAAACATTTTTATCTCCAGCGCGCGAGAGTGTGTACCGAAATTTCTAAAGATATGCTCAATTTAAAATTATTTTGCGATATTGCTGTTGAAATGAATTTTATGGTTTAAGTGCGAAGAACATGGTATTTAATAAATAAAGGTAACACACAAAATGTTAAATAAACGCCCCTTTGGACGTAATTAAAATCTGAAACCTTTCAGATTTTTAGTCCAAATGGATTTAGTCCCGAAGGACTATTACTTTCGATTTTGCGTCGATTCACTCTGAATACCCGTTTCACTTTTCAAATTGTTGCCACTAAATGTTATCGCTCTGCATTAAATTTAAAAAAATGAAAAATCTGCATAAATGTATGCATGTTTCTCGCATTGTGATAAAACCTAGAGCCATCGAATTTTGAATGACGTAATCCTACTGCGAATATGGGCATCTGGAAGCCCTAATTTTGAATTTGAAATTTGCTTTTTGCTTTATTTTATGTTTTGTAACATTTCAACGAATTTCTGATTAACAAACTAAATGATTTCAAAGCGAGCAATGGCAACACTGTACGGAAAAAAAAGAAAAACATTTTTATCTCCAGCGCACGAGACTTACGGAAATTCTAAAGATATGTTCATTTTAAAATGATTTTGCGATATTCATTTTGAACTGAATTTTATGGTTTGAGTACGTAGTACATGATATTTAATAAAAAAAGGTAGCACACGAAATGTTAAAAAAACGCGTCTTTGGACGTAATTTAAAATCTGAAATCTTTCAGTTTTTTTTTTCTTTTTATATATATACAATTTTTAAATCTTTTACACTGTTATCAATAACATAGATTCAGTTTGAAGAAAAAATTAGATACCTTATGTTTTGCCGAATGGCAACACGTTGGTGCGTGGAAACTCCGTTCTTTTAACTGGATGAGTTTGTTCTTTAAATATGAAATACAAATAACTGCCTTTGTAGGGTAGATTGCATTCCTTACAAAAATTTCCTATAGAATTTCTTATAAAAATCTAATGTTAAACTTCATTAGAATGCTAAAGAACATTTAATATAATTTGCAATAAACCAAATCAGAGCTGCTCTAAAATACTCTAACGTTTTAGATATAACGTTTGTAAATTTATATCCAGGGATTCTATAAAGATATATGAAGATATAATTTTCGAGAGATTCTCTCTAGAGAATCTCTCGAAAATTATATAAAAATTTGCACAGAATTTCCAAACGTTCCACTTATGTAATATGGGAAAAGTCAACTAATAGAATTCTACACAAAATATCAGATCCTGTTTATCGGGAATTGGATTTTTTATAGAATTGTTTAATACCAAATTTATATAACCTAATTTAGAATTCTAAAGACTTCTGAACAAATTTCAGTTCGTTAATTTCGCGAGAGTTCGTTGAAATATGATACTCGAAATTTCAGCGATTACCATATTTATTTATCGATTACCGTAGTTTAATTGCTAAAGGAAAGTAAAAAATCGGTTGCAGCTGAAAATGGTCCTCAATCTGCCGTAAAAACTACTGTGATATTTCGTAAAACGTATAATGAAGTTACAAAATGTTTAATATCGTTTTTACTTGCTTCTACGAAGTAAAAGAAGCATTGTAATCGAGAAAAAAATTTGAGGAACATATTTACTGAATATGTTCATTCTTTTACTTTAATTGCATCTTAACCTTACCAGGCCACTTTTTATTTTGAAATTCACTTTTAATCCGTTTTATTTTTTGAATTTTTCCATTGCTGTTTTACTTTGTATGTTTTTAATTGTTTTACTTTTATTACTTTAAGACATGTAAACGCTTCAGAAAAAGGGGGAAAACTACTGAGATGTTTGCTAATTTTATTTTCTAAGAAAATTTGATTTTGATTAATACTGTTTCGAGTCTCAATGGTTTTGTGAGGAGAAACGTGCTTGAATGATCTTGGTTGATCGACTAAGCTTTAGGACTTCAAGCACTTTTCCTTGATAAGCTCTGTTTGAAACTATAAGCAGAGGAGATTAACAATTGCATTTTTTGTTCACTGTATTTTTAATGTGGATAGGTTTATATAACAACCAATTTATTTCAATTTGCTTTGTCACTCATATTACATCCTGTTTCCGGATTATTGACAGGCCACTGCAAATGTTTTTTACACAATCGCTAGGTTTCAAACTTACTTTCTTTTTATATTTAGTTTAAAAATCAGCAGCTTCAAGCGCTATTTTTGACCAGACTGGTCATTCGTTTTTAAATTCTTTGATACTTCTTTCTTACTTATATATATATATATATATATATATACAGATATAACAGATA
>KK118637.1:118512-134442 GCA_000611955.2 Stegodyphus mimosarum
TATTTATATATATATAATATTAATAAATATTTATAATAATAATATTATATATTAATATTAATAAATAATATTTTCTAATGAAGTAATAATTTCTATAATATTTCCTTTAATACATTTCTAATGAAATTCGAGGGAATAAGTTTAAATGAAACGCAGCAAAAAAT
The DNA here is from genome assembly GCA_000611955.2 of Stegodyphus mimosarum. Classification (NCBI taxonomy): domain Eukaryota; kingdom Metazoa; phylum Arthropoda; class Arachnida; order Araneae; family Eresidae; genus Stegodyphus; species Stegodyphus mimosarum. The sequence goes on from KK118637.1 coordinate 118,677, forward strand.
GTGTATAATTTAATAGGCCATACAAGGAAGTCATGTGATTGTCCACATCAGATATTTTTTTATCTTTTATAATAACGTGTACTGTTTATAATAACTGTAAAGTACAACCCTGGTTTTAATTTAACGTGGCCTTTTTTCCTAGTTTTAATTAAACATCGCTTTAGTGAGTGAATTAGATTAATAATTGTCTTATTTATGAATGAACCATTTGAAAATATTATTATCATGCATTAAAATGATTATATGAGAGAGAAAACGGTTAAATAATGCCTTGAACAGCAACCCCCCCCCCAAAAAAAGAGGCTGTGTTGCAGCATAGAAAAACAAAATGAAAAACATTATGGGCATAAAAAAGAAAAGATAACAAAACAGCAGCATATAAACTTAAGAACACTTTACTTTATGTTCATAAAACACGAACTGTACTAACTTATTCACATGAAAACGAGTCTGGTTTCCTCCCAAAAGCTTCATTAATCGTCCTATTCATATTTTTAATTTACCTTTTAACAAAAGAAGCTTGTTAAACACACAGGCGGTGAACTTTTCATGTCTGTTTAATACCGGACCTCTCCTTGTAATTTTCATAAGCAGAGTTAGTTATTTTGTCAAAATGCTTATGATTTGTAGGTTTAAATAAAAATATAAAAACTTCGATAATAATATTTGGATCTGCATTATAGAACGAAAACTGACATAAATTGTTTAAGTCTCCCGAATTACCGTACACTTACTGAGGGAGTTTCTGTTTTTATGAGAAACGGATATTAAACCCTAATATAAAAATGATGTTATATTACCCAGGTGTTTAAATGACTTTGGTATTTGAGCTCAGACGGTTTTCCATTTATCGTGTAGAAGTGGAAATATAAAACTGTTAAGGAAAAATGTGATGTAGAAGCTACATGTTTTCTGGTACGGCCGAGAAAATTATGCACAAATTTGCTGCATTTCATTTATACTTATTTCCTCGAATTATTCTAATTTAACTAACCGATACCTCCAGGTAAGTTGAAAGTGACATCCAAAACTGCGAATTTATGGCACGGGAGTCAAATTTCTTGAGTTTTCATTTTTTGATAACGTGTATAAAACTTTTCAAAATATAAGTATAGGAGCCAGGACACCTCATTAAAAATTTAGATTTCGTTATTTACACAAAATTATTACCCAAAGGGCACTAGCCCAGAAGGGCTATTAATTTCGTTTTGACATTTGGCGTCGATTCACTATAAACGGTGAATCACTTTTGAAATTGTTGCCACCAATTATCAGAGCCCTGTATTATATTTGAAGAAATTAAATAATGAAAAATCTGCATAAATGTATGCATGTTTCTCGGACTTTGATAAAACAACGGTACCTAGAGCCATCAAACTTTGAATAATAAACATCTCTACCCGAATATGGTCATCTGGACGGCTAAATTTGTAATTTGTTTTATTATCTATTTCATATTTTGTAAAACATTTATGAGTTTTTGATTAAGAAACTCAACGATTTCAAAACGAGCAACGGCAACACTGTATGGGAAAAAAATTATCTCCAGGGCGCGAGACTGTGTATCAGAAATTCTAAACATATCTTCCTTTAAACGTCCCTTTGGGCATGATATAAAATATTTTAAAGAATTTCGTATTTAGTTAAGCATTTTTAGTAACTTCAGCTGGCTTCTTTTAAGACTGCCTTTTTTGCATATTTCTTGACATGAAAGCGTGATTGGCTGTTAACTAACATATTTGCATACTTCCATCTATCTCTGCGGCGAATTGCATCCTCTTCAATTCTGATTGGCTTCCGGAAATTAGCATTTTCCTCTCCGTGCTTAACTTTTGGAAGTGAGTGTAGTTTTTTTAATAAACTGAAATTAAATAATAGCGTTAGCCTGGAATCGAACCCACGTCGAAACTACCAGTGTTCAGCGTTTTACCGCTCGGCCGTTGGTGGGAATTCTGTAAACAGTATTATTTACTCTATATAATAAATTAGTTTACTGCATTAATTATCATATGCATTTTAAATAAAACTTTACTGTATATAAACCTTTCTTTCAAATGTATTTTTAATGGTATAAATGCATAACGACTGAATGCAAACAAAGGCAAATGATAAAAAGACTCACTGCGCATGTCAAACTCTTGGACCGATTTATGTGGCAACAGTTATAAATTAAATCATTTTATTTCCATTTCACCATGAATTATATTTCAATTCCCTCAAAAATTATTATTAAATTTTTCTAACATAAGAATGGAAAGCGAAGTCTTTTGTAATGCCACGCTTTAAGATTTTGTTTTGTTTAACTTTTATGAGAATCAGCTTTAAAATTATGGAGTAGAAATATTCTAGAAAGCTGAATTTAAGAATAAAACAGTTTGTAAACTAAGTTAAAACGGTTTTTTCCTAAAAGTGAATTCCTCATTTTAAGGTTTGAAAACGATCGTATTTGCATTTTGCGTGGGTTTTTAGTTTTGCTGTATTTTGTTCACAGAACTTGCTCTGGTTTTATTTAAAATAGAGTCCAATAAAAATCGCATAAATTGTAGCTACAACGATTCTTTTTCTTGTTGCATACTTCAGAGATAAATAGGTCTTATCTAAACTAATATTTCATTGTGGAATATGTAAAAAAAAGTAAACAACTGCTATTTATTCTCAGCAAATTCCATTTTTGATACTGAAATTTTATTCCGTGTTTATTTTTTTCTTTACAATATTTCTTAAAGTACCTAAAATTTGAAGCATGCAGTTTTACATTAGCACTAGTTAATTGCGAATTAAGAGCAAACCATCTTAGCTCTTTCATCAAAAAAATTGCAATTTTAGGATAATTTGGATGATTTTAAAAAAATGAATGTCACTTTTTTTCTTGCCTGTTAATTTTTTCTTCCAAGTATGAACTAAAGGAAGGTTGTCATAGCGAAAATTTTCTAATATCATATTTCAAAGAAAATATACATTTTGACCTCTCTCAAATCCATTTTAATAATTTTTTGAGTGACATCTGTAAGTACGAACAGAACAAAAGATTCTTTTATCCCAAACGAACTGTAAAATACATTTAAAATGGATTCAAAGATATTTGTTTATTGACGCTTGTACGTACATGTGTATGTAACTCTCATATCTGAGATTAAGTAGCCGTAGAACGGTGAAATTTTGCATATGGCAGTGCTATAATATGTAGCAACCAACCGCTGTGAATTTATTGTTGAATCAAATTTTATGTGGCGTAAGATCCACGACCGCTATATTTAATAAATAATGTAAACACACAATACATTAATAATAAAAAGTTTTGTAAAGTCATCTTAGTAAAAAAATTTAAGATTGATATCATAAAATGAGAAAAGACTGGAAAAAAAAAGAAAAATTTATACCAACTTTCAATGCTGAATTGGGAATCCTAAACCCATACTGCCAAGAAAAATATGCTTAATAATAAAGCTAAAAAGACAAAAAAAAATTGGCTAGTACGAGTGAGTGTAAAAGCAGATTGGTAGACTACGATTTCAATGAGAGCGTAAAAAACCTTAACAAACTCTTTTGAGTGATTGTTAAAATCCGAAATCTTTCATATTTTTTTTTTTTAATTTAATGTTGGAACTACTTTTTGCCCGTATCTTCGCTTAAAGAAGAAACGATGCATTTCAGAATGTTATTGCTTCGATAATCAGAAGGAGCGAAAAATTAGTTTAAGTGATGTTTATATGAGACTTCAACGTAATTTTTTTCCCGGGGGGGAGGGGTATACAATCGGTAATTTTGTCAACCATTTAACAGTAAATATATTTTTGGAATTAAAAGAGGATTATTCATTGTAAGAAAATGATTTTTAAATTGATTAATTTTATTGGTAACGTGTCATTGAGAATATGAAGATGAAAATAAAATTTTAAACAAATGTTTTCGTAAAATAGTTTCTATTTAAAAAAATTAATAAACTAAAAGTAGAAAAATGACTTATTTTATATTTTAATCAAAGTAATAAGATTAAACAATTTCTTTTACAGATTTCATATACAATTTTTTATTACGAATAATAAAAGCCGGGGGCTATAAATAACGAAACCTAGTCATCAAAGTGCATTCCCACACATATAAGGCATAAATTTTACATAACTTGTTGTAACGAGGGTTTTCCGTCAAAGAAACGTTCTTGATAAACTTAGAAAAAAAAAGCGTAATAGTACACTTTTAGTGCGGGTAAAAATCAACAACCAAATCTATGATTTTCTGCCAACGTTTTGCTAGTTTTCAAAGCCTTCGGCCCAGAAACTTAGTGCCCGCGAGTCCAAAAATAGATCAGCCTCGTGTTGGACGTCCTGGGTACAATGAAAGATAGCACCAGCAATGTAGCTGCAGACGTGAAAAAAGGTAGAAATCCGAAGGAGCGACGGCGGGACTATATGGCGGATGTGGCAAAAGATCCCATTCGACTCCGTACAGAGTCCAGTCGGTGAATGCAGATTCATGTGGTTTTGCATTATCTTGATGGAACATTACCTTTTTGCGCCGGAACTCAGTTGACGTTTTTTCTTGATAGCAGCGTCAACAAGGACTAGCATTTCGCTGTACGTCTTACTGTCTACGGTTTTACCTTCTGTCCAGACACCCTTTGTGGATAATACCACGGCAATAACACCAGATACAAAGCATGATCTTTTTGTTAGTCAAACTGCGCTTTGCGACACTGCCGAGGGGCTCACTAGGCGCACAGCAGCCCCCTTTTCGGCTTGTGTTGTTGAAGTAAATTCACTTTTCATCACTGACGATGCGGTCCAGAATTTTGCCATTTCGTTGACATTCGAGAGATTAGTGCAGGCCCGAACACATCTGTCCTTATGTGCTTGAGTCATCTCATGCGGCAGCCAGCAACTGAACTTGCACGTCAATTTTAAGCGATGCATAACGCGACTAATGGACATGGCACTAATGTCTAACTTTTTAGCAAGCTCTCGAGTGTTTGCATACTGAACTTCTTCCCGCAAGAGGGCCTCCTCAACATTAGCATGCCGCTCAGAGCGCTCTGCTCCTTGAATGGCATAGTCCTTGCTTTTCAATTTTCGGCACCAAATCTTCACAGTGTCATATGATCCAACATTAGTACCTAAAGCTGTACACGTGATTTGGTGACATTCTGTAGCTGACGTTTTTACAACAGAACTGAAGGTAAATCTTGGTTCTAATCTGGTAACTCGATAGTTTCATTTCAAACATCTAAATGATAACGATGATTTTTTTACAAATTTCAGAACACAGTGTTTGTTCTAAAGCAAGTCCCTTTTTCAACTGTCAAAAATCGTTTGGAAACATATGATTAAACACGCCACCGGGAACTGTTTGTGCAGACGATATTTACGGCTGCGGGAAACTTTCGTTAAAAGCCAATATTTATCAAATGCGCTCTATATTACTCTTGACAAAAAATTGCAGATTAATTTTGTGAAGACCATTGTTGAATCATTTTTTTTGCATCATATTGTATGATAAATCATTTTCCTGCCTTTAATTTATTAATTTCTAAACAAAAGCTAACTTTAACTGAAAAGCGCTTCTTAGTCCAAATGGATGTTATCCACGAAGGGTTATTAATCTCAAAACAGCATCTTGCGTCTAATCACTAAAACTGTTCAATCAGTTTTTAACTTTTTGTCACCAAATATTATCGCCTTCTTTGTAATTAAAGAAATTAATTAATGAATTATCTGCATGAATGTATGCATGTCCTTGCATTGTGGAAAACGACGGCTCCTGGAGCCCTCCAATTTTGAATAACGTAGTCTTCCACCCGAATATGTGCATCTAGAAGCCCGAATTTTATATTTCATAGTTTGTAAAATCAATGGATATTTGATAAACAAACTCGAAGATTTGAGAGTTAACGATGGCAACACTGCACGGAGTAAAACATTTTTATCTGAAGCGCGCGAGACCGCTGCCATTCGGAAAAATGTAACATATTTATATTTTCAATTTTAATTAACAAACTCGGGACTTGCACAGTTCCTCACTTCACATATCTTAAGAATCTTTTTCTTCTAATTTCTAGTGCGGTTTATTTAAATTAACATGTACTAAAATCATGGGATGTATAATGGGAAATATTCAATAATTTTATGAAATTGCACTCGCACATTAGGATCATTACATATTTTTCCTTTTTTGTAATTACAATTTTAAGCGGCTGGCTACGAGAGCGGCTAGAAAAATAAAGAAGGAATATAGCGAATATAAAAATATGTATGGCTAACTCTAACACCGTTTTGCGAATTCTAAAGGTATGCTGTTTTTAAATACTTTGTAATTTTGCTGTTGAATTGAATTTTTTGTGGAGTAAATACGAAGAGCGTGATATTTAATAAATACACTTAACCCATAAAGAGTTAGCGATAAAAAGACAAAAAAAAAGGTTCCTTATTAGCCATCTTACTAAGAAAACTAACTATTGTTATAATGAATTCAGAAAAAAACTGGAAGGTAATATAAAATGTTCTGCCAACACTCAATACTGCACCCGGACTTCTAAACATATACTGTTACACAGCTTTTTAAAATTCTGTGATTTTGTTGCTGAAATCTATATACAGTGAGCGCAAAGAAAACGATTCTCAGTAATAAAGCTAAAAAGACAAAAAAAAAGTTAGCAGGCATAAGGGCAAGAGCAGACTAGTAGATTACAAGCTGGACGAGAGCGTGAAAAACCTCAACAAACCATTTTGGGTAACCGTTAAATCTGAAACCTTTCAGATTTATTATTATTATTATTCCTTTATATTCTGCAAATTCCAGTAAACTTTCCAAATGATAATTGAGACATTTTGATAATTATTACCACATCACCTCAGCTTGTTTTTCTGAAAATATAGAATGCTTATGATTAACATATTCTGTGAAGTTAATTATTAAATTGAGTTATAAAATTTTAGAGATATGTTACAGATTTATAACTTATTATCGTTTTTAAGAATTTATTCATTTTGTAATAATTAGCTAAATATTAGTTCTGTTTATCTATCAAAATTAAAGTTTAGAGAAAAAGTAATATTTTCAAGAAACAAATTATTTTAAGATTCATGTTTCAGAGTTTTTAATTCGAAGAAGGTCTTGTAAAAATTGCAAAGCTACTGTAACTGTAACCTAATTCTTTCCGCTTTCAATTAAGTTTCCTCGACCATTACGCTTGACTTTTTTTGCTTTGTTTGGCTTTAAATCAAAAAGAATTACTATCTAAGCCCTTTCTTTTTCAAGTACTCTTAAATTTCGCAACCCTTTTAACCACTTTTTCGAGAAATATCGATTTAAAAATGTGTTCTTTCGCGCTCAGCGAAAAGTGTTTCCTCTAAAGAGAAAACTTAAAGCGTTACTAAGTTGGAATATTTTATCGGCGTCTTGGGTAACAAACAAATCTTTACAAGCCATTTGAAAATCCTCTGCTACTATTTCCTATTGAAAAGAACTTCCTTTTTGTGATATGATTTGATATTAATTTTACTTTAAGTTTAATGGAGATATTTTACTTTTATTATCATTAAAGTAGCTTTGATTTAAATAATTTTATACTAATAATAACAAATTTGAATTTTCGCTCACAAAAGAATTTTTTAACGTGCCATAACATTTGCGCATTTGTTTCCACAAATGAATTCATTTACTTTTTACTTTGCAGCAGATTTTTTAAGAAACGCAGGAAGAAGATAAAATGAAATCAAAATACATACCTAGCTTTGAGATTCTTGGAATTTCAGTCAAACTGATGAGCTTTCAGCAGTTCTGAGTCAGAAGTAGCATGCAGGCGGTGTGTGTTAAAACTTCCCTGGAATAAAATAAATAAATAAATAAAAATCTGAAATGTTTCAGATTTTAAATTACGTCCGAAGAGGTTTTTTTTAACGTTTTGTTGTTACCTTTATTTATTAAATATCATGTTCTTCGCACTTAAACCATAAAATTCAATTAAAGAACAATATCACAAAATAATTTTAAACTGAGCGTATCTTAAAAATTTCCTATACACAGTCACACGCGCTGCAGATAAAAATGTTTTTTCTGTGCACCGTTGCCATTGCTCGCTTTGAAATCCTTTATTTTGCTTTTTACAAAGCATGAAATCGGTAATAAAACAAATTCCAAATTTCAAATTTGGACTTCCAGATGCCTATATTCGCAGCAGGATTACGTCATTCAAAATTCGATGCCTCTAGGCACTATCATTTTTCCACAGTTCGAGAAACATACATGCATTTATGTAGATGCTTCCTTATTTAATTTTTTGAAGTATAACACACGGTGATAATATTGGGTGGCAACAATTTAAAAAGCGATTCATCGCTTATAGTGAAATGCCACAAAAAGTCGTTTTGAGACTAAGAATCCTTCTGAGCTACCGCATCTCCGAGTTAAAAATCTTAGTCTCCATTAAAAGAGAAGGTTTTTAAGTTCTTTTACAATCCTATGCCTTTAAAGAATACCGATAACACTGAAATTGTAAAAGAATTCGCTGGGGAATAACATCTGTTACAGATTATAAAATCAGTGCGTGATAAATTATAGGTTTTTAAAAAACGTATCCTTTAAGGAACTCGTGCATGGAAAATCTGATACATAACTAAGTTAAAAATTGGAAAAATAATTAGGACTTTGTGCATTTCGTAGAATATGAGATAAAGATTTTTCGCAATGGTCATTATAATGGTGTTGAACAGTGTTGCCTTAAAACTGTATTACTGTTTAACTAAAACAATCTATTGTCATATATATATTGCGTTATTCATGGTGTTTGAAGAAAATGGTGTTGCCATTTGAGTAAAACAAATATATAGTCACATACACTAAGGTAAACATATAGTCACATACAATAAGGTAGTAAGGTAAGCTTCCTCCTTCCAGCCTGCCTTTGTGACGTACTGGTAGCACACTCGGTGCATATTCGAGACATCCAAGTTCGTGTCCCAGCGAGGGAAAAGTTCATTTCTCACGCCTCGTGCTTCAAAAAAAGTAATGACTCTGCAATACTATATTGCTTTATGCAAGCTATCTGATGAAGATTGTAAAAGTGAATATATTTTATTCGGCTAGGTTATTTTGAATGTGACAAAATTAAGAGCAATCTATCTAAGATGAAGAATGCCTTCGTGGAAGACGTTTTGAGGAAACCTAGCCCATATTCACTATACACATGAGGAAAACAATCAAAAACAACCATGCAGCTAAGTCGTTCACCTGGGATCGAACCCAAACTAGCTCGAACTACTAGTATTCAGCGATCTTAAACACTTGGTTGCAGAATGGGCCAAATACCTTTCGAATGGTTGGTCTTAGAGTTATAAGCCCACCAGGCGGTCGAAAGATAAAGTCGCTGAGCACAGGTAGTTTTACTCAAGTTCTAATCTCCACGAAAACGCTGGCTGCATGACAGTTTTCGGTGTTTTGTCTATATGCAATGCCGATATGAGCCAATTTCCCTCACAGCACCTTCCACGAAGGCATTCATTCCCACAGGTAGATAGCCTTGGTGTTGCTTTGCCTTAATCAGTTATTCTAACTTAACTTATTCTTTTATTTAAATTCCAAATTCGGGCTTCTAGGTGCCTATGTTTTCATGCAGGACTATGTTATTCGAAATTTGATGTCTTTAGGTGCCGCTGTTCTTTTACAGTGCCAGAAATATGCATATCTACAAGCAGATTCTTCATTATTTAGTTTCTTTAAATATAATACAGGTGATAATATTTGGTGGCAACAATGTGAAAATTGATATAACGCATTTAAGTGTTTCGACGCAAAATACAATGAAGCAGTTCGTGTAGTATTATTATTAGAATTATTACTGATTAATGTTTATTCAGATTGTTCGCTTATTAGTCGGTAAAACTTTCATAGGTAATTTTGCGTAAAAGGAAGCATATTTTTTTTTAAATAAACAAAACAATTTTCATTTATTTTTTACTTCTTTGTGCGAAATAAAGGAAGTATTGTAATCACGAAAAATTCCGAGTACCATATTTCAACAAAAATATTCATTTTAACCTCTAGCGAATGCAATGTAACGAAGTTTTTCCGTAAGATCGGTACGCAGGGACAGAATTAAGGACTCTTTTGCCTCAAACGAATTATAAAACTGATTAAAAAGGGATTCAGAAGAGATTTTTCGTGGTGTCTGTACAAATGTACGTATGTATGTATCTCGCATAACTCAAAAACGAGTCTCCTCAAAACGCTGAAATTTGAAATTTTGTATATAGGACTGGTATAGCATGTAATCGTGCCCCTCCCTTTTTGGTAGAAATCGGCCTCCCAAAAACAAATAAATATATACTCTGGTGTGCAAAACTTAAGCAACAATGTAAAAATCTAGCAGATAGCCATGAAATTGCAAAAAAGGAGGTCTGGAGATCAGTACAATGAACACGTAAGTCAGTAGAAACGTCATGCGTACGGAAATATCAGGAACGAAACGTCAGGGGCGACGTGAGCGTACACAAAACGCGTGATGTCGGCGCGCGCAGCTCAACAGTAGAATAAAAGGAAGGACGGAGACGCAATTCAACATTATATTCAAGATCCTTAATGAGGAATTATGTACTGATATATCATGTTTTTTACTTCTCATTTCATTGATTGTGCTTTATTGTATATACCTGTATCTGAAATTCCACCACCCCACGATGACAAATCTCTATGTGGCAAAGTGCCACCTCTTCCCTTAAATATTTCACATCTTGTCTCTGTGACATCTTCTATGACTCTTCTACTTCCAGGTTCCCATATTGGAAGACAACTGGCAAAAAGCCGGCAATCCACGTAGGCTAGACCCAGTATAATAGCGGTAAATGGAATGGAATGGCAATTCAACATATTCGCTGCAAGTGCCAGTGAGTCAGTTCGTGAAATATGGCTAGAAGAAATCACCTGGACGACTTCACACGTGGAAGAATGATCGTAAAGCTGGAAAAGGGGCGTATTATCACCAGTGTAGTTGCAGAGTTCGGAATCAACAAAAGTGTCGTTTCGCGCGCTTGGAAAGCGTTCCAAACCACAGGTACAGCTGTTAGAAAGGTTGGTGGTGGCCTCCCGAGGACGACATCTGCAGGGGATGACCGATATATCGTCTTGCAGGCGAAAAGAGGCCGACAGCAGTCAGCAAGCTCCATGGCTCAGCAACTCTGTACAGCAACGGGGCGACAAGTGTTGCGGTTTACTGTGGCCAGACGCCTTCACAAAGGGGGCCTATTCGCCCGCCGTCCTGAACGCTGCCTCCCGTTGAAAGTTGGCCACCGACGCCACCGTTTACAGTGGTGCAGAGAGCACAAAAACTGGACAACTGATCAATGGTTACGGGTGTTCTCTTTACGGATGACAGTCAGTTCAGTACCAGAAGCGATTCTCAACGCGTTTTGATTTGGAGAGAGGTCGGGTCCCGGTTTTATCCCAGTAATGTTAAAGAAAGACACCGTAACGGTGGTCCTGGAGTTCTTGTCTGGAGAGGCATTATGCTGAACGCGCGAACTGAGCTCTACGTTTTCGACAGAGGGTCTGTAACCGGAGATCACTATTGTGAGGAGGTACTCCTTCCCCATGTGCCTCTGTTCCAAGGTGCCATTGGCCCAGACTTAATTTTTATGGATGACAATGCACGCCACATCGGACTCTTACTCTTGAGGAGCTACTGGAAAGTGAAGATATCACTCTAATGGATTGGCCAGCGTACTCTCCAGATTTAAATCCCATTGAACATGTGTGGGATGCTTTGGGGAGACGCATTGCGGCACGCTTACATCCTCCGGAGAACACCCAACAACTCAAACAGATGCTGATTGAGGAATGGGCACTCCTACTGCAAGAAATGTTGCACCAGCTGCTTCTGAGTATGCGGAGACGGTGAGAAGCAACCATTGTAGTGAAGGGAAGGCATATCCCATATTAAGGAGCATCTCCTTGTTGTTCTTCCTCTTGGATAGACAATCATGAGTCACGATACTATGCGTTTAATAAAGCTTGTTTTTGTTTGATTCCATAATACTCTCCTTCATTTCTGCATTTCATGTCTCTCAGTTGATTTCTCGTGGAGTTATGGCAAAAAACCCTGCTGTTGCTTAAGTTTTGTACACCAGTGCATATTTACATATATATCTGTATACCCATTCTGTTACTCGGCTCCGTGAGGTGAGTTTTCTTATTCTCATATGCTGGTAAAATGGGCATTTTTTTGCTTTTAAAATGATTGAATTATGTTGTTCTTATCTTCCGGTTAAGGTTTTTATAACTTTAGAGTTAACCTGTATGTTATAGTTGTAGAATTATTAACAATTCAAAAGTTGTTTAAGTGCGGCTAAGCCTAATTTTTTACCATAGCGGCCATATTTTTGTTACATTTGGAACTTAGCAGAATAGTGGATTTGTTGCCAATCTAGAAAAACTAAGCGTCGCAACATCAAAGTAATATCTTCTTTTACTACTGAAAATTAAATCATTCTTAATCCATTCTGGAATTATCATTTAAGTTAATTAATTATCCCATATACTGACTCAGCATAGCATCCACAAAAAATGAAGGGAGTTTCTAAGCCTTCAATGACTTTTTGCCGAGTGAGACCAAAAGTAAACTTTCAGTTTTGTGCACCGAAACAATTTGCCTTCTTGCCCTCAAGCCGAATGGTTACTTTTGCGTAGAAACTGTAATTTTAATTGTAAAAATTGTTTTTTTTAATTGTTTAACTGTATTATGTGTTTTACGTTTTTGTATATCTTTCAGTTTTTAATGAAGATATTTTGAGTTTTTATGTATTTTTACCTTGCAGCGAAGTGATAACTGAATTAATTGAATGAGAAATATATCTCTAATTCAATTCGGGGAAAAAACTTTAGATAAAATGCAGGAAAAAATGCATATAATTTAATATTCCGTACAAGGAAGTCATGTGGTGTACACATAAGCATTTTTTACAAACTGCAATTTTATCTTCTCCTTTTACAGCAGAGTTATGTGGCATTTTTACGGTTCTTTCAATGGGAAAAATTCTATCAAGCTGAATATTTTGTTTAGATTTAAATTTTCTACGCTGTGAATAACAAATAATAGCATAAAATGTTTAATCTACGTATGAAAAATCTGAAATATTCTTAAAAATTTTGAACTGTAAAAAATATAAGGTTAAGAATCTCTCACGATAAAATACTTCCATCCATTTGTATTTCTTTATTCTAAACAACAAATTTTACTTCAATATTTTACTTTCCACAACCTATTTTGAAAAATATTTCCCACGGGAAATAAAAAACATTTCTAGTTCCCCGAATATCTTTAAAGGAAATTCGATGCAAGAGGATTTCAACGGAAAACCACACGTCTGGCAGCCATTTTGATTTGTAAATCCTCCATTCCATTTTTCACCGCATGTCCGAACTTGTTGCCACCAGATAAAAGAAAAATAGTGACAAATATTCCCTAACCGAACCGGATACTACACAATCCATCACAGCAGACGATAATTTAGTCCGTTCCATCTCCATATTGAATAGAGTCTCGAGAGCCTCAAAACGCAGAACGGAATTGTGGGTAAAATGGTTTCAAATGGCACTCGGAATAGTTGATTTAGAGGTTATCTTTCCGATTACATTACCCGCAATCACTAATGTAAGGAAGCTTAAGTAGTTTAAGTTTCCGCGGGCGAGTTTATTTTCTGTTGGTGATAATTTAGCAATGACTGCTTATCATTCGAGTATTTTCGAGAAAATGTAATAAATTTTTCCGAATGCCAATACATGTTTACTAAATGCTTCCAGGAAGAAACCTGTATCTATATTTATAAAGAAGCAAGTCTGCGTGTGTGTTTGTTCGCTAATAACTCATTCATAACTCATTCGCTCGCTATTGTCACCAAACTTTCTACAATTCTTTTCTGGCGCCTAGAAAAGGTCGACGTCCACTTTTTTCCAAAAAACCTTACTTAAAATCAGAGCTATTAATTAAAAACCCTCAAAACGCTAATTTTCGCCCTCATTTTTTCGAGTGGCAACAGTCTCGCACGCTGGAGATAAAAATCTGCTTTATTTCGAGAGTTGTTGCCACTCCTGGCTTTCAAATCCTAGAGTTTGTTAATAAAAAATTTCTGAGTTTTACTGTGAAATAAAAATAGCATTGCCAAACATTAAATACATTATTCCCGATTCCAAACATTCGTGGAAGCCATTTCGACTATTCCTATCTCCTTACGACTTAATCAGCCGAGATGTTAATAAAATCTCTGAAAGCACTAAATTTCGAACTGATTTTTCCGAGTGGCGACAGTCTATGAATCGTATTTTTTGCATCGTTATTAGAGAAGGATTACAGCGGTATCGTTCTCTCTGTTGTTAGATGCATTACTCTCAATCTAACTTGACTGGCATCGGGTTCTTTCGCTAGTTATTTAATAATGAAGAAATGTATGTACATTTCAATGTTCCTTTCAGAGTGGAAATCCTAGAGACACCAAATTTTGAATACAAGTATTTCTTTTAATCCGAGCATATGTACCTCAAAAGACGAATTTTCAATTTCGATTTTTTTTTAGTCCAAAGGAGCTTTGTCCTTGAAGGACGTCCTTGTCCTTGTTTTCGTTTTGCGATTTTGCCTCGGAAACATGTCAGTTCCTTTTGCAAAGTGTTGCCACAAAATATTGCAGCCCTGTATTATATTTAAAGAAATTAAATGATGAAGAATGTGTATAAATGTATGTTTGTTTCTCGCATTGTGATAAAACAACGGTACTTACGTCCATCAAATTTTGAATGACGTAATCCTACTGCGAATATGGGCGTCTGGAAGTCCCAATTTGGAATTTGTTTTACTATCGATTTCATATTTTATAAAACTTTAACGAATTTTTTATGAACGAACTCAAGGATTTCAAAGCGAGCAATGGCAACGTTGTACAGAAAACTCATTTTTATCTCCAGCGCGTGAGACTGTGTATCGGAAATTCTAAAGATCATGCGTTTTTAAAATTATTTTGCGATATTGCTGTTGAATTGAATTACTACTCCTACATGACGCACACTAAAGCACCATTCATACAGCTCTCTGTATCTCGGAATCCCGGATACTCTTAGAGCTCTTCTCATTATCACACAATAAAGTCGGTACTTATTCTTCAAACTAGTAATAACGTTAAAAGCAACACTATGCAAAACGCATCTAAAGAGACGAAGCTCACACAGAAATCTCTCAATATTCCGAACTGTCTCTGAAGTAAATAACTAACAGCTGATAGTCTGTCTGGCCTTATATAGCTTTCTCCCAGCCACCGAGAAATCTCTAGAACCTTCAACGTCTCGAAACTACTGGAAGGCATATGAGCGACGGATGCGGTTACAGTTACATTTACGTAACTCAGTTACAGTTCAATCAATTACAGTTATTCAATTAGAATACTAGTTATGCAGGTACTGGACCACAATGTCGCCAAATAATCGCCCAGCTTGGCGACTTTTGGCAGTTTCTTGCCAATTAAGCGAGATAGCCATTTACTTCAATGTTAAATAGACTTGCTCGTGTAAGCTTACTTTTCCAGCAGAGCATCGTTTCTTCAAAAATTTCATGTTATTTTAAGCAAAAAATACTACAATTTCGCATATAATTTCACTTAAATTATTTACACATATACAAAATCCGTAATAGTATGTATAGTGTTATTATAGTCCACACGCTAGTGCAGAATTTCATCATTAGCTTTTAGAGTTTTTTTATTATTATTATTATTATTTATTTATTTATTTTTAATGC
>KK118637.1:142692-157962 GCA_000611955.2 Stegodyphus mimosarum
TAACCCTTCTCAAGTCTCTATGGTCTTTTAGAATTGAGAAAGGTATAAAGAGTTAAGAAAGACTTACGAACATCGGACTTAAGAATATAGATTTAGGAAATTCTTAAAATATAAGACTTAAGAAAGATTAAAGAATATAGACTTAGGATAGGCTTAAATATATAAAACTCAAGAAAGATACACTTAAGAATACAAAATTTTAAAACGATGTAAGACTTAAGAATATATACTTATGAAACGCTTAAAAATATGCGACTTAAGAAAGATTTAAGAATATAGACTTAAGAAAAGCTTAAGAATATGAGACTCAAGAAACATTTAAGACTTAAGAATACAAAATTTGAGAAGATATGAGACTTAAGAAAGGAATATAGGACTTATAAAGACTTATAATACTTATAGAAACAAATTAAGATATAAGTGTCTTAACTTGTGCATAGTGTTTAACAGTAAATGATAGCCAAGAAAGGTAAACTCTACAAAGTTTACGGAACATGCTTGCAAGCTCTATTTTGAACTGTAAAGAATGGGAACGCTGTAAGGTTTTAGTTTAAACTAACAAAGTTTTATTTTAATTTGCCTTTCCTATGTGTTCTTATTTCAACTTCCCCTTAGAATAAGGGCGCGTTTCAGCTTTATGCTAATTTGAAGTGGAGCCAAGTTTATATTTAAACGGTAGTAGGAACCTGTCAGTGTGAGAGAGCTTTTAGTCTCAGATCACTGCTGCTCTGTTCGACGTTCGCCTGACTAGTTAGGTGAACGTCGATCTAGTTAGTATTTAAATTCTAAGCCGTAGCGCTGTTACTCTATTACATATTGAAGTAAATCTAAGTGCGTTAGTATTAGTTAAATCTTGCTACGCACCATTTAGCATAGAGGCCAACCTCGCGTTCATAGCTCTGTGAGCAATGATTACTTAATTTCTATTTAAATTTAGTTTAAATTATTTGATTGTTCAGTTTAGATCCAAGTGAGGTCATTATTTTCTGTATATCTCCCAAGTTGGGAAGTGGCTGTATATAATTGTGGTTTAATAAAAGAGGATTTTAAATCATTCTTGCGTGCAGTCATTCTACCACTTAACCACAGTTTTCTACCACAGAACATAGCTGCATTCAGCTCCCTGTTCAAGATCAGGACTTAGTTTACTTCACGAATATGTTCGCCAAGAGTATGCACCGAACAGTCAGTCCTGACAACGCCTAGCTACTTTTGAAATGTTATACACTTATTCCAGCGCTCTTGAAATGTAAGGTTTCCGTTAGTTATTTAACGTATTATTCAAATTTTTGTTATCTTTTCTGAACTCCTTAACTTTCCCTCGCATTTCCTCGCCAGGGTGTAAAGTTAAGTGAAGTGAGTATTTAAACAGGTGAATCATAGTGTTATTCAGAGTGTGTTTTCGCTAGCCAGCGCACATTTCGTTTCTGATCTTGCTATTACGCTAACACGCCTCTTGGGCCATTTCGAATAATTGTCACGCCTGTTAGGTTTGTTGTGTCAACCTAAGCTAGCCGTAACTTAACGTACTAATCCAGCACTATTCTATTTAAACATGAAATGATTTATGTAATAACGTTTAAGTTCCACCGCAAGTTGTCAGTGTTATTGTAAAGCACGAAGTACGTGTCATTTTTGTTCATAGTTGGAAATAATAAAGGGTTATTTTCCCCCTTCTTGTGTGCTGGTATTACTTCACGCCTGTGCGAGAATTCGCCAGGTTCATTTGCAGGATCTAGATTAGTTTATGTGGCCTAGGAGGACTAGATCTTATAAACATTCCTGAAAATATTGGTTGAATAATTCTTTTGGATCCACTAGCTCCAACTTAAATTTGTTTACTGCAGAACGATGGAAGAGTTGCCATCGAAGATCATCATAGCAAAGCAAACTTTCTAGGGGAAACCCTAAAAGTGGAAGAAAAGGCTTCAAATGACAACAGTGCTGCATCACAGTGCATCATATGCATGGACATTATAAGAAGTAGACCAACTCAAACGGGTTTTCTCCTTTGGCTGACGCACTCCCGGCTGTAACCTTGATCACATTCAGAGGAGTAGGAACGATTACAGAGACTTAACATTGGTTGGCTATTGCAGCGTGTATAATTGTTAAGAAAAAGCTGGCTGTAGCTCCTCATTTCACAGAATTTTTACTTATTTTTATTTTTGAAATTGAGATTGATTTTTAAAAATTTAGCATATTTATCAAGCATAATTAAAGTCCAAATAATTATAAAACTGTTGCATGCTTTCAGGCCTGGATTTTTTTTTTTTTTTTAGCTTTTCCTATGCTATAAGGAAATTTGTAACTACTAGTTCTAGAAAATAGTATTTTAAATCTGAACTAATGGAAAATTTCAAACAAACAATTTTCTCTTAAATTTTTATGTGTTTATTGGTGTAAATACGTAAAAAATACTAAAATACCTAAAAATGAATTTTTGAAAGTTTTTGTTTAAAATTCTAAATTTTGCTGCTTTTTTAAAAATTTAGGTGAATATTATAGCATAATTTCTATAAAAGAGTTTTAATTCAATTATAACAGCAATTTTAACACCTTTATAATTTCTATACATTTATTCAAATCTTAAAATAGTATTTAACAGTAATAATTAATTGTACTAATATTTTATAGTGATTATTTTTAAAATTTATTTCTAGTTCTGCATAAGATTTTCTTATTTCCGGTGAATTTAATTTATTAGCCCAAAAGAGGCGGTAGCCCAAAAAGGCTATTAGTTTCGAAACGGCATTTTGCGCTGTTTCCCTATAAATGTCCGTTTCACTTCGAAAATTGTTGCCACCAAATATTATCGTCCTGTATTATATTTAAAGAAATTAAATAATAAATAATTAATTAATAAGAATCTTCATCAATACATGTATGTTTCTCGCACTGTGAAAATACGACGGTATCTAGAGACATAAAATTTTGAATAACGCAATCCTCCACCCAAACATAAACACCTGGACGGCCGAATTTCGAATTTGCTTTAATCCATTTCATATTTTGTAAAACTTTAACAAATTTCAGATTAACAAACTCAATGAGTTCAAAGAGAGCAATGGCAACACTGTACGGAAAATCACATTTTTATCCCCAGCGCGAAAATTCTAAAGATATGTTGTTCTCAAATACTATTTTGTGATATTGCCGTTGAATTGAATTTTATGTGGTTTTCGTGTGAACAACATGATATTCATTAAATAAAGGTAACACACAAAACGTTAGAAAAAGTCCCTTTGGGCGTAGTATAAAATCTGGGTGCTTCCAGATTTAACTTTATTTTATTTTTTTCATTGCACTCAGAAAAGTTTATCCTCCAAATTTTATGAATTATTAAAATAAATAATCATCTTATGATCATCTTGTAATTTTAATAATTAATGATCGTAAAATCATATAAATGATTATCTTGTAATGTTAATAATTAATGATCATATAATCAAATAAATGATCATCTTGTAATGTTATAATAATTTTAGAATCCACAGCCTGAAAATTCTGATAAAATTTTTTAAAATATTATCAGTTATTTTACCTTATTTGTTTCAAAGCATCATGTACTATCAATCCTGTTCAATTTTACTTTACTTGTACTCAAAAGTAAGTTAATATATTTTGTGTTTAGACTTTTTACCGTTTTACCGAAGTAAACATGTTTATACAAGAATTATGCATGAAAATAATGCGCAAAATGCAGTAAAAAGTGCTTTAATGAGATACATTAAATCTTACTTGAAAAAACTGTGACTTTCATAATCTCATCAATATACAACGTATCACACTTAATAATTAAAAACAGTTATGTGGTACAAACGTCATATGTTTCAATCTTAAAGTAAACCAGATCGTCCCTACTCCTTCTTGCAGACATGTGGGGGACGCGCGCTCCGCCCACTGGGTTAGTCTATCTCTTATAAGGTTCATGATCATCTGCTGATAATGTCACGGTATTAAGAAATTGTTTTAATCATAATACTACGTAATTTAAGCATACGGTCTGTAATACATCAATATTGTCAAATTACCCATTAGAAAACACAGGCATACTGTATTTTCTGTTATTATATTAGTATTTTCTGTTAATTATAAAATGGGTTATTCCTCTTTCATGCATTTTATTTTTAATTATTTTATTTCATTCATTCTCATCTTATTCCTGTTTCCTGTATACTTACTTCCTTGTGCGAAGTAAAGGAAGTATTGTAATCGCGAAACATTTCGGGATTCACATTTCAACAGAAAAAATCCATTTTGACCCTTTTCAAATCAATTTTGATTGTTTTTTTGCATGACATCTGTAAGTACACTGCGAAAAAATAAATGGAACAGTTCCATATCTCCTGTTCCACTGGGCCGACTGACGAAATTCAAATTGCGTTTTTCATGTCACTTAAGCGCGATTAATATATATATTAGATTTACATATAGCATTGTTCTTATATAGGTATTTTGACACAAAAGCGGATTTTTCCGGAAATGACATGCCATTTTTTTTCCATATTTCGATTCTACGACTCGAATTAAGCTTAAATATTAAATTTTTGTAAAATTTGGTGCGAAACTTACAAAGAAATTTAAACATTTATCTTGGCGGAATAATTCCCTTGGCTTATAGCAAACTATTTTCCTTATTGCCCGGCTTAAAATTCCTTACCCGGCATTTATTTTCGCAATCGTTGGTCCTAGTCCTCTACTTGAAGTTACAGAAGTGTTATAAATGGCGAAAACATTCACATTTTGGCAATGTCAATTTTCTTTTTAAAATTAATATTTGACAAATAACGAAATCTAACTTTGAATGCGGTTTCCCGAGTCTTATATTTTCTAAACTTTTATACTGGTTATGAAAAAATGAAATCATAAGAAGTTTGACTTATGATTACGAAATTAACAACAAAATTTAATTTCAAGGTTTGCAATTTTTTATGTCATTTTCAACTTGCTTTGAAGGATCGGCTATTCAGGTTAGAATAATTCGAGGAAATAATTTTAAATGAAGCGCAGCAAGAAATGCGTATAATTTAATAGGCCGTAGAAGGAAGTCATGAGGTATGCATATCACCAAAAATAGCCTTATCCCCCTCTGCTGGCGGATAAAGGAAGTGGTGGACACTGGAGTGAGTGGGAAGACACTGGAGAAGTAAAAATTGTAATGTAAAATTCTCGTATTTTAAATTACTCCGGAACAAAATAAGAGACTCGATTTTCCTCGTTTTTGCTTTTAAGATATTCCTTGATTCCCTTGGATTAATTGATCTCATTTTCCTTGATTGTTTTTATTCCCTTCCCCTTAAGATTCCCTTCCTTGATTTCCCCTTAAGATTTTCCTTGATTCCTCTTAAAATATTCTTTGATTTTCCCTTTTTCTTGATTGGAGATTTCCTTGTTTTCTTCATCTTAGGAAGGCTTCTCAAGGTGCATAAAGAACAATCATTTCAGCCGATAAAGAAGACATGTCTTTTGTTTGTAATATTGTTACGTTTGCGTGGATTCGGAGTGCGGGTTCGTGGATTTGGAGTGATTGACGATAACACTTGATGAAGAATGAAAACACAACTTATTAGCCAGTATTATTCAGGACAGCTCCAAAAACACGTTTACAATCGTGCACAAACTACGACAAACACGCTGGAACAATCAGCAACATTTAGGCTATAATGCTGAAGACAGCTTCACGGCAAAGCGCTACAGTACAAATCCCGACACGGTTAGGTCGTGCTCGGAACTCAACGTACTCTCGAGACTCTTCACTCTACAGCTCGTGATGCACTAGATAGCATCAACGATGCACTAACTTGGAATACACTCGACAAGCAACTCGGCACTAGACTGATACTCCGATTACAGGCAGGGTTTATATAGCTTTTGGCCTGCCTTCGAGAACATTTTAGGCCAAACCGGTAAGAATTCGTTCTAGAATGTTCTCCATCCGTCTACGATATGGCCAACTTTGTCGCCAAATGGGCAATTTCGCGCCAAATATGGCAATCCTGCCTTCCCTTGCCATTTTCTGGCAACCCTAAACCTGTATCGCGGGGAAGCTATCTTACCGCGTCTGGGCATTTCGTAACAAAGTGAATAATTGTTTTTTGAAAGGATAGTAACTATGTGTCAGAACATGGTTGTAAAAAAATTTCGATTATTCTAAACATGGCTTAATATTCTCCCGCTTGAAAAAAGTCACGTTTTTAGAATCTGCAAAAGAGTGACTGTATTTTATTAAAAACTGTGCTTTTTCTAACAATTTTTACGATTCTTTGAAGCATTGCATTTTTTGCCCGGATTTAATTCTAGCCAAATCCTCTAAAGGTTTAATTTTCCGCTTTCAGTGTTTTTGTTTTCAAGATGCAGAATTCTCAAAGAAATCAACATGATCCTGTTTCAAGGTAAGAATAAAAAATAAAAAGTAAATAAAAAAAGTCTGAAAGCTTTCAGATTTTACATTATGCCCAAAGAGGAGTTTTTTAACACTTTTTGTGTTATCATGTTCTTCGCACTTAAAATTTAGTTCAACAGCAATATCGCAAAATAATTTTAAAATGAGCATATTTTTAGGAGTTTCGATGCACAGTCTCGCACGCTGAAGACAATTTTTTTTCCTTACAATGCTCCCTTTGCTCGCTTTAAAATCATTGAGTTTGTTAATAAAAAAATAAGTTAAAGGTTTACGAAATTTATATAGGTAATAAACCAAATTCGAAATTCAAAATTCGGGTTTCCAAGTGCCCATTCTCGTTTGGAGGACTACGTTATTCAGAATTGGATGGCTCTATATACAGTTGTTTTTTCACAATGCGAGAAACATATATACATTTATGCGGATTCTTCATTATTTAATTTCTTTAAATATAATACAGGGCTGTAATATTGGGTGGCAACAGTTTCAAAAGTGATACGGACATTTACAGTGAATCGACGTAAAATGCCAAAACGAAATTAATAGCCCTTTTGGGCTAATCTAATTAAATTTTAAAAGCATCTGGTTTTATGTAGTAGGTGTACTTACTGGTATCATTAATAGTTTATCTAAGTTTAAAAGTTGAAGCTTCATGCTGACGTCACTTTATACATGTTTAATACTCACGTGACCTACCGCCCTTCAGGTTATTAGGTTAATATTGAATAAAAATATAATCAAGAGGGGCTGAAATGGCACAATTTTTAAAAAAGACTTCAACTCCGAAAGCATGCAATGGAACATAACCTCAGTTTTGGCCTTCGTTTTCCAACCCCTCGTATAAACGTAAAGAACGACTAATTTATGCTGCTTTACCCTCCGTCCACTATGCCAAAATCTCACGTGACCTACCTTCCAAATTGACCTTTCTTAACACCAATATATAGCAGCAGTTTTTTCCCCTCTTTTCAGCTAAATGGGCTTTGGCCTGGGGGGGGGCTATTACTCTCCAAACGGCATTTTGCTTCGAACCATTTTAAATGTTCGAATCAGTTTTCAGATTGTTGCCACCAAATATTATAACCCCGTATTATACTTAAAGAAACTAAATAATGAAGAATCTACATGAATCTATGTATGTTTCTCGCAATGTGAAAAAACAATGGTACATAGAATCATGAAATTTTAAATAACATAGACCTCCACTCGAACATGGACACGTGAAAGCCCGAATTTGGAACTTAGAATTTGTTTTATTGTCTATTTCATAGTTTATAAAACTTTAGAGAACTTTTTGAAAAAGGAGAAAAAGAAAAAA
Organism: Stegodyphus mimosarum; assembly: GCA_000611955.2. Taxonomy (NCBI): domain Eukaryota; kingdom Metazoa; phylum Arthropoda; class Arachnida; order Araneae; family Eresidae; genus Stegodyphus; species Stegodyphus mimosarum. Next base: position 150,417 of record KK118637.1, read on the forward strand.
AAAAACAAAAAAACTCAACAATTTCAAAGCGAGCAGTGGAAACACTGCAGGGGGAATTTTTTTTTGCCCGTAGCTAATCCGTAAATTCTAACGATATGTTCATTTTAAAATTGTTTTGCGATATAGCTGTTGAACTGAATTTTATGGTTGGAGTAAGTAGAACATGATATTTAATAAATAATGGTAACACACAAAACGTTAAAAAAATGGCCTCTTTGGAAGCAATTTAAAATCTGAAACCTTTCAGTTTTTTTTTACAAATATTATTTTTATTTTTATCCCCCCCCCAAAAAAAACATTCGATTTAGATTTCTACTTCTTGGTACGAAGTAAAGGAAGCATTGTAAATCGCGAAAAATTTCGGGTATCATATTTCCACGAAAATGTCCATTTTGACTGCTCTCAAATCCATCTGAATGATGTTTTTGCGTGACATCTGTATCTACGGCCTGGAAAAAAAGTCTCTTTTCCCAAAATGCATTAAAAAACGCATTTAAAAATGGATTCAGAAGAGACTTTTTTTTAACATCTCTACGTACGTAAGTGTGTATCTCGCATAACTCAGAAAAGAGTATCCTCAGAGCGTTAAAATTTTGTGTATGAGACTGCTATAACATGTGGTTGTGCACCTTTCTTTTTGGTTGCAGTCGGCCTCGCCAAATGTATATAAACCCACGCTGTTTCTCGGCTCGAGGAGCTCAGCTTCTTTTTTTATACTTACGTGTTGGTAATTTGTCATTTTTTTGCTTAAATATGAATGAATTATGTTGTTCTTATGTTCCGGTTAATGTTTTATTCCTTTAGTTAATCTGCATGCGATAGCTGCAGAATTATCAACAATTTAGAAGTTTTTTCAAATGCGACTAAGCCTAACGGAGCAGCCATTTGTTTACATTTGAAACTTAACAGAATGAGAAATTAAGTCAGTTTTTGCATCTTCAGTGTCATTTTGGCGAAAGGGACCAAGTGTAAACTTTCAGTTTTTTTGCACCGAAAAATCTACCTTCTTACCCGCTGGCCGAATCACTTGTTTTTGCGTAAAAACTCTAATTTTAATTTTAAAAACTGCTCTTTAATTTTTTTAAATATATTTGTTATTGTAAATTTTTCTATATTTTTCAATTTTTAACGAAGCTGTTTTGAATTTTTATGTATTTTTGCCTTGCCGCCAAGTGAGAACGGAACGACTTGAATGAGAAATACATCTCTAATGAAATTCGAGGAAATAAGCTTAAATGGCATGCAGCAGAAAATGCGTATAATTTAATAGGCCGTAAAAGGAAGTACAGATTTTCTTATTTAATGTTTCAACGATTTTTTACATATATGTTCTTTAAGCTAGCAAGGTAAAATTATCTGAATTTTACTACTTGCACTATCGGATAGAGCAGAAAGAAAACCTTTCAAATGAAGTTGATAAGAAATTTTAACGTAATCTCTTATTCTATGGCAAAATGGCTAGATTTTTTTTACCATTTGACATAATATAATTACTGAAAATAAAACACCGATCTTTTATTGCTAATTTTTAGATTCATTGCTGATTTTGCAGATTTTTAAATTGGATAATTTGATTGATAATATGTCCTTGAGCCTAAAAAGGTTAAAATAAAACTTAAAAGAAAAGCTTTAAAGTTTTTACAAAATAAGCTTTTATTTAAATCTCATAAAATAAGTTCTGAAGTTAAAAAAAAACGAGTTATCACATAAAGTAACGGAACCAACGCATTAAAAAATTCTCTTTAAAAATTCATCTACAATTTTATAAAATCTAGATTAATATGTAATAAAAATGTTTGTGTCTAAAACAGGAGATCATCAAAAATATAAGTCGTTATCTTTATTAATTTATCAAAGGCGAGGAGCTTCAGCATTCGCGATACGAAATTGTAGTTATAAATGAATTTTTCAAAGAGAAAAATTGAATATCCGGTTGCCATTAAAATATTCATAAATATTTTAAGAATTTGAAATAAAAGAATAGTTTATTATTTTTACCCTAAAACGGACATTAATCAGCTGGGTGGAATAATAATCGAGAAACGCCTTTTTCCATAGAATCACTATAAACGGCTTATCATTTTTCGGATTGTTGCCACGAAATATTATCGCTCTGTTTTATATTTAAAGAAATTAAATAATGAAGCATCTGCATGAAGATTTGCATATTGCTGGCACTGTGAAAAAACAACGGTACTTAGAGCCATCGAATTTTGAATAACGTAATCCTCCACCTGAACATGGGTACTTCGATGCCCAAATTTTGAATTTCGAATTCGTTTTAACATCTATTTCATATTTTTTAACACTTTAACGTATTTTTAATTAACAAACTCAACTATTTTAAACTGCGCAGTGGCAACCCTCTACGGAAAAAAAAAACATTTTTATCTCCAGCTCGCGAGAGTCTTATCGGAAATTCTAATGATATGCTGTTTTTAAATATTCTATGGGTGAATCGAATTTTATATGGCGGAAGCGCCAAGAAGGAGATATTTAATAAAGTAAACACACATAACGTTAATAATAAAAAACAAAAAATTTTTTAAAGCCATCTTATTAAGAAAATTTAACTTTGATGTGATGAAGTGAGAGAAGACTGGAAAAAAAAAAGTATGCCAACATTTGATGCTGCATCGGAAATTTCAAACGTACCCCGCTGTGCTACTTTTAAGACTTTTGTAATTTTGCATTTGAATTGTATATGGCATTAGTGCGAAGAAAATGATGCACAATAATAAAGCTAAAAGGACAAAAAAAATTGGGTTAGTGGAAGTGAGTGTAGCAGCAGACTAGCACCTCAGCCAGAGCTTTAAAACCTTAACAAACCGTTTTGGAGGACCGTTAAAAACTGAAACCTTTCAAACTGTTTATTTTTTAACCCAAAGGGGCAATTTGCCCAGAAGGGTTATTATTTCGTTTTGGCATTTTTGTAGTCCACTATAAAATGGCGTTTCGTTTTTGAAATTATTGCCACCAAATTAGATCCTTGCAACAACGAAATTAAATAACGAAGAATCTTTACGAACGTATGTGTGTTTCTCGCACTGTAAAAAAACAACGGTACCTAGAGACATCACATTTTGCGTAAAGTAGTCCTCCACTCGAATATGGGCACCTGGAAGCCCAAATTTGGAATTTGGAATTTGCTTAATTATCTATTTCATATTTTGTAAAACTTCAGCGAATTTGTGATGAATAAACTCAGAGATTTCAAAGCGAGCAATGGCATCACTCTCCGGGGGTTCATATCTAAAAGCTTTCAGATTTTACATCACGCTAAAAGCGGCGTTTTTTCAACGTTTTGTGTGTTTCCTTTATTTATTAAATAACATATTTATTGTACTTAAACCATGAAATTCAATTCAAAGCAATGTCGAAAAATAATTTTTAAATGAGCATATCTGTAGAATTTCCGATACACAGTCTCTTGCGCTGGAAATAAAAATGACTTAGTGTTTCCGTACAGTGTTGCGATAGCTCGTTTTGAAATCGTTGAGTTTCTTAATCAAAAATTCGTTAACGTGTTACAAAATATGAAATCGATAATAAAACAAATTTCAAACTCCAAGTGAGGTCTTCCAGATGCTCATGTTCGGTGGAAGATTACGTTATTCAAAATTGGACGGCTCTGAGTACCGTTGTTATAACACAGTGCGAGAAACATACATAGAACTATGCAGATTCTTCATTATTTAATTTCTTTAAATATAATACAGGGCTCTAATAACTGGTGGAAACAATTTGAATACGAATACGCCGTTTATAGTTATTCAACGCAAAATGCCAAAACGAAATTAATAGCCCTTCTGGGCTAACGCCGTTTGGACTAAAAAATGTTTTTTAACTGCACCATGCGAGACTGTGTATCGGAAATTCTAAAAATATGATATTTTTAAATATTTTGTGATATTGCTGTTGAATTGAATTTTATGGTTTAAGTGCGAAGAACATGATATTAATAAATAAAGGTAACACACAAAAGGTTTAAAATACGCCCCTTTAAGGGTAATATGAAATCTGAAAGCTTTCATATTTTTTTTAGTCCAAAGGATCTTTGTCTCTGAAGGAATATTGTTTTCGTTTTGCGATTTTGCGTCGGTTCACTCTGAATACCCGTTTCACTTTTCAAATTGTTGCCACTAAATATTGTTGCCCTATATTACATTTAAAGAAATTAAATAATGAAGAATCTGCATAAAGGTATGCATGTTTCTGTCATTATGATAAAATGACGGTACCTAGAGTCATCCAGTTTTGAATGACGTAATCCTTCTGCGAATATAGGCATCTGGATGTCCGAATTTGAAATTTGGAATTTGTTTTATGATCGATTTCATATTTTGTAATACTTTAACGAATTCTTGATTAATAGACTTAAGGATTTCAAAGCCAGCAATGGCAACGTTGTACAGGAAAAACATTTTTATCTCCAGCTCGTGAGACTGTGTATCGGCAATTAGAATGATACGCTCATTTTAAAATTATTGTGCGATATTTCTCTTGAACTGAATTTTATGGTTTAAGTGCGAAGAACATGAAAGGTGACACATAAAAATGTTGAAAAAGGGGCCCGTTGGGTGTATTTTAAAATTTGAAACCTTGCGGATTTTTTTCTTTGTTTATTTTTTACGCTTCCAACCAAGATTTTACTTTTCAGGAAGTGCTTTTCATGTCTTCATGTAAAGAATCAAATTCCGAGCCTGTATACATGCGTACATACATACATACATATTTCATTTCCTGGCCGTGAATATTTTCCTTCAAGCAGAGTGACACATTTACAAAATAATTACCTAGTCTACATTTACTCAACACACCAAATACATTAAAAAAAAAATCTAAAGAATAATGTGTTTCCTCCTTAGCGCAGAATTCATGATCTATGCGATGTGTTTCCTTTAGAAGTATTTATGAAGTATTTATGTTTCCCAGTGACCCCCATTCATTATAGACCCATAAAAACGTTCTTTCGAACGATTCACATTTCATTTATCGTTAAAATCTAATCAATATCATGATCATAAAACGACATTTACGTCTCAATTAAATGTTGCACATACTTCATTTTAATAAGTATCGACAACACTTTTAATAAATGGTCATCAAGTGTCGTTTCAATGCGCGGCGCTACGAGTCTCTGCTAATGTATTCTTGTATCGAATTATTAATCGGACCACTCAACGCCGCTCTAACATAGCCGGGTCCTTCGCGCGGTTTTCCAATAATGAACCAGAGGGCGCTGTTGCTAAGCGGACGGGAAAGTTAGTCATTTATTTTAGGAGCTTCGTTTTCAACACTTTACATTGACTTCAAAAATTTATGCCTTCCATTGAATCGTGGTGCACCAAGTGGCGTATTGCTATTAATGCATCAAAGTCTCAACTTTACTCATCCGGAGAAGATATGCACGCAAAGGATTCTATGGTGAATTGAAATTATTTAATGAAAAAATACCACTTGTCACCAAAGCCAAGTACCTTGGTATCGTGCTGAACACCTCCTTTAAGTGGAATGATCATATTGCAAAAATTAAACAGAAGACCATAGGAGTAATTAACAGCCTCACTCCCTTACTTGGAAAATATTCAAGACTAGACCTTTATAAAAAACGTCACATATACACTGCTATTATTCGTCCAATTATGACATACGCTTCACCCGCATGGGCAGCCTATAAGGCAAAGGATATTAAAATTCTTCAAATTATTCAAAATAGATTCTTAAGATTAATTACCGGAGTTCACTTTTATGTTTCTAACGATATGCTACATAAGGATCTACAAATTGAAACTATGGAAAAATATCTGCACAAATTGAACAAAAATTTCTTCGATAAAGCCATAAATTGTGACCGACTGAAGCACTTCAACACGTTTGATTACATCATCCTTGAAGAGGACGTTGACCTTCGTGCACTTGCAGCATTCCTCACGCGGAGTGCTAACTTCCCCACGTAATAAAAATTCATGACTGGTTTCCGTTCACACAATGTTTAATATCCTGTACATGTTTGGTGCCTACCTTACTTATACTTTTCAATTTACATTAACTGTTTTGTAACTCATGATACTGTATCGTATTTAAACTTGTATATTTTATATTTATTATGCATTGTATATCTTTTCAGTCGTCTTGTATTTGCCACTTGTGGCTTCCCTTTTGACCTTTGCTCTTTTATTTTTTATTTGTCTGGACTTTCAACGTTTTGTGGCCTTTTTAGGCAAATTTTGTCATTGAGCCGGTAAAGTTGCATTATTTGCAATAATTCGGCTATAAAATCACTGACTGACTGACTGACTGACTTTACAATGTGGTCACGCCTTCCATAGGTTTGTTGGATGGGTTATCTTTACTTGTATTTTGAAAGCTACTTTTTTTTATTATTATTTTTATTTTTGTTTTGTGATTAATTATCAGCAAGCGAGCAAGAGGGGTTAAATGCATATTATTGATGAATTAAATCAGAGATTGCAAAATGGAAAGAACAGTGGATTAAATTTATTGTTCGATGGGAGAGATTATCTCTGTAGGTACAAAAAAAAAGAATATATCAAATTATGTTACTTATAAAGGTAAAAACATCGATTGTAAAAGTGATAATCTTTTAAATTAATAGCTGACTTTAGTATCAAAGGTGGAAATAATTCTTTTAGATTACATCAGCATTTTTAATTTTATTGTTAACTTAAATTACGTTCTCGAAGAAACATAAAACAATTTCATAAATAAGATGCTTCTGGTTGATTTCCTGAAGGTATTTTACAATGGGTGGGGGGAATTAGCTTTTAAGCCAGCCTAAAATCATGAGTTTAATGTCTTGAAGATAATTACACAAATAAAACAATTAAATAGTATGCACTTAACCAAAACTAAACACTGTGCGTTCTGTTAGCATTAAACCTAAAATAAATCAAATCTTATTCTTAAAAAACGAAACATTCGAATTTCATGAGCCTTCTGAATCAGGGATGTCAAACTCATAGGTACACTTGGGCCAAACAAACAAGGTTTAACTTTAGGCGGGCCGCAAAAAAAATCAATATTCATAGAAACGTAGATTTATTTCGAATAATACAATAATAAACATATATACAATGTACGTCCAGAAAGTAAGTTCCGTTTGGTAATAAAAGTAAATTGTGTACAGCTACAGAAAAGTTATTTATTGCACAAAATTCAACAACTCTTAAACTACTTTTCCACATAACTGCCGAAATATTGCAGGCATTTGTCATAGCGTGGCACAAGTTTTTGTATACCTTCTTCATAGAAATTTGCCGCCTGTGTCTTCAACCAGTTGGAAACAGTTTCTTTCAGCTCGTCGTCATTGTTAAAGTGTTGACCGCCAAGGAAAGACTTAAGATGTAAGAACAGATGAAAGTCGCTAGGAGCGAGGTCAGGGCTGTACGGAGGATGGTCAAACACGTCCCAGCCAAATCCCTGTAGGAGGTTTTTCGTCACATTTGCAGTGTGTGGTCGTGCGTTGTCGTGAAGAAAAACAACACCTTTTGACAGCAATCCTCGGCGCTTATTCTGAATTGCA
>KK118637.1:161021-189967 GCA_000611955.2 Stegodyphus mimosarum
GTCTGCGTTGTAGGGCAACATGAAGCAAATCTAATTACAATTCTAAATAAAAAAAACTAACTAAATAAATAACTATGAAATCCGTAACAATATGAATTAAGTAATAATCAATAATAAAGCAAAGTGCATGCACATGCATGCACCAATATATCGTACAAAACTGTGATTGGAAAATGAGACCATGAGTTCGGCCACATTCGGCTATCGGGGGATGCGTGAGTTCTGAGTGAACGTGTCCCCCAAAAGGCGAAGGTAGCTGAACGCAAGCTACTCACACGCATTTGTAATTTAAGTAGTGTGTGTGTCAGCTCGCTGTGAGCAATCTAACAACACTGAATAAATTATCGTTAACTACTTAGCAAACATTTCATTTTTTTCTTCGTCGATATGTTATTTTATTATTATATATTATTATTTGCCGATATATTGGGCGGGCCGCAAAAATATTTGTTGTGGGCCGCATGCGGCCTGCGGGCCGCGAGTTTGACATCCTTGCTCTAAATGATTCGATTAGAAATTTCAAATGGCATTATCTATCATTAAGATTTTTTAAAATCCCTGTATAAAAAATCTGATGTGGACACCATATGACTTCCTTGTACAGAATATTAAATTATACGCAGTTTTTGTTGTATTTCATTTAACCTTATTGCCTCGAATTTCGTTAGAGTTATATTTATCATTCAATTAATTCAGTTCTTACTTCGCGGCAAGGCAAAAATACATAAAACCTCAAAATCTTCATTAAAAATTGAAAAACCTATAACACCAAATACAGTTAAAACAATATAAAAAAATTATACAATTAAAATTAGAGTTTCTACGCAAAAACAAGCAATTAAGCCAGCAGCAAGAAGGCAGATTTTTCGGTGCACAAAACTGAAAGTTTACTTTTGGTCCCACTCGGCAAAAAGACACTGAAGGTGCAGAAAGTGGATTAATTCACTATTCTACTAAGTTTCAAATGTAAACAAATATAGCTGCTGTCGTTAAAAAATTAGGCATATCAGCACTTAAACAACTTTTAAATTGTTGATAATTCTACAACTACTGCATACAAAATGCTCTGAAAATGCTAATTTTCGCACTCTTTTTTTTTTTCGAGAGACAGTAATTCCTCGCTCTGCAGGTAAAAATATGCTTTATTTCGAGAAGTGTTGCAATTACTCACTTTCAAATCCTAGAGTTTGTTAATAAAAAATTTCGAAGTTTTACAACGAAGCAAAAACAGCATTGCGAAACATTAACTACATTATTCCCGATTCCAAAAATTCGTGGGAAGCCATTTCAACTTTTCTCATCTTCGTACGACTTTATTCATCAGAGATATTAATTACTCTAAAAACGCTAATTTTCGCTCTCATTTTTTTCAAGTGGCAACAGTCGCGCACGCTGAAGATAAAAATGCTTTATTTCGAAAAGTATTGCTACTACTCTCTTTCAAATCATGGAATCTATTTATCAAATTTTTGTAAATTATACGAAATATGAAATAAAATTAGCTTCCCCAATATTAAACATATTGTTACGGACTTCCTATTTATTTAGCTATTTATTTAGAATTGTAATTAAAATTGTTTTATTTTCCCATGCAACGCACGACGAGAGAAAGCTACGTCGCAAAGTAAAAATAAAAGAGCGCGTACATTTATTATTTAATAAATAAATATCTGGAAATTGCTGTTGCCATCCACAAAAACCGAGAGAATAGGTTTTACCAGAATGTTCTAGTGAATAATTAAAAAGCTTATAAAAGCCGAAATTAAACACCTCAGCTCAGTTGTTGCTGTTTTTAAGCGAACTGTGGTTTACCTAATGCTGTTATTGATTGTAGTGAAATCGCTGTGAGATTGGATTAACTGTCTCTGTTTTGAATTGATTTCTGTTTAAAGTTTGAGATATTGTGATATTGTACTAATATCTTTGAGGAAATATTTCAGTATTTTGTTTTATTTCTTATGAAAAGAATAAATTTTGTTAACTTTTTAACGACCTATGCATTCAATCCTTTACGTACCCGTACGCACGCAACAATATTGTTATCATATACATTCATTTTCTGATATTAAAGAAAGGGCGCGATTGCATGTGTTAATGTCAGTATTTTGAATAAGTAACTGCTGTTGACAATTTTTTTGTTTTAGATTAGGGTAATTGACACGTTAGTTCTTTTACTGATATTGAAGTTATATGACATTAAATTTAAATATTACATACGTATTAACCTAAAGTGTTAAGAATTTTTATTTTCTGGTTTGGCAACGAAACGTTATTTACGAATTGGTTGTTGCTTGGAAAGAATGAACTGATTTTATTCATTATAGAAATGTTTTTATGCGTTTTCTTTCCAGGTGTGCGCAGAACTTATAAACTTTGCTTTGCGTGCATCCCGCTAGTTTTTATTTGTTTTTGTAATAAAATTTCGAAGACGGTTATGGCAGCAATGAAAAAGCAAAATTTTTAATGTAATGAAAATGCTTATAATCTTATTTAACCATAATATTAAAATTTAATACTGATAAGAATGTTTAAAATAGCCTAAAAAACTGCTGATGCAGATTTTTCTGTGAAAATATAAAAATTTAGAAACATATGCTCTAACTTTATCCTATCCTACTATTAAAGCAGATTATTCTAAACGGTTTACAATATCTTCCTACGATCACGAGGAAAACATCGATTAATCGATTTATTTTGATGGTAGGTACAATTAATCATCACCGATGAAAAATTTCAATGCACATAAAACAAAAACGATGGAAATCACTTGTAATAACATAACGAATTACAAATCAAGCACCTTTGCAAAGCTTCAGAACATTAAAGATAAAATAAAAAGTACGGTGACAAATCGAGAAATAGTACAATAAATAATACAATCTGTTCTCCGATAAAAAATTCTTGACAAGTAAAAATGTTCGATGAAAAATAGAAGTAACATCAATTCAATCACAGGAATGACAAATCGCGCAGCTGTTAATCACATAAAAAAGAATCAAATAATAATAATTGTCTTGTAAGACGATACTACTCAACTCAACACTCACAGGGTTTTATTTTCTGCACTTTAATTGCTTCCCTGTCCGAAAGCTATAAATTTACGCTCTGAAAACGCATTAAAAACAACTCCATTTTGATAAATCACAATCAAGGATCGTTTGGCAAGCTTAGAGGTCAAATGAAAGACGAAAATAAAATTTATGGAGATAAAAATGGAAGAATAAAGTATGGTAAAGTTGTTTCAGATCACAAAGAAAGCATTTTTGTCAAATTTTGGAAGTTTTATAAAAATTAATTAATTATGAAACCCGTTATATGCTGTCCTAAAACGAAAAGACAAAGGAGCCATTGAATTGTGGAATTTTAAGAACTTTAGAGCATACTAAACAATACTGAATAATTTTTAAAACCTGAATGGAATTTTAATTTCATTTGCTGATTCATAGAAAACGATATTTAACAAAGGAATCTGTAATTTAAATTCTCGAGCGAAGCAGAGCAAGAACTTTTTTGTTTTTTGAGAAGATTATTTGAGCTAAGCAAGGAATTTTAGAATTACTTTAATGCACATTTCAGAAACTTCATTCCTGATGAAAAGATATGTAGTTTGAGTTAAAATAACACATGGAATAACGATTATTTGAGGCATAAAGAAACAAGAAGCAGCGTAATATCCTTACGCGCGAACGGGCTAGTAATGGATTGAATGCATACAGAAACAATAACAGCTTGATAAAATTTACAGTGTCTTACAAAAGTGTTCGCGCACTTGAGCTCTTAAAGCACTTGTGTTTGTAAATTGTGCATTTTTTGCTTTAAAAAATTATTGAATTATGTTGTTCTTATCTTCCGGTTAAGGTTTTTATGCCTTAGTAAATCTGCGTGCCAGATTTGTAGAATTATCAAAAATTTAAAAGTTGAATAAGAAGTGCGGCTAAGCCTAATCATTTTTCTCTTGGCGGACATATTTGTTTACATTTGAAAACCTAGGAGAATATAGGATTTGTTGCCAATCTAGAGGAACTAAGCTTCGCAACAACAAAGATAACGCCTTCTTTTATTATTGCGAATTAAACCATACTTAATCCACTCCGGAATTTATTCGAGGAAATAAGTGTTTAAGATTTACTTCGTAATTTTTAATGTAGATATTTTGAGTTTTTATGTACTTTTGCCTTGCCTCGAAGTGAGAACTGAACTAATTGAATGAGAAATACTGAGTCGTCTGCGAAAAATTGACTGTTTCTTTCTTCTTTTTTTTCTTTAATTTCTTTTACACTTCGTTTTAGATTTATTAAAGTATTTGTATAGAACGTATATATATCCTGATATATATCCTTTTTTGCATTCTTGATGAGTTATAAAATGAATGAGATGTAACGGTGTTAAGGGAAGTTAGCGCCAGAGTGTGGCTGTGGTAAACAAGTACAGCGAATTTTAAAGAGTGCATTTATTCTATTGTTGTTTATGCGCTATCAAAGAAGTAGATTTAATTCAATCCAATAAGTTTAAATGAAATGCAAAATGTGTATAATTTAATACTCCGCACAAGGAACTCATGTGGTGTACACATCAGATTTTTAATTTTTGCCATTTGGTGACGTTTAAAAAATTGTTTGGCTTTATATTTGTTTGCTTAATTTTATATTTTATTTAACGGTTAAAAATGTCTCGTAGTCGTAAGGAAACAAGGAACATCATTCCAAAATTGATCATTTTTTATCATAAGGATGGAAATTCGATTGGGGTATCGTTAAATTAGTAAATTTATCGTGCAAATGACGAAAGGCAGCCAATGATAAGATAAGGTGATAGGAACGAGAAGAAGGAAGTCAGGCCACTGACTAATAATGAAGAATGAAAATGAGTATGAAATAATTTCCTTAAAAGCTAAAAATAAAAACGTAATATAACTGGAATCATTAACTTGATCTGAAAGATTTTTATGAATGTTAAACGCTTGTAGAAAATCTAATTTGCCAAAGGAAGATTTTTTTGAATAGTTTTGGTTGCAGAAAAACGGAAAATGGGATTTTCTGACCAACAGTGTTGGGAAATAGAGAATTTATGTGTTTCAATTTTCTTAACATATGCCTCATGCTTCTTAGCACGAAATTTTGAGGCTCTCTTAGTTTAACGAATTTAATTTAAACCACATTGGCAAAGAATCCTTTATATACTCTAGGATTTCAAGTATGGAACTGAGAATTATATTGACAAAAGAGGTAACAAAGCGAAAGGTGGATTTCTATAAAGTAAGTGCGATTTTACAGCTAATCGATGGAAAGAAAGGAATGAGTACATCTTTTAGTCTCTTAAAACAAGAGGGTTAGTTTTGACGTGTTGAGATGATAATTTTTAACCGCTTTGTCAATAATCTTAAGTTAAAAGCGGCTGCAAATAGCAACTGCTTTTAAATAATTTACTTCTAGATGAAGAGTCGATTTGGATTAGTAAACTTGAAGGACACAGAAAGCGAATGAATAAAATGAAGCTAACCTTTGTTTAGTCGAATGGCATGACTTAAAGTGTGATGAAAAGCAAACAGATGTAGGTTTACGGTAAACAGAAGTACTGCAGTTGGATATTTTGTGTGTGACCAAGCTGTCGAGGAGCAGAAGATAATTGGATGTTTGAAGTTCCAAAGTGAACGGAATGGCAGGATTCGTTAAATTCATTATTGAAAGAACTACATTGAAAGCATCCTTCATTACCGTCAGGGTAATTATATCGTCAACATAGTGGAACCACACAGTTATTCAAATAATTTTAATTCATAATAATGCATATAGGTATCTACAAAGATAGGACTTCCATTGGTTATCCGTCAGTTTCCGTGCAAAACTTATTTTGGAAAACAAAATGCGTTCGTTTCAGACAGAGTTTTGAAGACGAAGTTTGTTAAAATTTAGTCGCTCACAAGACGATACTTTGTTGTTGCGAAGCTTAGTTTCTCTAGATTGGCAACAAATTCACTATTCTGCTAGGTTTCAAATGTAAACAAATATGGCCGCTATGGCCACAATAATTAGGCTTAGCCACAATTAAACAACTTTTAGATTGTTGATAATTCTCCAATTATACATGCAGGTTAACGAAAGATATAAAAACCTTAACCGAAAGATAAGAAAAACATAAATCGTTTATAAAGCAAAAATGCATAATTTACAAACATCTATATATGCATACCCATTCTGTTACTCGGTTCCGTGAGCTCAGTTTTTTTATTCCTATATGTTGGTAAATTGTACACTTTTTGCTTTTAAAATGATTGAATGATGTTGTTCGTTAAGGTTTTTATGCCTTTAGTTAACCTGCATATTATAGTTGTAAAATTATCAGCAGTTTAAAGGTTGTTTAAGTGCGGCTAAGACTAATTTTTTACCACAGCAGCCACATTTGTTTACATTTGAAACTTAGCAGAATAGTGGATTTGTTGCCACTAAGCTTCGCAACAACAAAGTAATGTCTTCTCTTATTATTGCGAATTAAATCATATTCAATCAATTCTGTAATTATCATTTAAGGTATTAAATTGTCCCCCATACTGACTCAGCATAGTGTCCACACCAAATTAAGTCAGTTTCTACGCCTTCAGTATCTTTTTGCCGAGTGAAACCAAAAGTAAACTTTCAGTTTTGTGCACCGAAAAATCTACTTTCTTGCCCGCTGGCTGAATAGCTTGTTTTTGCGTAGAAACTGTGATTTTAATTGTAAAAAAAAATGTGTTTAAATTTTTTTAACTGTATTTGGTGTTTTATGTTTTTCTATATTTTCAATTTCTAATATAGATGTTTTGAGTTTATATGTATGTCTTGTCGCGAAATGAGAACTGAATTAATGGAATGAGAAATACAGGGTGTTTATAAAGTCCCGGACCCATTTTGATGTTTAATGACTCCTAAAATAATGAAGATATAAACAAACTTATGGCATTTATTGATGGAATAACTTATATATTTTCCTTTTCGGGTTTGAATATCTTTACTTTTGTAAATATCGTCTGCGCGTGTGGTTAATTTCAGATAATTTCATTTTTCAGCCTAAATATCTGTACTTTATTAATTATCGTCTGCCTACATGCCAATTTCGACAATGTACAAGGTTATCAAGAAAAAATTAAGACTGCATGCATACAAAGTTTAAATAGTTCAAGTTTTGGAACCGGACTAGGAGGATGGCCTCTTCAACAGATATGCTAAGGAGGATAGAAGATGATGCTGAATTTCTGAAGCGCATAATGTTCTCCGACGAAGCATCCTTTCATCTTTCTGGCATTGTTAAACGCCATAATGTGCGCATATGGGGATCTGAAAAACCCCATGAATACCGTGAGGCACAAAGGGATTCCCGAAATGTTAATGTGTGGCGTGGACTAATGCACGACCGAGTCATTGGCCTTTTCTTTTTTACAGAAAAGACGGCCTCATCAGTCGTATACTTAGACACGTTGGGAAACTTCGTGTTTTCACAACTAGAAGAGCTTCAGCCACATGTCTTTTTGCAACAAGATGGTGCACCTCCTCATTGGAGTACCATCATTCGTAGTTCTTTGAATGACCATTTTACAGGAAGATGGATCGGGCGAGGAGGTCCAGTTCCTTGGCCACCCAGATCACCTGATATAACGCCGCTGGACATTTTCCTTTGGGGATTTGTAAAGGACAAAGTTTACAGGAGGAGAGTGTCGAACATGGATGACGTAAAAGCCAGAGTTACAACCTCAATAGCCTCTGTGGATGCCGACATGCTTACCAGTACCTGGCGTGAAATTGAACATCGACTTGATATTCTCCGTGCGACGAAAGGGGCACAGGTGGAAGTTCATTCTTAAGGGTCATGAAACTTTTTGAGTCTATCTAACCATTTATGTTATTAATTTTAATCTATCTTTATTATTTAATGAGTTATTAAACATCAAAATAGGTCTGGGACTATAAACATCCTGTATATCTCTAATGAAATTCGAGGAAGTAAGTTTAAATGAAAAGTGCGTATAATTTAATATCCAGTACGAGGAAGTCATGTGACGTGCACATCAGTTCTTTTTAAATTTACCAAACTATGAACCTCTACGTGATCTCAAACATTTTTGTAACTGGAAGTATATATCTACAGCCATCTGCTGAAAAAATAAAAGCTAGTAAGAACTTTTGTCGACACGGTGTATATATACATTCACATAATTGACGTTTCGGAGGAGTCGCGTAAAAAAAGACAACTTTTACGAAATAAAGAAAAACCAGAACGTTTTACTTTCGTCTTTCAGCCAGTAATAATCACTACCCAATGTTGAGTTGCATAATATACAACTAAGAAACTACTGAAGCCTTGTACCCAAAGTGTAGCTTATTTTGAACGCAGTCCAATGCAAACAGATTACAGCATAACGCCGAATGACATACATAAACGTAAAAGAAAGGGTCCAACTGGCCCTTAGGGTGTGATTTATTGTACTCTAGATAAAAGTGATACACTTTGTTATTTATCATTAAGGAAGCTAAGGATGTAAGAAAATATACGTCCGAGGTTGCTAAGAGGTTCTTGGGGACATACTGTCGGGGTCTTCTTCGCTTTGCTTTTGCTTTTTTGTTTGTTGTTTCTGCACGCCGACGACCAAAATAGAAGAATAAAAATGTTCTCAGAGCGTCTAGCGTAGAGGTGATAAAATAGTTTTGCAAAAACGAAAAAAAAAAAAAAAAAAAAGTATTTTATGCGTCTCGAGACCTTCCTGTGACCAAAAATTAGACGAGGCAATCTGGCAACACCTCCTGTTTTGAAATAAATAAATTGTCAACTTATTTATTTTCCGTTCTGAAAAGAAGGAAACCGAGCCACACGTGTTTGTATTAGCTGATGGATATGCCTGAGTAGCAAGTCACGCGATCCTAATCGGTCACGGCAGTTAAGTTTAAAAAAAAAAGTTTGAAAAATTTCAGATTTTATATTACACCCAAAAGGGGCGCTTTTCTAACGTTCTGTGTGTTCCCTTTGTTTATTAAATATCATATTCTTAGCATTTAAACCACATAAAATTCGATTCAATAGCAACATCACAAAATAATTTTAAAAGAGCATATCTTTAGAGTTTTCGATAGCGCGCGCTGGAGATAAAAACTTTTCTTCTCCCGTACGGTGTTGCCATTTCTCACTTTGAAATCCTTGACTTTGTTAATCAGAAATTCGTTAAAGTTTTCCAAAATATCAAATAGATAATAAAACAAATTCCAAATTTGGGCTTCCAGATGCCCATATTAGAGTGGAGAACTAAGTTATTCAAAATTCGATGTCTCTAGGTACCGTTGTTTTTTCACAATGGGAGAGCTACGCATATATTCATGTAGGTTCTTCATCATTTAATTCCTTGAAATATAATACAGGGCGATAACATTTGGTGGCAACAATTTCAAAAGTAATTCAGACTTTTATAGTGAACCAAAGTGTCAAAGAGAAACTAATAGCCCTTGTGGGCAAATAGCCCCTTTGGGCTAAAAATACATAGGGAAGCATTCCAAAACATTTTATTCTTAATTTATCACTGAAATTTCATTCTCTGCTAATTAGATAACAATAATAATTAGACGCTTTATCGTTAATCATATCAAGAGAGATTATTGTAAATTTCCATAAATATTTGAATACATTTGTTTACAATTATTTTTTGTGCACTGCTGTAATATTACGTATTATTAGCCAAAAAAGGCATTTTGCGTCGAAACACTTAAGTGCATTGTATCACTTTTCAAATTGTTACCAACAAATATTATCATCCTATATTATATTTAAAGAAATTCAGTAATGAAGAATCTGCATGAATGTATGCGTGTTTCTTGCACAGTTGAAAAACAGTCATTAAATTCTGAATAACATGGTCCTCCACCCCATCATGGTTACCTGAAAGCTCGGACTTGGAATTTCGAATTTCTTTCATTGTCTGTTTCGTATTTTGCAAACCTTTATAGAATTTTTTATTAACAAACTCGGCAATTTCAAAGCGAGCAATGGCAACACAGCGCGACGGAAGAAAACATTTTTATTTCCAGCTCACGAGGCTATGTACCGGAATATCTAAAGATATGCTGTTTTTAAATATTTCGTGATATAGCTGTTGAACTGAATTTTATGTGGTTTAAATGCGAAGAACATGATATTGTTACGGATTTCGTATTTATTTCGCTGTTTGTTTGGAACTGTAATTGAAATTGTTTTATTTTCCCGTGCAACGCAGACGATTTTTGAAGAGAAATCTACGTCGGGAAAGTAAAAATAAAAGAGCGTGTGCATTTAATATTTAATAAATAAATATCTCATAGATGCTGTTCTCATCCACAAAAATCGGGAAAAATAGAGAAAATAGGTTTTACCAGAATGTTCTAGTGAATAATTAAAAAGCTTATAAAAGACGAATTAAAACACCTTAGCTCAGTTGTGGTTGTTTTTAAGCGAACTGTTGTTTACCTAATGCTGTTATTGATTGCAGTGAATTCGCTGTGAGATTGGATTAACTTTCTCTGTTTTGAATTGAGTTCTGTTTAACGTTTGAGCTATTGCGATATTATATGAATATCTCTGAAGAAATATTTCAGCACTTTGTTTTATTTCTTGTGAAAGGAATAAATCTCATTAACTTTTTATCGACTTCTGCGTTCAAATCATTACGAACTCGTACGCACGCAACAGTTTTGTGGCAGAAATGGGATATTTGAATGCCAGTTACACGAGCGATGGAAGAATAATTAAGACAATTTATGGCAGCTTTTGCTGCATTTAAAGAAGAAATTAAAGCTGGCCAAGATTCCGTTAAAGACAAGGTGGATGCTAGTCAAATTTCAGTTAATGAAGAGATGAAAGCTATACAAGAAAAGATTGAAGCAGGTTAAGAAGAAAAGAGAAATTATCTGCATAATAGAAAATAAATTTGAGGCTATGGAAGGCAGAATAGACACGGTTGAAAGTAAAGTTGGACAAATTGAAAAAAAGTTTCTTCTGTCAAAAAACGAATGGAAGAGAGAGTTTCGGCCGTGGTACAACAAATCGATTACAGAGTTTCATCTGTCAAGGAACAAATAGAAGAGAGAGTTTCTGTTGTGGAACAGCGAATCAAAGGAAGAGTACCTGCCGTACCACAACAAATCGAACAACATATTTATGACAGGGTTTCCACGGTCGCCAAAGAAGTTCATAACCTGAAAAAAATTTGTAGAGACGTTGGGGAGCAATACAGATGATTTTAAATTTTTACCGATGCCTGCTCGTCCCTCTCTGAAGCTATCGACATATGATGAGAAGACCTCCTGGCAAGTATATAAAATACAATTTTCTATAGTTGCCGATGCGAATGGATGGGATTCCCAAGCTAAGGACTGTCATCTCGCCGCTTCTCTGACAGCAGAGGCAACGGATATCCTGCAGACTCTTCCCGAAAACAAAAGGCTAGATTTCGAACCTCTGTCCGGCGCATTGGAGCTGCGTTTTGGTGAGAAGTGTTTACACGATTACGGACGGCTTCAGTTAAAATTCCGTCAACAGGAGCCTAAGGAAATACTCCAAGAGCTCGCCACGGATATTGAAAGGCTGTCCCACCTCGCCCTTTCGGAGTGCCCGACAGAAACAAGAGAAATCCTGTCCCTGCAATACTTCATCGAAGGCATCCGGGATCCTGAAGTGCAGCTTACCATCACACGGCATATGCAGCAGAGATTGCAGACCCTTGCACACTCGGAATGGAATTTCTAAGGAAACACTATTTTTCCTTGGACTTTAAAAATAACGAACTGCATTCTGCCTCTGAGGACATAACTTTATTTGGGATTAATGATGAAGGAGTGAAATCTATCCACAAAATCATAGTTCAAGACAATATCACAATACCGGCAAGAACAGAAATTTTACTTCCTGGATCCATAGCCGAAAATAGAAATTTCCGCTACGGCGTCATGGAATATCCCAAGAACCCGAAAGGATAATAGCCTCAGCACTCGTCGACCTATCGAGGATCGTTATCCCGGTGAGAGTTGCCAATGTAACTGACAAGGCGAAAGTTATTAAGAAAGGTGCAGTGGTTGCACCATGTATTCCAATAACCAGCGTTCAAAGAAACAGCAACATCCCAGAATCCGTCTTCAGAGAGTATCACATCGGAGTTATTGCAGAATACGCAATTAAGCGATGAAGAGAAGAATGCTGCGGAACGTGTCATTCAAGATATGTTCTTCCGCTCGTCTTCTGACGTGGGTCGAACTAATTTGACGCAACATAGAATACATGGGAGTTATTGCAGAATACGCAATTAAATGATGAAGAGAGCAATGCTGCCGAATGTGTTATTCAAGATCTTCAAGATGTGTTCTCCCACTCGTCTTCTGACATGGGTCGAACCAGTTTGACGTTTTTAAGCGAACTGTTGTTTACCTAATGCTGTTATTGATTGCAGTGAATTCGTTGTGGGAGAGAATTACCGACTTGTGCATTCAATCCATTACGAACCCGGATACACGCAACAATATATAATAACTAAGGATAACACAGAAAACATTAAAAAACGCACCTTTGGGCGTAATTCGAAATTTTAAACCTTTCAGATTATTTTGATTTTTCCCGTGGTTCTTTAGTAAAGATTCTTTAGATTATATTGGCTTAAAAGTTGGCTCAAATTTATTCTAAGGAGGTTTTATTGGTTGATCCCATGGTCGTTTTCTTGTAACACTATTCTATAACACCCACATTTTGTCCGCAATAATGAGCAATTTGAAAAAAAGGAGTTATTTCAATATTTTTTTCTGCCTGACAGTTTCTGAACTTTAATTTTTCAACAAAAGCTTCTTTTAATAGGTCCTTATTTACAGAAGATTGTGAGCAAAAGTTATCTTCAAGGCTGAACTTTCCGAGCTTAAACCTGGCTGTAGTTTAAACATCTATTTGTATTAAGATCGGTTCTAAGTGGCGGTAACAAAATAATTAGACGAAAATGCGCATCGATAAAAAAAATCCAAGAACTTTCTGAATGACCTTCAAAAACTGTCGTACATTCTTAGACGACTTTGCTTTGCTCTAAAGAAATTGGAGGATACGAACTGCTCGAAATTTAATTGAAGACCCCCTTCCTATCTATTCAGAAGAGCCTCTTCTTCGTGCCAACTTCCGCACAAGGAACATTATCAGCCCCGCCTTATATACGAAGGCTGAAACAGAACAAAGGAAACCCACCAACTGCGCGATTTTGGATTTTGCTTTTCGTGGGAAGAAGAGGGGTGCTACGAAAAGACATTTATCCTTATTATATATATATGCACACATAAGAAGTTTTTGATTATGTATATATACTATATAAATCAGCCTATCAAATATCGGATTCGCAGCGCGTCTTAAAACAGTTTTCTTTATAAATAATAACAAATCTTCTTAGATAGTATATAATAGTTTAACTTTAAAATTTACCATTTTAGGTAAATAGTTCTAATTTAATTTAAAAAATCCTCTTGATTAAATCTAAAAATTAGGTTTGTTAAGAGGTTCTAAATTCACACCATTTTCTTACAAATTCCATATTTCAATAGTAGAAACCGTTTATATATTTATTTATTGTTTTTTCCAATTACTATAACCACATTTCACTCTTCTCTTCCTTTGACTTTCGAACTCACTTTATTCATATCTTGGGATTTCAACTTCCTCTTCTCCAACTTTTCTTTTTCATATATTTTTGTATGGTATTCAAGTTTTCATGTATCTGGAATTTGTGCATTGTTGTATTGTATTTATGCCAACTGATATTTAAATGATTATTTTCATAAACTCTTGCATCATAATTCCAGTTAACGGAAGATGTTTCTAACATATCGGTATAGATCAATCTTGAATATGCAGCTTATTTTCCAATCTAGTTTTAGGTCTAATTATTTATAAAATTAATATCTTCAGGTTTAATTATTTATAAAATTATTTATTTCAAATTATTTGTAAAGAAAGATGATCGTTAAAGCACGCTGTTTCCCAATTTATAATATACCTCATTTATAATTCTTACTAAATTTTGCGGCAGTATTGGAATTAACATCAAGTGCTCCTAATGCTATACATTTAGACTACAAGGATTTAAAATGCCATTTCCTTCTCCACTGATGCTTTTACGTTATATTCCTAATATTTCATAATGGCATACAGATAAGTTTAACTCATTTACCAAACATGTAAATCTATAATTCAGTATGCTTTTGTGCTTACGAATAATACATCTTCTCTTTTCTTTAATATATCTTTCAACATATAGCATTTGATCAGCCTAATTTCAAGATGTCGTACAACCAAGCGGCAAAGTCACTAAAAATTGGCAGTTCGATCGGAATTTCAAATCCCAGTGATACCCCATCTCTTTCATTCTCTGTACTTATTCAGTATGGAAAACTAGATTATAAAACTTCAGTTTACGAAGTAAAAAATTTAATCTTAAAAAATACTGCAAAGTTTTATTTATAGGTAATTTTCACCGTTACCTTAGCATATAGCTTTGCAAATCCCATTAATAAGAAAATAGTAAGTAAAGAAATGAACTCGGTTTCTATGATTGATACTTTAGTGCAAATTATACGCACGTTTTTCTAAAAACACGGACTTTACGCGGGTATCAATAAATTATAGATTATTTCTCCATCTAATTTGCGCAACATGTTTATTCCGGAATTTTCCTGAAAATACTAAGTACTATCCTTTAACATGTTTATTCCGGGACTATAGTACCGAATAATCGTTCGAAAGCTAGTTAACTGTTAAATTTTCCGGTCTAGCTTAGACACCCTGACTATTATTATCAAAGAAAGATATTAAATCAATAATAGCATTAACGGATGTAGTTTATGAGAAAGACAATTCGTATGCTAATCTAATTTATAATACTATTATAACACAATTATTTATGTATACTATTATACATTTATTTAATTTATAATACTATTATAACACAATTATTTATGTATACTATTATACATTTATCTAATTTATAATACTATTATAACACTATTCTATAGTACTCTAATTAATGAAATGTGTTTCCAATGCTAATATGTGTGTTTACTAATACCTTTTATTTTCTCTGCTAGCTCTTACATTTATGACTATTATTCAAGTAATTAGCCCGCTTAAGATTAGATATTCCTTATCTAATTTTATTAAATAATAATTAATCTTAATTGCAAGTGAAGAAGAACTTGTAAGAATAATTCGCAGAAAGAGTAACGTAATATTAGTAAAGGATATCTATAACATGTAAAGAATATCTAAAAAGAATAATTAATTCTTATTAGATATTCTTTACTTGTTCTTGTGATATATAATTCCTATTTTACCATTTTTCTCTTCCTTTTGGCTGCTTTTGGCTTCGAAACGTAAAACTAGAGAGTAACCCACCGCTTTTGTTTTTTGAAAGGAAGGGGTCTTCTTCGGAAGAAAAGCTTTATTCGCGCAGTTGGGCTGTAGACAGACGAGGGGGAGGGGATTTCAACTCGCACATTTGGGTTATACCGAAAAAACCACCTACTTGGAAATTTTTTTTAACTGCAGCTATATTTTAGAAAGCATAAACTAAATTATCGTCTGCTACTTCACAGTTTTTTTACGCAAAATGGCGCTTTTAAAGAAGCAGTTCGAAGGCTACGTGTGTGCTCTTTCCGAAGCAAATATTCGTATTTAATTACTAAAACGTGCTGTGAAAACCATGATTTTTGGGTCTTTAAAGCACCGGTATATAATAGTGTCAAAAACGAAAGGAAACAAAACGTCAAAATTTGGCAACAAGGAGAAAAAATTGTTCAAAATACACTCTTAGAGGAAAAAAAAAAAAAAAAAAAAAAAAAAAAAAAAGACGCACCAAGAAGGAGTAATCCGAATGGGACGAAAATCGATAGAAGTGATGTACATGTACAGAAAAACAAATGATTACAGTTTGAGAAAAATTGGATGATTTATTGAAATGATAGAGCACAAAGTGAAAAAGTCAGTAACGCATTTGTCCACCTCTGACCTTTATGCAAGCAGTTATTCGGCTTGGCATCGATGGATAGAGGTTGCGGATGTCCTCCTGAGGAATATCGTGCCAAATTCTGTCCAAATGGCGCTTTAGATCGTCAACATCCCGAGCTGGTTGGAGGACCCTGCCAATAATGCTCCAAACGTGCTCAATAGGAGAGAGATCCGGCGACCTTGCTGGCCAAGGTAATGTTCGGCAAGCACTAAGCAAGCAGTAGAAACATGTGCAGTATAGGGGCGGGCACTATCTTGCTGAAATGTAAGCCCATGGTGGCGTGACATCAAGGGCAACACAACGGGCCTTAGAAGTTCGTCGACGTACCGCTGTGCTGTAACGTTGCGACGGATGACAACCGAAGGGGTCCTACTATGAAATGAAATGGCACCCCAGACCATCACTCCTGGTTGTCGACCTGTCTGCCGGAAGACAGTCAGGTTGGTATCACACTGCTGTCCGGGGCATCTTCAGACTCGCCTTCGCTGGTCATCGGGGCTCAGTTCAAAGCGGGACTCATCCCTGAAGACTATTCTACTCCAGTCAGTGACATTCCAGTGTGAATGAGCCCGATACTACCGCAAACGGGCTTGGTGTTGTACAGAGGTCAACGGTAGTCGGCACAAGGGACGCCGTGATCTCAGCTCCCTTTCTGTGAGCCGTCTATGAATGGTCCTTGTGGTCACCGAAGCACTAGTTGCACGTACAATCGATGATAATGATGCATCTGGGGCTGTGAGTGCCGCTCTGACGATTGCTCGGTCTTCACGTTCTGTCGTTTCTCTTGGCCTACCGCTTCCTTCCTGACACTGTGTGAGGCCATGGTTCACTCATTCCTGCCAAAATCGTCTAATAGTGGCATCGCTCCTGCTCAAATGTCAAGCTATTTACTGATAAGGCCAAATGAGGTCTGAGCCCAACTACAAGACCTCTCTCAAATTCTGACATCTGCGCATATCGTTCGCGCACCTGTATGCGAGGCATAGTTTCTGTCTACCAGAGTACATGGGATGAAATTCGTGAAGAATTTATGACCTGGAATCGTAATTTCTCCTCTTAAACATCCTGCCAGTTGCGCAGATCAGATGCGCTGTAGCGATAACCGTTCATTCATTGGCAGCCAAAATGTAAAATTTTGCATTTTTCGTCGAAACCTGTATGTAGTATGCATATAAATTTGTTCTCAATTTGCTTTATATCTTCTCGGTGCGTCGTGGTGCGTTTTTTTTTTCTTTTGTCTAAGAGTGTATATATCCAAAGAAAAAACGGAATGTTTCGAATGTTACAAAGATAAGAACTTTAACCTTAAAAGAAAATCTTCCAAGTCAAAGGACAGTTGCATAATTATTAAAACGCTCAGTGTCCCACATGAACAAAGTGATTAATTCTGATTTGAATCTTAAAAAGGAGAATAAACGAAATGTGAATCGTCTTTCTCCACGATAAATCGCAGAAAGCAAAACGAGCTACAGAATTCTATATGGGAAACAATTATTCGAACAAAAATGGTTCTCACAATAGATGAATCTTGGATGTATTTAAGGGACAGCAATAAAAAGAGATCCATTTATTACCATCAAAGAGAAGAAAAAGTCTTAGAACATGACTTAATGAATCTAAAGAAAGTTTCTCACAGATATTTATGATTGTTGCAGGTTTTTGATAAAACGGCAAATAAAAATTAATCGAGGTGTAGCAAATTGTTAAGACCAGCTCCCCGTATTATCAGGAACACATTTTATACTCAATTTTCAAATATGAAATACTCTCTCCTTTGCCGCAGTGTCATAATTCAGTAAAACTGCATCAAGATAAAGCATGAAGACGTATGTCAAAATCTGGTGTTTCTTTTCTGGAAAAAATGGAGCAGAAAATCAGTATGGAAGCCATACCATTCACTCATATCCCTACTAAATCTCTTGATTTGAATTATAAAAATGCATTTAATCCATGCTTTATCTAATTAAAAATATTAAATATTTTCAGAGAATGACGTTACATATTTTTTATTATTTATTTCATATTTTGTAAAATTTTAAGAAACTTTTGTTTAATCATGCCAACTAAAATCAAGCCCTGCCAGACTGGAAGAAATTCCGGGTCCCAGATTTCAGAAGGATTCGCGGAATTCATCACTAGGTGGCGCTCGTTAACCGCTGCACTTTGGTTATACATTTGCTATTTGTAGCTAGCTCATTTATAACAAAAAGTGTATTTTATTTATAATATTTATAAAGTATTTGCTGTTTGCTAATAATAATAATACAAGATGGTATATTCCTGCGTGCCATACTGTAGTTCAGACCACAAGAAATCTAAAAATGTGTCTTTCCATGAATTTCCATGCGAGGAAACTCTGAAAGAAAGATGGATCAAGAACATATCTCGAAAAGGTAAATTTACCGCTATTTAACGCTTAGCAAATGCAACTAACTATATATATATATATATATTTTACTTTTTTGTTAGCAGAAACTTTTGTGATAAACTGAAAGTAATAATTTTATTACATCATTTCACGTGATTCTTCTCACGGTCTGATAAATATAGAAAGAAATAAAATTGAGAAAATGGCGCGCTTTTCGAATCATAGCCGCTACATATGTTAAAATTATCTGTAGGTTAAGCTTTTATATTTCTATCAATTTATTAGTTTCTTTCAGTGTTCTTATTTATTTCCTTATTTTGGATTACTTGACAAGAATAATCAAAGATAATTGGATGAAACTCTGGATTAAAACTGATTTACCAATATATATATATATTGTTTCTTTTTCTGAAAAATTTATTGAAAGACTAAAATTAAATGATTTAAAAACTGTACATTTCAACATGGATTTATATCAAGCAGTACATGGTATCAAGTATACATGGATTTATATCAAGCAGCTGCGTGCACTTAATGTGTATGTGTGTTTAATAGTAATAATATTGCTTTATGAAATTCATGACTTTTATTTCATGTATTCACTATTCTTGATACTGAACTACATCATCTTTTTTGCTTACCAATTTTAGCCTTATTTTGCATATCTGTAATTTAATGTTCAGAGCTGCAAATATGGAATTGTTTAAACTTTTATTGCTCAAGATTTCCTAGAAACAGTTAATTTGATAATAAATTTTAAAAAGAAAACTTAAGTTCCTAAAATTAAATCTCTTTTAGTAATGCTTTATCTCTTATGTATTAGAAACAGATATACAGTTTTAGATCATGATGCATTAATAGGTTAATTGCATATGTAATAGATGCTAGAAACTTTTGAAGCACAAGACAACTGATAGAAATATGTTATATGTTCTGAAGCTATTCGCTAATTTCTTACTACATAAATAATTGAAAAATAAAACATATGTTCTAAATCAACTTTAAATTATATTAAATAGCTGTAATAAGTACAATTCAGAATAGCGTATATTTTTTAGATGCAAGCAGGAAGTAAAGTAGCTAGTTTTTATATATGAAACAAAAGTGGGATAACTTGAAATTTCATACTTTCTTTCTCAATAAAAACATTTTTGTTAAATAGAAAGGTACAATTTCTGACTTTAACGGATTAATCGTTTTTAAATTTTGCATATAACAACACAGAATTCGTTTCTGATAGATTTCTGCTCATTGTAAACATTGCAAAGTGCAGCAGAATAGTAGCGCCATTTTGCGGTCAGTAGGAGTTTCACGGAGGCTACCGAAAACACAAAAGAATCTTTTCACACTGGCAGACTTTGAGTTTAGTTGGCCATGGTTTAACAAACTCGACTATTTGAAGGCGAGCAGTGGCAATAATAACTGCACGGAATAAAACATTCTTATCGGCAACACGCGAGCCTGTTGCCATTCAGAAAAATATAAGATATGTATCTTTCAATTTTAATCCATAACTACAGCTATTTAAAGCTTTGCGTTCTCACTTCCTCAAATAGAATACTTGTTATATCCACGCACCATTGTGTTGCCATTCAGTAAAGCTTAAGTATTTAAGTTTCAAATTTACTGTTACTAAGCAGCAAACGAACTTTGTAGCATTCATTATTTTAATTAACCAAATTATTTTTAGTTTGAACTTTCCTATCGAATTCTCAAAGTTTCAGTTGCTGCCCGAATTTAGCGCGAGTGAGATATTTATGCAAATCGCATATATCTGTTAGCAGTTAAAAGGCAGGAGTTAACGAGGGGAAAGAAAGAGCCTTGGATTTATCGCCGTAAGGCTGTGCGCGCAAAGATTTCCTCTGTCTACTGAAAGTTCGCCTTCATAGGCAATTTGCAATTACCAGTGTTTGCTAGTGAAATTCGCATAATTGCATTTCACTAAGAGTTAAGCTTCCCTCGCCGTCCTATTTAGAATTAAGTTAGGTATTGAATTTGTTAACACACTTTAGTTTAATATTATTTTAGTTCAGCCCAAGTAGTGGCTTACTCTCGATTTGAAGAGTTGTAAATATTTGAATTAAAGGGTCACTTTTAAACCCTCCTTCCTGACTTTGTAGTTTTTCAACACTAAGGACATAGCCTAGATCTGCTCACTGTCCTCCACATAAGGTTTCACAGTTTATGCTCACGAAAAGAGTCAAGAGATTGAAGGAGAAACCTTACAATGGCGCCCGAACAACTAAAAGGATGGAAGGAAGTTGGAATATGCCTACTACATCCCAAAATCCAGCTGCAATGCCTGATGGATTTGGATTCATAGTGGAAACCATCAGAGCAGCCATGAAGCCGGCAGTAGTTTTTGATGCCAGAGGACCTGTGAACACATTCCTGGAAAAGTTAGAAGCGCATTTTTTGCTGTATCCAGTTCCGGAACATCAGAAGGTCATATTAGCGACAGGAGCATTGAGGGGCCAAGCAGCGACCTGGTATAAGTGCATCGGAAAATGTCTGCTGGGAGAACCAGGAACGCCGACTTACACGTACGAGAATTTTAAACTAGCAATTTTGAGAGCGTTTCCTGTGGTTAAAGACCGTGCGAAACTCGAAGCTGAGTTGTTTAGCAAGTATCAACAGCGGGTGGATGAACTATCGGAATTTATTTTGAGAAAAATACAAGTCTTTAAATTATTGTATGGCACGAGGCCGGACCCGGAGATTATCCAGATAATCCTGCCCAGATTGTTACCATCGATACAAGATTTCATGGAGCTAAGAAATCCCGTAACGCTGGACAAGCTGTTTGAACTCGCCGTACAATTCGAGAGCCGGCGAGCGGCCGAAAATCAACGGAGACAATCGTATGAACAGCGGCTGCAGGGGAACCAGAATGCCGAAGGAAGAAACAGACGATGGCCGAGAACTACTGGTACCAGTCAAAATGCGAGCGGTCAACCGCGCCAAGTACAGCGCCAACAAAATAATTCCAACTACGGAAGAAAATCATTCTCCCCAGGCAGAAGCCAGCAACAGAAGAAAACACCCGCAAAGCATTTAAACTACTAAGGAATATTGCGGGGAAGGGGGTGCAATGTTCCGAGGAGAAGAAAAATCCCTCTGAAGTACAGCTAAATACGGTCATGGTGAGAAACATTGAATTACCGAGACTGCAGTTACTAATTAACAACGTACCCGCTACAGCTCTGTTGGATACCGGCGCTCAAGGAAGCTGTTTGGCAGAAGAATTTTTTAAGAAGCACTTTCGTAGATATCGTCTGCATAGCGTGGAAGGAATGAAGGTGGTAGCAGCCCAAGGAAAAACGTGTCAATGCATGGGAAAAATCGAGCTGTACATCAAAATCGGCGAAGAACAAAAAAAAATTATGTTTCTTGTAGTGAAGAACCTCCAAGCATCGGTTATTTTAGGAACAGATTTCTTTGCAGCTGTGGATGCGAAAATCGATTTTGAAAACTCCACCTTGCAAGTAACCATGGACCCAGTTAAAAAGAAATCAACACCTCCCCCTGAAGTGGATTTAAGCCATCTAACGCCCGAAGAACAGGACAAGTTTCGGGAGTTGGTAAGTAATTTCGCTGATTTATTTGATGATATTCCAGGATTCACCCAGATCGTAGCACACGAAATTAAATTAACTACGGATGAACCTATACGTCAGCGTCCTTACAAGTACGACAAAGTTAAGGAGGAAATAATAAAATACCATATTGATGAAATGTTAAGAAACAAAATAATAACTCCTATTTCTAGTGCATATGCGAGTCCGGTTGTTTTATGTAAGAAAAATAATGATTTGCCGTTAACTGATCCATTAAGGTACAGGTTCGCTATTGACTACAGAAAGCTTAATAGTATAACAAAATTTCCAACTTACCCACTTCCGGTAATTGATGAAATTCTAAGAAGTATTAAATCAACAAAATACATAACCACCCTAGATTTGACATCCGGATATTTTCAGATAAGCATAAAGCCGGAAGATGTTCACAAAACAGCATTCATAACAAAATACGGTACATATGGCTTTTTGCGTATGCCTTTTGGATTGTCGGGAGCCCCGGCCACGTTTCAGAGGTGCATGGACAAAATTTTAAGGCCGGTAATAGGAAAAAGTACATTTATTTATCTTGACGATATAATTGTTACTTCAGAATCGCTGGAAGAACATATTAAAGACCTTCGAGAAGTCTTTACTCTTTTGAAAGATGCAGGACTTAAAGTGAACATTAAGAAATGTAAATTCGCGGCAAAAGAACTCAAATATTTAGGGTACAAAATTTCTCAAAGGGGGATCGAAACAGATAAATCTAAAGTTATAGCAGTGAAAAATTACCCAATTCCGAATACAGCCAAAAAGTTAGCGACTTTCTTGGGTATGTGCTCATATTATAGAATTTTTATTAAAAATTTCGCAGAAATTGCTGAACCATTGTTAAAGTTGAGAAGGAAAAGAGTTCGTTTTGCGTGGTCTTCAGAAGCAAACGCCGCGTTTGAGAAGTTAAAAGAATCTTTAATTAATGCACCGGTTCTAAAGTTCCCAGAGAAAGACAAGGGTCTAGAAATTTATGCAGACGCATCAGATTACGCAATCGGAGCCGTGTTAACACAAAATAGAAAAGCGATTGCCTTTTTTAGTCGTACATTGAATGATACGCAAAGAAATTATTCGGCAACGGAGCGTGAAACTTTAGCAGTGCTCGCAGCTGTTCAAAAATTTTGTGTATATTTTGGGAGTTCTCCCGTAACAGTATATTCAGATCATGCGGCAGTTACCAGATTATTTTCAGGAAAGAATCTTTCGCCACGCTTAATTCGGTGGACCCTAAAGTTGCAAGAATTTAATCTCATTATCAAACACACACCGGGAAAAGACAATGTAGTGGCCGACGCATTATCTAGAATAAAGTTAGACGAGAACGGCGAGAAAGTAAAAATAGCGATGCTTCAGGCAAAGGTCATTGACTCTCGAGAGACTGTAATAGAAGAAATTGCTAGGGATCCCGAATTCGGAAATATTTATAATTATTTAAAAGACCCAGATAACTTCCAGCATATAGACATTAATGCAATACGAAGCAGAGCACAGAACTATGAAATCATTGATGGTCTCTTATTTTATACTAAAGTTACGAATCAAAATAGTGAATACAGACCAGTCATCCCGGCCAAATTAATTTTAAGTATCTTGCAAGAGCTCCACGATTCGCCTGTCTCGGGCCATTTTGGAATTAGAAAAACAATACAACGCGTACGCGAGGCGGTATATTTTCCGCAATTACAAAAGATAGTTAAAAATTACTGCCAGACTTGTCACACGTGTCAGATAAATAATGACGTAAATTTCCGCCCGGCCGGGTTATTAACTAGTATTGAGTCTAGGTTCCCCAATGAAATAATTGGTATTGACCTCTTAGGCCCCTACCCCAGGAGTCATGTAAATAAGGCACGATTTTTATTAGTCATTGTGGATCATTTCAGTAAATGGGTTGAGTTGATACCACTTAAGCGGGCTTCAGCAAAAGTCGTTGCAGATTCGTTTTTGAACAAATATATTTTAAGATATGGATGTCCAGCGAGGGTGATTAGCGATAATGGTCCCCAGTTTGTAAGCAGTACATTTAAAATGATGTGTGACAAGTTGGGCATTAAGCATATGAAAATGGTACCCTACCGCCCACAATCAAATATAGCGGAACGGGTAAATAAGAATATTGTAAAATTGATTAGAAATTATGTGCAAAAGCACCATTCTAACTGGGATGACTGCGTCGAAGAATTTGCATTCGCCCTCAGAACGGCTAAGCACGAGACAACGAAGAAATCCCCCGCCGAATTGTTTTTGGGCAGGAAGATAATGACCCCCTTAGATAAATTATTTTATGTGAAAGATAGAGCGCCGGAATTTCAAATGGGTGAAATAGAAAAAATGTTGAAGGAGGCAGAAAAGTGCTCCCGGGAAGCGCAAAAGAAACAAAAGATTTACTACGATTCAAAAAGAAGAACCGTAGAATATAAAGTGGGGGAGGAGGTGTTGAAACAAGCCCACGCACTTTCATGCGCAGCAAAAGATAAGGTCGCAAAATTTTGCCCAAGATGGCATGGTCCTTTTGAAATTACAAGAATAGTTGAATGCCGTGCATATTTAAAGAATGAGAAGGGCGAAGAGACTGTGGCAAATTTCGATCAAATTAAACATTATTATCGAAGAGCTAATAATAATATTTTGAAAGACATGTTGCAGGGTCCAGCCTCACAGAATTTTTCTAAGATTCAAGAGCCCCAACCAGGTCCCTCAAAAACAAGAGAACCCAGTTTGAAAAGGAGGTTACCAGAAGAGAGGAAGCCGCAGCCGAAGAAAAGACCACCCCAAAAAGAAAAAAGGACAAACGCTAAGCAACAGTCTCAGCAACCAAAGCGTCTAAGGAAGGAACGTCCAAATGAAAACACTATGAAAGCTCCACCACTACGGAGGGAACAGAACGGCGAGAAGCGAGCCGCCGAAGGTGCCAACCCACAACGAAGGAGCCTACGAGTGCAGGAGAAGGAACGAGCCAGTCTGGAGAGGGAGCAAAGACTTCAGCACAAACGGAAAGCGCCACCCACCATTCGTCCCAACAAGGTGTTTCTGGAGGAAAGAAGATCGACCAAACGAAAGGCAGCCCCAGAGTTTCAATCTAGGAGTAACAAGCAAAGAATAGCCCAAGCCACAGTATATCCAACCTTTCAGGAATGGACAAAAAAACGCCTAAAAGACTGGCAGAAAGATAAGTAGATTCTTTATTTTCTTTTAAAATTCACACAGTTATGTTTCTGATTTAAGTGCAAGTTGCAGATTTAAAAGGGAAGTTACCCGAGTCAAAAGCCGGTTGCCGAAAGCGTAAAGGACACGCTTGAAGGAACAACTTAATTATGCAGCGGAAGAAATTCGAGAGTTCAGTTGAAAAACTGTGAGACTTCGTGAAATGTTCTTTGTAATCCAGAACATGGGATTCATCGATTTTAGTCAAAAGACTCTCTGTAAATAGGAAATTGAATTGTGTTAATTAAAAGCAACTAGTACGTAAGTTGTATAGCAAAACTGTTGTATTATATTTTTCTATGTATAAATAATGAATGCATTTAATGTAAAACTGTTTTCTATGTAATGCATGATTTGTTGTAAGCCTTAAGCACTGGTTTTGTTTATATCGAATATTTTGGAAAAGCGTAAAGGATACGCAAGTTAAAATTAAAATGTAATGTAAAAGCGTAAAGCGCGCTAAATTAGAAAGTGAATATATAAGTGTTATTTAACGCAATGAGCATTTAAAGAAAATTTGAATTGAAGATTGAAAGAATGAATTATATGTATGAAATGCAATTGAAATGTTTGAATGTTGTACGTAGTGTTCTCTGGTTTCACACAAAAGTTTAAAGTTCATTTCATGTTAGAACCTCAGGGCATTTCAGATTTGTTTTAGGGGAAGTCTGAGGTCTTGAAAGTCGAAGAATTAACCCCAATAGAATTGAAGTCAGGTGGTAGTTGTGAACACTTGACAAAGTAAAACTGCGTGTTTTTCACAAACACCACATTTGGCCAGAGAACAAGGGGGAAGTTTTAAAAATGAATGAGTGTAAAATGAATGCGTTTGGCGAAAAGCGCTAATAGAAATTAAAAAACGCGAATACCTAAAGCGCGAATAAAAGTCATTACGGAAAGCATCAGAGGAAGGGAATGTTGTACTTTTCAGGTGAAATGTACTTATAACATGAAATTAAAATTTATTTCCTTCCAGATTGGAAGGAACCAGATAGTATCCAGCCAAATTCCTGATGGATCTTTTTGATGTGAAGACGGAAAAAGATATTCTATGTTAAAATATCTAAGACACAAACAGAGAGTTAAACTAAATTTAAAACTTACAATTGTAAAGGATGGCGAATAGGAAGGAAAATTTAGATTTAGAATTTAGCATCTTCACTAAAAGCCGATTTTAGGCTACTTAGTTTCAGACTACTAAATTCTGGGAGCAACTATGTAGCATTCATTATTTTAATTAACCAAATTATTTTTAGTTTGAACTTTCCTATCGAATTCTCAAAGTTTCAGTTGCTGCCCGAATTTAGCGCGAGTGAGATATTTATGCAAATCGCATATATCTGTTAGCAGTTAAAAGGCAGGAGTTAACGAGGGGAAAGACAGAGCCTTGGATTTATCGCCGTAAGGCTGTGCGCGCAAAGATTTCCTCTGTCTACTGAAAGTTCGCCTTCATAGGCAATTTGCAATTACCAGTGTTTGCTAGTGAAATTCGCATAATTGCATTTCACTAAGAGTTAAGCTTCCCTCGCCGTCCTATTTAGAATTAAGTTAGGTATTGAATTTGTTAACACACTTTAGTTTAATATTATTTTAGTTCAGCCCAAGTAGTGGCTTACTCTCGATTTGAAGAGTTGTAAATATTTGAATTAAAGGGTCACTTTTAAACCCTCATTCCTGACTTTGTAGTTTTTCAACACTAAGGACATAGCCTAGATCTGCTCACTGTCCTCCACATAAGGTTTCACAGTTTATGCTCACGAAAAGAGTCAAGAGATTGAAGGAGAAACCTTACAACTTATTCAAAAGAAATAAATGCAAATCTTAAAATTATTTTTTCTACTTTTTAATCTTATTCAACTAAATATTAATGCATTTAAATCTTGAGATATCTAATTAGAAACATTAAACAATTCTATGGCATGACACTAGCTGAACTCATTAAAGTCATTGTATACATTTTTCTTTTTTACGACTACTCTTTTACCTAACTTTTTTATGATAACTTTATAACTCCCTGGGCACTCAAGCGGCTAATAGATAAAGAAATAATGTAGTGAATATAAAAATAACGCATGGCAATAAATAACACTCTCTCGGAAATTCTAAAGATACATTGTTACCCCAAACAAGCAATTTGCCCAGAAGGGCTATTAATTTCGTTTTGTTATTTTGCATTCGTTTACTATAAACGGCATTTCACGTTTCATATTGTTGCCAGAAAATATCAGAGCTCTGCATTATATTTAAAGAAGTTCAATAATGAAGAATCTGCATGAATGTGTGTACATTTCCTGCAATGTGAAAAACACAACGGTACCTAGAGACATCAAATTTTGAATAACGTAGTCCTCCACTCGAGCATCTGGAAGCCCAAATTCGGAATTTATTGTATTACATATTTCATATTTTGTAAAATTTTAACGAAATTTCGATTAACAAACTCAACGATTTCAAAGTGAGCAATGGCAACACTGTACGGAAAAAAAAAAAAAAAAAACATTTTTATCCCCAGCGCGCGAGACGGTGTATTGGAAATGCTAAAGATATGCTCATTTTAAAATTATTTTTTGATATTGCTGGTGAATTGAATTTTATGGTTTAAGTGCAAAGAACATGACGTTTAATAAATAAAGGTTTGTTTAATATACAAAACGTTAAAAAAAGGTCCGTTTGGGCTTAATGTAAAATCTGAAAGGTTTCAATTTTTTTAATGTTATTTTTTTATTTCATTTTATTTATTTTTTGAAGTACTGTTGATTGTGCTCTTGAATTTTATGCGGCATAAATACGAAGAAGGCGATTGTTAATAATAAAGCTGAAAATACAAAGAAGTTATGTTAGCAGGAGTTGATTCAAGAGCAGGCTGGCAATCTGTGACGCCCAGCGAGTGGATAAAAAAACCTTAACAAATCCTCTGGTGCAACTTTAAAAACTGAATCCTTGCAGATTTTCTTTTCTTTTTTGTAATAATTATTTCAGGTGGCTAGTTTGTTAAAAAAGAAGATATCAATATTTGTTTCAAATGCTTTTTCGAAGTCCTTTAACAACTACATACACTTTCTAGTTATAAAAACCATTTTTATTCTTTTCCGGTCCCCATCAATAAATATCACATTCTAAAATATACGCTAACGTACATTGAACACTTTTTATGTATGTTCGTTGTCGATCGCTTTGGTTTTATATAATGCCTCCATAAGCAGAACTATGAACAACAATAAAATCCATAATAAATCCCCTTAGCATGAATGAACTCAATCACTCAACAATCCACACAAAGCAAAGGGTACTTCCCTCATTACAAGCAAGCTCGTTCTCCGTGCTTCGTGGTTTTAATTACAAGCTCAGTAATCAATGCATTTCTTCTTTACACATGATAACATCCCGATAAAAGCTTGAGATCAGCTCCTTTCAGAGCTCGTGACGTCATACGACTTTAAATCTGCATTCCAAGCCCCCGATTGGTTGATCTTTTGCCATGTTCTTTTGTTCATTTTCTATACTTTTTCTTTCTTCATCTCGGTGCGAGCAACGGCTGGTAAAGTTGAGTTGTCGGTGGGAAACTGCTGACAGCGATATAATGCGCATTTTTGACGAAAGTTATTTTTCGTGTGTGAGAAATCTGTGACGCTCGTTTGAGCCATTTTTAGTGCTTCTCTTCATTTTTGTTGATGGAATGAAATGATTTGTTTGGTGATTCTAAAGCAAGTAAAAAGAAAAAAAAGAAAAAGAAAATTTACTGCTG
>KK118637.1:190044-215266 GCA_000611955.2 Stegodyphus mimosarum
AAATACAAAATACAATTCGAATGCTGAGCTCCGCAAAACTCGAGTTTTTTAACAATGGAGTCTGGGTGAATTTTACACTAATAAAAGAGTTAAAGATTAAAAGGTTCAGTAACATAACACATTCATATTTAAGTTTTATAATCAAAAATTACTGCCACAAAGGGGCAATTTGTCCAGAAGGGTTATTAATTTTGTTTTGATATTTTGCGTTGATTATAAACGACGTTTAACTTTTCAGATTGTTGCCAACAAATATTACAGCCCTGCATTTTACTTACAGAAATTAAATAAAGAATCTGCATGAATGTACGTATGTTTCTCGCACTCTGAAAAAACAGTGGAACATAGAGACATCGAATTTTGAATAACGTAGTCCTCCACTGGAATACGGGCATCTGGAAGCCCAAATTTGGATTTTTTTTTATTATCCATTTCATATTTTGTAAAATATCAACGAATTTTTTATTTACAAACTCAACGATTTCAAAGCGAGCAATGGCAGCATTGTACAAAAAAAAAAATCACTTTTGTCTCTAGCGCTCGAGACTGTGTATGGAAATTTTTAAAGATATGCTCTTTTTAAATTATTTTGTGATATTGCTGTTGAATTGAATTTTATAGTTTAAGCGCGAAGAACATGATATTTAATAAATAATTGTAACACACAAAACCTTTAAAAAAAACCCCTTTGGACTTAATATAAAACCTGAAAGCCTTCCCACTTTTTTTTAATGAATTTAACTAACGTTTTGAAAAGTATTCTGCATATTAATTATTATTTATTATTATTACTTTATCTTTTCTTTATTTTGTATTATTGTTATTTAGATTATGTAAATTTAGATTATATTTCACTGTGTTTTACAAATAAAAGAAAAAATATAGAGCAATGGTCCTCAATATTTTTTTCCCTATGCAGCCCTTTCACTATTGCTAGACGATCATCCCCTCCCCTTCCTTTCCAAAATTCGAAAAATATACCGACACGTAAGATAAAAAGTATGATAATCAAAATTAGAACTTAAATTAACAATAGCCTGTTAACTTTCCGTTTTGATTTGGTTATTTCCGCATTCTATTCAAAAAGTAGTAATTGCTCATAATAACTTTCTCTTGATTGCGTCATTTCTAGATTAATGCATATCATATGAATTTTACGTAACGCTGGTGCGTAAGTGGTTCTTTATATTCTTATTGGCTGTTTGAGATTTAACTTAAACAAGCAATAACAAAATCAGAAGAGAAACACGTCAAAGTGAAACTTAGAATTAACAAAGAAACAACCTTGTGTTTGGCATAGATTTAGACAAAAGACTCAATCGATTTCGAGGGCAAACAAGTCCTTCTTCAACAGAAGCAAAGAAATTTGCAGGACTGCGGCTGGCGTAACGGTTCTTATTATACCCTACTGCAGTAAAGTGAACAGGAAGGTAACGCCATCTGTTTACTAATTTACGTTACTAACTACTAACGTTACTACTTTTGCCAACAGATGGCGGTACCTTCCTGTTCGCTTTATTGCAGTAGAGTATAAATAGGACCGTTATATATACTGCAGTCTTGCAAATTTCTTTGCTCCTGTTGAAGAAGGACTTGTTTGCCCTCAAATGCCTGTATTTAATGTTTGGTAATGCTATTTTTATTTCATCGTGAAACTTAGAAATTTTTTATTAACAAACTCTAGGATTTGAAAGCGAGCAGTGGCAACAACTTTCGAAAGAAAGCAGATTTTCATCTCCAACTTGAGAAACTGTTGCCACTCGAAAAAATAAGGACGAAAATTGTCGTTTTTCCAAGCTTTTGATTAATTTCTCTGATATTAGTTATTTTTAATTCAAAGGGGCTTTGTCTCTGAAGGACTACTGTTTTCGTTTTGCGATTTTGCGTTGAATCACTTATAAACGGCTGTATCACTTATCAAATTGTTGCCACCAAAAGTTATCGCCCTGCATAGTATTTAAAGAAATTAAATAATGAAGAATCTGTATAAATGTATATACACAGTCCAGTCACATTAATGTGACCATCTGTCAAAAGCCAGAATAACCACCTTTCGAAGAGCGGACTGCTGCGAGACGTGCAGGAAGAGAGTCACATAGGTCCCTGAAGGTGTTCTCTGGGATGTTGAGCCATGCCGACTCTAATGCCGTGGCCAGCTGCGCTAGATTACGCGGTTGAGGATCCATGGCGCGAACAACTCGATCGAGATGGTCCCACAGATGCTCGATTGGGTTTAAGTCAGGTGAGTTTGCTGGCCAGGGGAGGACGGTAAACTCATCCTGGTGCTCTTCGAACCACGCACGTACACTGGCAGCTGTATGGCACCTCGCATTGTCCTGCTGGAAGATGCCATCATCCTGAGGAAAAACAATGCGCATGTAGGGGTGAACATGGTCCGCAAGGACAGATGCGTACTTGTATTGATCCATTGTGCCTTCCACAATGATCAGTGAACCTAGAGAATGCCAGGAAAACATTCCCCAGACCATAATGCTCCCGCCTCCAGCTTGGACCGTTCCGGCAATGGTTGCAGGGTGGTTCCTTTCAGAGGTTTCACGCCTTATACGCCAACGTCCATCTGTCCGATGGAGCATAAAACGCGATTCATCCGAAAACGCAACCTGTCGCCACTCAGTGGACGTCCAGCTGCTGTACTGGCGTGCAAATTCTAGCCTTCGCCGTCGATGAACAGCAGTCAGCATAGGTGCACGAACCAGGCGTCTGCTTCGGAGGCCCAGACGCAGCAATGTTCGCTGAATAGTACTTTGGGAGACACTTTTGGTAGCCCCTTGGTTCATTTTGGTGGTCAGTTGCTCAACGGTAGCCCGTCTATCTGCCCGAACGCATCTCCGCAACCGTCGTTCGCCTCTGTCATCTATGGCCCGTGGTGCACCACATTTGCCACGTCGCTGATTTTGGACAGTCCCATTTTGCCATGCACGGTACACTTTTACCACGGCGGCACGCGAACAGTTCACAAACTCAGCCGTTTCGGAAATGCTTCCACCCTTGGCCCGAAAGCCAATGATCATGCCCTTTTGGAAGTCGGATAAATCGCTTCGTTTCTGCATTACGCCAACGATTGAAATGTTTTCCGAAGCCCTCACACACCCTTTATATACGCTCAACTGCACTGTACTGCCACCTGCCTTCTGTGATTGGTTATTTAACTCTGACATGGAAAGTACGTGGTGGTCACATTAATGTGACTGGACTGTGTATATTTCTCGAAATGTGATAAAAACAACGGTACCTAGAGCCATCCAATTTCGAATAACGTACGTTTCCACCCGAATATGCTCATCTGGAAGCCCAAATTTGGAATTTGTTTTATTATCTGCTTATTTTATAAAACTTAAACGAATTTTTGATGAACAAACTCAACGATTTAATAGCGAGCAATGGCAACACTCTACCGGGGGGAGCCTTATTATCTCCAGCGCAAGGAACTGTGTATCGGAAATTCTAAAGATATACTCATTTTAAAATTATTTTGCGATATTGTTCTTGAACTGAATTTTGTGGTTTAAGTGCGAAGAACAGGATATTTAATAAAAAAAGGTAACACACAAAACGTTAAAAAAAAAAGTCCCTTTAGACGTAATTTAAAATCTGAAACCTTTCAGTTTTTTTTTTTTTTTTTTGAACGTCGACCTTTTTCAGGACCCGGAAAAGAATTGTAGAAAGTTTGGTAACGATAGCTATAGTAGTGACTGACTTATTAGCCAACAAACAAACAGACTTCCTTCTTTATATATATTTATCCCCTTAAATTCAAAATTATTTTCAATTACGTATACAAGAAATAAAACATCGTTCACTGCTACTAGAGAGAAAGTATTTCAAGAGGCATGGAAAAAACTAAAGCGATTGATATAACTGCAGAAAGAACCAGGGGTAAGGATTTTAAATAATTAGAAACAAGCACATGTTGATACACATGACAGCACAAGTAAGAAGTTTAGGAAGTCGAAATCAATAATACGATTCATATCAAAATTTCAGTGTTGGAGCTATCGATTTCAGAGCAATTAAGAGCTTAGTTGCTGCATTGCTACTTCATTCACTTACCCCTGGATCAGTTCACAAGGGTTCTATAATAGCGTTGTTAAATATGAGAGAACTGACAAATGACTTTCGTTAAAATTTTTGAAATCATAATTAACCACACATCTATAGCCGTCGAAGGGTAAATGTTAGCTTCCAAAAAGAAATATTTGTTTGTACTTTGACATGTTTTATTGAGATTTAAATTTCTAAATCTTATTTTGAAGTATTGTTACGGATTTCTTATTTATTTAGCTATTTATTTAGAATTGTAATTAAAATTGTTTTTATTTTCCCGTGCAAGGCAGACGATTTTTGAAGAGAAAGCTGCGTCGGAAAAGTAAAAATACAAGAGCGAGTGCATTTAATATTTAATAAATAAATATTTCGTAATGGCTGTTGCCATCCAGAAAAATCGACAAAATAAATTTTTACCAGAATGTTCTCCTGAATAATTAAAAAACTTATACAAGCGGAATTAAAACGCCTCAGCGCAGTTGTAGCTGTTTTAAGCGAACTGTTGTTTACTTAATGCTGTTACTGATTGTAGCGAATTCGCTGTGAGATAGAATTAGTTTCTCTGTTTTGAATAGAGTTATGTTTAAGGTTTGAGATATTGTGATATTGCACGAATATCTCTGAGGAAATATTTCAGCATTTTGCTTTACTTCTTGTGAAAAGAATAAATTTCATTAACTTCCTAACGACTTGTGCATTCAATTCATTACGAAGTCAAACGCACGCAACAGTATTATTTCTTAAACTGTTCTTAAAAGGTTAGTTTTTAAATTTTTGTGAATTACGGAAATTGAAGTCACCTTTTGGCAACAATGAAACGTTAATTTTTCCTATTTCTGGATTGTTTAATGATTTATAAGGAGGAATTAAAAATCAGTTTCTCTGATAATAAAACTGTTAAGATGGAATATAATTTACATTATAATACTTCGAATTTTGTTTTGGCAGCACACATTAGCAAATAATATTTTTTTTTTATTTTGAAACAAATAACAGTAATAATGACAACAAATTAAAATTTCTGTCATTTAGCCTTATTCGTCAGGAAATATGCAGTATCATCAAATCATCAGGAAAAGTCTGAGGTATTATCAACACAGGGAATGTTTCCCAAATATTTAGTTCTTAGTGAACCTTTTTGTTTATTGTTACTTTGTAGGCTTTCTCTTAGTCACTAATCAGTTCTTTTAAATTTCGTATCTTTTCTGAAT
The DNA here is from genome assembly GCA_000611955.2 of Stegodyphus mimosarum. Taxonomy (NCBI): domain Eukaryota; kingdom Metazoa; phylum Arthropoda; class Arachnida; order Araneae; family Eresidae; genus Stegodyphus; species Stegodyphus mimosarum. The sequence continues at coordinate 195,321 of KK118637.1, forward strand.
TCATTATTTACCCTCGCATTTCCTCTCCAGGATGTAAATTAAGTAGGTGAACAAGAGTATTTAAACGGGTGAAACGAAAAGGTTATACAGAGCTTGGTTTCGCTGGTCCAGCTCACGTTTGCCATTTTGTCCTCCAGCTGTTAATCTTAGTAGCGGCTACGCATTCTGTCCCTTTAGTTAGCCTATCCCCGATGTCAGCTGCTAAGTCAGCCTGCTAGCTTAAATTAAATTGTGTAATCTAGCAGTGATTATTGTTACATCACTTTTCACTTCTCTCGGCAAGTAGTCGGTGTTCTGTGTAAGTGAGTAAGTCCATGCCTTCTGTTACGCAGCTGTGATAAATAAAAAAGCCTTCTACACCCTATCCCAACTGTATTCATCTTTAAATTCTTACCGCAAGTAGTCTGTGCTTTTGTAAGCATGAAGTCCGTGCACCCTCCCTTGTGTTAACGAACTGTGATAAATAAAAAGGGCTTTTTATACAATGTCCTGTTGTACTCACCTTGACGCCCAAGCCAGAATTCGTCAGGTTGAACTCTCAGATCTAGACACGTTGTATAATAACTAAGAAAGTCAGATCTTATAAATTATGCAGCTAAAATAGATATTATAAAAAAGAAAAAGTCTGATGTGTATATCGCATAACTTCCTTGTAAGGAATATTGAATTATAGGCATTTCGTATTTCATTTAAACTTATTGGATTGAATTAAATCTACTTCGTCGATAGCGCGTATACCACAATAGAATAAATGCCCTCTTTAAAATTCACTGTATTTGTTTATTATAGCGACAGTCTGGCGCTAGGTTCAATTAACAGCGTTACATCTCATTCATTTCCTAATTCAGAATGCACAAAAATTATGTGTATCATCTGAAGAATTATCTAATCCTTTCCACATATTCTATTCGAATACTATAATAAATCTCAAACGATGTATAAAAGAAATAAAATAAATAAAACAAAAAAAAAGGAAACAGTTCTTCACAGACGATACAGTATTTTTCATTTAGTTAATTCAGTTCCCACATCGCGATAAGGCAAAATACATAAAAACTCGAAATATCTATATTTAAAATTAAGAAGTTAATCTTAAACAGTTATTTCCTGAATAAATTCCAGAATGGATTACGCATGATTTAATTCGCAATAATAAAAGAAGGCGTTATCCTTATCGTTGCGAATCTCACTTTCTCAAAATTGGCAACAAATCCACTATTCTGCTCAGTTTGAAATATAAACAAATATGGCTGCTATCGCCAAAACATTACGCTTAGCCTCACTTAAACAACTCTTAAATTGTTGGTAGTTCTACAACTATAGCATGCAGGTTCACTAAAGGCATAAAAACCTTAACCGGAAGATAAGAACAACATAATTCTAGCATTTTTAAAGTAAAAATGCACAATTTACCAACATATAAAAATAAAGAAACTGAGTTCATTGAGCCGAGTAACAGAGTGGATATATATACATATTCATACCTTTGGTGAGGGCGATTGCAACCAAAATAGGAGATGCACATCTGCAAGTTATAGCAGTCTTTCATACACAATTTTTAACTTTCTGAGGCTACTCGTTTTTGAGTTATGCGAGATACACACATACATACGTTCGTACGTACGCAGAGACGCCACGAAAATATCTCTTTAGAATCCATTTTAAATCAGTTTTATAATTTTTTGGGGTGAAAGGAGTCCTTTATTCTGTCCTTACCTAACGATATCACTCAAAAACATTGTTAAATTGTATTCGATAGCGGTCAAAATGGATATTTCCGTTGAAATATGATACCCGAGATTTTACGCGATTACAATACTTCCGTTTTACTTAGTACAAGGAAGTAAAAATATGTAAAAGATAAATTATAATTTAAATTAGCAATAGCTTCTTAATGCTTAATTTGGTATTTTTTCACTATCTGCAAAATTGTAATCTCTTTCGACACTGCGTTATTTCGAGACTAGTTCATGCCATATGACTCTTATACACTCACGTTTGTGAAAATTGCAACACCAAGAAGGAATCGTCATAATTGAATGCAATTTAATACACAGTTGAGTGGTAGTGGTACAAATAAATGATTAAATGTTCAAAGCAAACAAACAAGAACAAGAGATCAGAATCAGTATTTTGTGTGGCCACCACGCGCCGCAATAAGTGCTGCTACACGACGTGGCATGGAGTCAAACAAAGTTTGAATGTCTGACTGAGGAAGAGCATTCCATATCGTTTGTACGCGTACCCAAAGTTCGTCTGCAGACGCAACAGGACGAGGATCACGAGCAAGACGCCGACCAATGACATCCCACACATGTTCAATTGGCGACATATCCGGGGAACACGCAGGCCAAGGAAGAAGCTGTACCTGCTGCGCTGCAAAGAAGGATTTAACAATCCGAGCAGTATGAGGGCGGGCATTGTCCTGTTGAAATACAGCGCCTGGCAAGCTTTGAAGGAAGGGAACAGCTTCGGGCTGTAGAACTTCACGGATATACCGGTTGCTGTTCAGATTGCCCACAATTCGTAGCAATTGAGATCGTCTATGATATGCTATGGCGCCCCAGACCATAACTCCGGGTGTTCGTCCACTGTGGCGTTCGATAATGCACTCCGGAAGGTGGCGTTCACCGGCATAGCGTCTGACACGAATGCGGCCATCATGGTACCACAAATTAAAGCGGGATTCGTCAGAAAACACGACATGCTGCCAATCAGCACGCCAGTCTCTATGCTGATTGGCCCATTGTAGCCGCAGGCGGCGATGGTCGTGCGTTAGGGGGATCCTGTATAAAGGAGTCCGTGCGCGCAGTCCACACTGCAGCAGACGTCTACGAATTGATGAAGCACACAATGAAACACCTGTAGCTATTGACCACAGTGCTGCCAATTGTCTAGACCGCGCCATGCGGTCCGTCCGCGCGATGCGGACCAGGTGTCTATCATCGCGAGCTGACGTCACATTTCGGGGTCCACTCCCGGATTTCCGAGTTGTCCGACACTCGTCCGTCCACTGCTTCCAAACGCGCATCACTGTGCTGCTGTTACGCTGCACACGAGAGGCTACTGCACGATACGACAATCCAGCTTCACGAAGGCCGATGATTCTCCCTCGTTCAAACTCTGTAAGTTGTTCAAATCTCGCTCTCTTTCGTCGACGAGGCATAAGTACAGATTGAGTTAACGTTTACCACTAGCAGATAACCACCGATAACAACCATACACGCCTCGCTACAGCCGTCTATTTATTCGGACCATCAGCCGTTCAGAGGGCGCTGCTCAGCATACGCATGCGCTACGGATTTGCAATTCTAATCATTTGCATATCATGCGCTACTTTGCATTTCCTGAAAATTTCAGCTCACTCGCGTAAGTCCTTCATGGTGTTGCAATTTTCACAAACGTGAGTGTATAAACACTGGTAGTGTAAACAGAACTAAAACAACCAATAATAATTTTGCAGCAATGTTAATTATCCAATCAAATGCATTGATAACCGAAACTAACTCAATCTGAATTCGAATTTCGTCTGAACACAACGCACTGGCTTTCTACCTTTCGGCCTAGCTGGACTGCTGCTTGCTGGTGTCTCCTCATTTCAAAGCCATCAAAAAGGTGAACATTCTAAAATAGGCACTACTAATATGACAAGCTGTTTGTGGACGCAACATGTTTACTGAAATAAAAATGATGATTTAATTTGCCTCAGCTTTCCGTTTCTTCTTCATTTTGGATCGACATTCTACGCACTCAAAATTGAGCTTCATTATCGATCTACAATCTACGTTTCTGTACCATCAAAATTTCTACGTATAGTGTAGCGGGGGGGAAGGGATAGGTCTATACCTCCTGTTCTACTGGGCCTATTGAGAAAATTCAATTTGCGATTTTCGTGTCTCGAAAGCGCGACTTAGGATATGTATTATATTTATATATAGCTTATTTCTAATATAGGTATTTTGACACAAAACCGGACTTCTTCTGAAAGGACATGCCAATTTGTTTTTCCATATTTCGATTCCACGTGTCCAATTATGCCAAACTGCCAAGTTTTGTAAAAGTCTCGCGAGCAGTTTTTAAAACATTAGCTCTCAAAATTTTAATTCCTCAATGTTAATTGGAATTGATATATATTTATTAACATCTCTTTTTTACTAAACTTACCTGATTTCTCCTTCCAGAATTCGAAATCTAGGCTTAATTCAAATATAATTCGCACATTTTTCATGATTTATTTTTAAAATTTGTATTTTTAAATATTTTTTATAAATTTTTCGATGATCTTAAAGCAGATGTATTTCTACGCATACCTACAAAAAATAAGAGCTTTTAATTCAAAATTTCCTAAGATATACGTAATTTACATATGGGCGGGTTTTGGAGTTAGGTATATTAGTCATAAGCGACAATAATGCCAAATTTGGTTTACGCAATTTGTTAAAATTATTTGAAAGTATTAAACGATGACTTTTTTTCCGCTCGTGTGCAATGAAAAAAAGGAAAGCAAAATCGTTTGCCATAAATTAAGAAGTTCGTCACTTGAATGATTCTTGGCGCAAACTGAAAAAATACGCCAAGATAAATTTTTAAATTTATCTATAAATTTCGCACCAGATTTTAGAAAATTTAATAGCTAGACATAATTTGAGTCTTAGGATTGAAATATGAAAACAAATTGGCTTGTCATTTCACAGGAACTCCGATTTTGCGTCAAAATACCTATGTTAGAACAATGCCATATATAAATCTAATATATGTTGTAAGTCGCGCTTTCAAGACATGAAAAACGCAATTTGAATTTCGTCAACCCATCCAGTAGAACGAGAAATATAGAACTGTCTTTTTTTTTCAGCAATGTAGCTATGCTATCAGTGCTTCTACAATATTATTACAGCTAAGTTCTGTTTTCATGACAATAAGTCGACAGGATGGAGCTTGTGAAAAATGACCGCTGCTTTATTGAAGATTGGTCTACGGAATTATATTGCCACTTTAAAAGCGTAAAATTGACTAACTGAAAGTCGAAGTTCTTAGAAGCAATATCAAGGAAAAAATATAGTTTTTCCGGGGCTTTTTAGAGCTCAAATTTGCAGTCTATCTCTGCTTCACAACTAGCGATCGTTTCAGATGTAATAAAGAGAAAATCGTCCATCTTAATACATTAACAAGTGATTCAAGACCCTTAACCTTAATTGATAGCTGGCGCCGTTAGGTGGCGCCCCGATCGTCTTGGCTCTGATGTTATTCTATAACAGTTTTAGTTTCATGGAAGATTTAATGTGTTAAGCCTAATAATAATGAACGCGTGTGCCAATAATAATACTTGTAGACATTGTATTATATGTAAATAAATTTGTGTGTATTAATAACGAAGCGAAATCACCACTTACCTATGGATTTAATGCTCTCTGAATGGTGATGGAAATAGTTATTACAGATGTTGCGTCTACTTCCGTTTTCATATACAGGAAATAAGGCATCGAGATCGAATAATTTTAGAGAAAAATCTGATAAATTTCAGTGTTACGAATTTTTTCACAGATAGATAATTTTAGTGAAATTATTGTATTTTTCTGTATAATGTAACATTAAAATCTAGAAAGAGCATATTCTGCTGGGAAAATAAGAATACAGGAGCAAGTCTATTTAACAGTGAGTAAATGGCTATCTCGCTAATTTGGCTATATATCACCAAGCTGGTATCGGTTTTAGCGAATAATTTTTGTCATCAAATTTGGAAAGAAATCTCCAAAAGTCGTCAAACTTGGTGACCATTTGCCAACATTTTGGTCGGGTCTCTTCATCACCGTAATAAGTACTGTAAGTGAGTAACTGTACTTGATCATTGTATTATCTGTAACTGTATCTGGGACTCATATGCCTTCCAGTAATTTTCAGAAATGGACAGTACTAGAAACATCTCGGTGGCCGGATAAAAACTATGTATATAAGACCGGGAAGAGCATCAGTTCTCAGTTGTTGTTATCGTTTGTTATTTCACAGCGACTTCGGAGTATTGAAAGCCTTACCTTTTAGATGCCCTTTGCTTTGCATTGTGTTTAACGTTCTTAGCAGTTTGAAGTGGAACTACTAATTGTACTTTGTGATACTGTGAGCACTTGTACTAGTATTTCTGTAGAAAGTTCCAGAACTTTAAAGTGCTTCTTTTCATAAAATAAATTTTGTCAACCTATCATCGGGCCTATGAGTTCAATCTATTACGAAACCGTACGCCCGAAATAATAGTATCTCTTGTGTAATGTAACATGAAAAACTACATAAACGAAGCTCCGCCGAAAAAATAAAGTTACATGTGGAAGGCCATTTAACATTGAGGAAAATGGCGTCAAATTGGCCAAGCTGGCGATGGATGGTTTTGGCTACTAATGTTTGTCGCCCAGTTTGACGAGACATTCCCAGAAATCGCCATACTTGGCCACATTTTGCTATGGTCACTGTATAAGTGCAATTGGTCTAACTCCGTATGTAACTGCAACTGTGTATTCCTACCAGAAATTCCGAGAAATAGAAGGCACTGCAAAGTTCTCAGCGGCTGGGGAAAACTCTGTAAGGCTAGAGAGAATATCAATTTTTAGTTTTCCAGTCGGGGTTGCGTTCGAAGTATTGTGGGATTTCCGTGCGAGCTTCGCTCTTTAGTTCCGCTTTGCGTTGCGTTGTGATTAATCGTCTTTCTAGTTTGAAGCGGTAACTACTGACTGTGCTCTGTCATACTCAGAAAAGCTGTACGAGTACTTCTGTGAAAAGTTCCAGAATTGTAAAGCGTTCCTTTTGGGAGAAGGAATTATGTGAACCTAATATCGTTTCCGTGTGCATTCAATTTATTACGTATTAAAAGGTTAGGTATTGTTACTTATTCAAAATTAATATTTCTTAATTTGAGACTTCCAAAACATGAATATTTTTGTCTTTTAAAACACTTCCGTAATTAAAAATATATGACTACGATTTAACGATTGCAGAAATAAAGGCGAGGTAAGGACTTTTAAGACGAGTAAGGGAGGGGTATACACATATATAGGTTTGGTATTGTCGTTTGAAATAAAGAAAGGAGGTGCATAACTAGATGTTATAGCAGCTCTGTATACAAAATTTCAACGTTTATAGCTAATCGTTTTTGAGTTATGCGAAATACATACATACTGTTACAAATTTTGTATTTAGGTAGGTAATTTTAGTAGAATTATAATTCAGCTTGTTGTATTTTTCTGTGTAATGTAGCGCGAGATAAATTTTAAGAGAAGCTATGCCGGAAAAGCAAAAGTATAGGGGTACGTGTATTTAACATTGAGTAAATGGGTATCTCGTTAATTTGCATTGAAATTCAATAAATGTAATTGACTACTATGTTAGCTGTAACCTACTATGTTAGCTGTAACCGTAATTCTACTCTTTTTCTTCCCAGAAATTTCTAGATTCTCTCGCGACCGATTTAAAGCTATAAAAAGCGAGACAGAGAACATCTCATCTCAGGTGTTTAGTTACGTGCTGTTGTTATTGTTCATCGAATTATTTTTCTCTGTGCTGCGCTTTGCGTTCTATTTATCGTTCTTTGTGGTTTAAAGCATAACTACTGATTGTTAGTGCGTGATGTTGTGAACACTCGTACAAATATTTCGGAGCAAAATTCCAAATTTCAAATTAGGGCGTGCAGGTGTCCATGTTCGGGTGGAGGACTACGTTGTTCCAAAATTTGATAGCTCTAGGTACCGTTGTTTTACCACAATGCGAGAAACATACATACATTTATGCAGATTCTTCATTATTTAATTTCTTTAAATATAAGACAGAGATATAATATTTGTTGGCAACAATCTGAAAAGTGATACGGACATTTACAGTGAATCGACGAAAAATGCCAACACGAAATTAATAGCCCTTCTGAGCTAACGCTCCTTTGGACTAAGAAAGTAAGGCAGCGATAATGCAGAAGAACGATAATTGTTCGATGCGAATTGGAATGATATTGCCAGATACTGACCTCGGATATTTAAAATATTTGTCCGATCGATCAGCTGAGCATCGAACATATATTTCATCGCCAAACTGTTCCAATAAATTGTTGATGCTGTACCAGCTAAAACACAAGTACGATTTTTTACAAGTGGAAAGACATATACGCCGTTTAAGGACAACTCAACAAATCCCATCCAGCTTAATATTTAATTAATAAATTAAACTTAAAGTAAGTCCCGCGTAACTTCAATATTTCAATATGTAATTCTATTTTAAGAACACTTAGAATGATTTTTCTGTTAACAAATCATCGACGAGCACTTAATGGCACCTCCACTGTTACTAGATAATTACAAAAAAAAAAAAAAAATTAAAACTGCGAAGAACAACATTTCGTTCATACACAACTCCGGCCCGATGCTAGAACTTCTGCAATTTTGGCTCTTGGAAACGTCGTTAACTGCGCCCGTACTTCCGAAAGACAAGTCATTTCTGCCGTTATGTTTACTTTTCTCGGATCTTATCTCTCTTCCCTGATAACGAAAGGAGAAAAAAGAAAACATAACTTCTGTTTCCCAAAGTGCAGCCGGAGTTATGACTTGGTTAGGATGATAGTAAGAAAACAACAGTTCTTTAGTAGTGCCACTAAGTAAGTTAATTCGGAACTAAGTATTAGGTTAATTCAGAGCATGGAGTTAAGCGCTGTTAAAGGCGTAAGAGAATCATATGCATGATGAGATGAATAGTTGAGAACTAAAGTTTATGTAAATATGCTTCACGGTTTTAGTTAAATGATTTGAAATAGTTAAACTGATAATTTTTTATAATTATGTTTTTGTTAAAATAATATTATAAGGTATTTCTCCCGCCTTTTGGACATGCCTTTGTGGTGTAGTGGGCAGCCCGCTCGACGCGTGTTCCAGAGGTCCATGGTTCAAGTCCTGGCGTGGGCATTGCTCATTTTTCTCATCTCCTGCTTTCAAAAAAATACCTAATGTCTCTACAATATAATATACATAAAGAAACATAAATCTGAGAAGTTTCAAATTTTAACGGTCTTCCAAAAGGGCATGTTAAGGTTTTTTGCACTCTCGCTGAGCTCGCAGTTTACCAGTCTGCTCTTGCATTCCCTCCTGCTAATCTCTTTTTTGTCTTTTTAGCTTTATTATCAAATAGCTTTTTTCTTTGCACTTACACCACATACAGTTCAACAACAAATTTTTAAGAACTGCATAGCGGCATATGTTTACAACTAACAATGCAGTATTATGTGCTGACATACATTTTAATACTTTTTTCCGTCTTTTCTCAGTTCATCGTATTGTTTCGTGCTTACGGGTTCGTAATAGATTGAATGCACACAGGTTCAATGAGAGGTTCATAATTTTTTTTATCAGAAGAAACACTTCAGAGTTCAAGAACTTTCCACAAAAACTCCTGTAAATCTTCACAGTATCACAGAGTACAATGAGTAGTTACACTTCAAACTACTGTGAACTTTAAACACAACGCAATACAAAGCTCAGCTAAATAGCGAAGCTAAACCGGAGATACCGGAGCGAAGCTAAACTGGAACTCACGCTGAGAGGTAACAGTTAACAATAACAACTGAGAGCAGCTGCTTTCTCCGGCCTTACATAATTTTCACCCGGTCCTCGAGATATTTCTAGCACTTACTGCTTCTCAAAATTCCTGGAAGCCAATATGGAGGGCTAAATTACGGTTGCAGTTAATATAGCAAATTACATTTACGAAATTAGAATACCTATTACAGCGATACAGGTACCGGACCCAAATGTCTCCAAATGGTCACCAAGTTTACTAGTACTTACTGCTTTTCGAAATTACTGGAAGGCAATATGAGGGCAGAATTACGGTTACAGCTAATATGGTAAATTACGTTTATTCAATTAAAATAATTATTACGATGATACAAGTACCAGACCAAATGTCGCCAAATGGTCACCAAGTTTGGCGACCTTTGGTAATAAAGTCGCCAAAATCATTGCCATCTTGGCGATATCTCGCCAAATGACCGACAGAACAATTTTTTCAATATTAAATAGACTTGGCCCTGTATTCTTACTTTTCGGGCACAGCTCCTCTCTCTAGATTTTCATGTTACATGGCAGAGGAATATAGAGCAGTTCACATATAATTGCACTTAAATTACCTATCTATGTACAAAATTCGTAACAATATCAATGTTCAGTTTGCTTAGTACGATGGCTAACGAAATATTTCTCTCATTTTATCATTAACATTTTATGTGTTAACTTATTTATTAAATATCATGTGTTTCGTATTTACGCCAAATAAAATTCAATTCAACGGCAAAATCATAAAATATTTAAAAACACCTTACCTTTAAAGCATCCAGTAGAATATTAGAGGTTGGTACGCATATTTTTATATTCTCTCTGTTATTTCCTTAAAAACAACCGTTTGCGTGGCCAGCCGCCTAAAAGAGTTATCGTGAAAAAGGAAAAGCACATGATGATATTGATGAGTCCAGCTAGTGTAATCTGATAAAAAAAATTGAATATTTCTAATTAGACATTTCTTTAAATCAATCACCTTAAAAGGCACCATAAAGTATTCTTAAGAAATGTGTACATTTCTTTTAAATAGCTTAATTTATCATGCAATAATCCTCCAGATTAAATATGATAGTACCTTTACTGAATGTCAACAGGCTGGCGCGAGGAAGATAAAAGTAATTTATTTTCGGCCGCGGTAACACATCTCTTTTATAGAACCAGATTAATTAATTAAAACTGAAAGGTTAAATAAATACCTTGCACTTTCCCGATAGGAACAGTCTCTCCCGCCGGAGATAAAAATGTCTTATTTCGAACAATGTTGCCTCTGCTCTCTTTCAATTCGTCGAGATTGTTGATCAAAAATTCAGCAGTGTCAAGAAATATGAAATAAGTAATAAAACAAATCCGAAATTCAAAATCCGCGCTTCCAGGCGCCCATGCTTGGAAGGGGGACTAAGTAATTCAAAATTTGATGGCTCTAGATACCGTCGTTTTTCTGCAATACAAAAAACATACATACATACATGCAGATTTTGCATTATTTAATTTCTTTAAAAATAATTCAGGGCGATAATATTTGGTGGCTATTCCGCCTGCTGAAGGCCACGTTACTAATTGTAATCCTATGATAGCATTCTGTCTATAGCGTTGCTTTAATATTGCCAATAGTGCTGTCACGCCGGTACAGTTTTGAGCCAACTTGCGCTTTAAATATTTCTGTGTAGCTTTTGGCTAACTTAAAACTTAATTTGAATTAATTACTTTTGATTTTACGTCATAAATGCTATCTGGTTTTGTAAGCAGCAGGTGTACCTTCTGTTCAATTATTTTAGTTCTTAATTAAAGGGTGTTTCACACCCTTCGTCGTTGTTATGAAGGCTTGTGCAGGAGCATGCGAATCTTCCGTGAACCCACCATGCCGCTCTAAAATTCAGATTCTGTCGCCTAACTGGATATACATGTCCACACATTTTAGAAAGTAACATAAAAGCAGCAAATTATACCTAAGGCGAACTGTTTTTAGTATGAGGCATATTTTAGTTCAAATTTTCATCAATAGATGGTGCTGAAATCATTAATATCGCCAAAAATTTCTAAATTTAAATCTTTTTTAAAGATAATATGCAAATGAGGGCTAGAAAAGGATTGTTGTATTATTTATTATCACGGCAGTGATTGCTTGTTTTGTTGCAAACCGCTTTTAGACCTTGCCCTTTCCGTGGCGCCATCTATGACTGGTGTGTTGAACTATTTGCTTCTTGATTTACTCAGTATATATATTGATGGTGATTTTTCTAATAGAGAGCGTCTGTGAAGGTCGCTGTTCTTTTTGGCTGATGCTGCTCCCCAAGAATAGAACGCATGAACTTCGGTGCCATAGCTTGATGGCTAAACCGATCAAGTCAAAAATAGCTGCCTCTGAAGTGAGCGACTTTAGTGATATCTTTCCTGCGCGATGAGCGCAGTGCTCTATTCATATCATTATAAAATTCTTCCAAATGTAAATAAATAAATGTTATACAGTGAATAAATGCTACAATCGTAATTTTTCTCATTTTATTTATCATTACTTATGCAGTCATCTACCGTTGTAAATTTGAAATAAAATGCAATTCAAGGGGAAAAAATCTTTGCGATAAGAGAGAATCATACTTTAATACAGGGGTCGCCAAACTTTTTTGATCATCGCCCCCTATGTAATTTTTCGAAATCTCCACAGACCCCCACAAAGGTAATTTTCAGGTAATTAAAATAAAACTATATATTAGTCTAAATATTTAATAAATCAGAAACAGTAAGTAAAGTAGCTACAGATTTTTTACTTCTTAATGAGATGAGTGTGCCTGGTGTTTCTTGGCAAGGTTCGCTATATTGGGTTCGAAATTAGTCAATTTTAACCGTAAATCCCCTCGAAGCTCCACATTTAATTTATTTCTGTTTTTAGTTAAAATTGAATTAACGTGACTGAAACCGGCTTCAACCATATACGAACTTGGAAACGCCAGCATAAATGGCTGAACCATTTCGTAAAGTTTCACATATTTTTGCTTTATATTTATATTAGTCCAAAATTTATGTATTGTCAAACTTTTAATAAGCGTTTTTGCTTCAAGATCGGACAATAGTTCAGCAAGCTCATCTTGTATGTTGATGTCGACGTTATCAATTTGCGCCGAAAATGGCGCAATAATCCAATCAGGGATGTCGATGTTTTCCAAATCAACAAAGCGCAGTTTAAAATTGTCGCTTAATTTTTGAAGATGATTTGTACATATTTCCAAGTCTTCTTCTTTTATTTTTAATTGTTGCAGATTTGAAAAATACTTATAATCCTTACGTAGCAATGAAGATCTAAATAAATTTAATTTTACTTGGAAGCCTAACAGTACTGTCCGAGCTTGGATAATTGTTACATCTTTTCCTTGCAGTTTTGTTTGAACGTCATTAAATTTTCCAAATAAGTCTGCTAAATAAAAAATATGGTTCTTATTGTTTTGGAGTTCATTGCTTAGAACAGGATTTATTTCGTTCAGAAATTCTGTCGTCACAGTATACATACGAAAACCGAAAAGGAAAAAAGGGGCAGAATGTTTTCTGATTCATTATTTTCTATAAAGAATATAATATTAAGTCAATTATAAAAATATTTTAAATTTTTACGTACGCAGTTAGATATGTGTGATTTGCGTATTAAGAACTGTTTTTTCTTCGAGTCCCAATAGACCCCCATTCGACCCCTTGGGTCAGATAGACCCCTACTGTTGTTAAATAGACCCCTAGGGGTCTATATAGACCACTTTGGCGACCCCTGCTTTAATACATTAAGTTGTTAACTTTGTAGGTTTTTCAAATTGTCCAGATTTATGCGATACCAATGTATATTTAGTAATTATTGTGTTTACAATGGCAGGCCTCTCGTTACCTCAATTCATTCTGGCGGAAATATAAAATCATTTCGCTTTCTTTACCATGTACATTTGTAAACAAGGGATTGCAAGATGATTTCTCAAACATTCAGTCTAAAAGGAAACCTTGGTTATTAAAAATCCGAGAATTCCAGCACATTTTGCTAAGTCAATAAATGTTTGAATAACCTGATAATTCATCATTCAGGTTTGACACTAAATATTTAATCTTTTCCTTTATTCCTCTTTTTTTGGGGGGGTAGCCTTACTGCACTATTTCTCTGTGATCTAATAGCAAAAAAAAAAAAAAAAAAAATATTTTTGTATTCTGAGATTCAGAAGTTACGACATTATTACCACACATCACGAAAATGATTGATGTTGTTTGCACGATCTTTTAAATGGTTTTCGTTTCTGCAGTTAAGCAAATACACATTGTCAGATTTAGAATTTATGAAGTCATGAGCTTAGTGATTTTCTGCATTTAAAGACTTCTGAAAAGTTAATAATACTGTACTTTTATTTTGCGAAAATAAAAACAAAAATTTTGTTTCGAATGTAACTCTTCTAGGTATTTTCTTTCCTTCTAAATCATGTCGTCAAACGATAGTTCCGCAGCGAAATACATAATACAATCGTTAACTGGCATCACAAAATGATTGATGTTCGTTTGCAGGATTTTTAAAATGCTTTCAGTTAGTGTTGGGGATAAATAAACAAACACTGGCAGGCTTAGAACTTTTACAGTCTTGATGATGTACGGTGGTTCACATTTGTTTTCGAACACGTGTTTTCAGTTTTATTTCCAAATATCTGTTCAAAAAAATATTAGCGAAATGACCTTCTTTTTTCTTTCACCTGTATGGCTCATATTTATGTTAGAACTTGCTTGTTTTGAAAACACTTACTCGAAACGGTTTCGTAAATACTATAATGTATTGAAAACGTTCTGAAAAGGGCCTCATAATACGTATTTGAACACTTTTAACAAATACTTTATCTTCTCTACATATAATAAAACAAAGAGTCTGTGTGTGTGTGTATGTGTGTGTCTTTCGTTCGTGTTGCGAGTAAGCTAATAGACCCAGGGCCACGAAATTTGGTACATAGGTGTATCTACACAAGAGCCAGTGCACCTCGAAGCGATTTTTTCGAAATTCGAATTAGAATTTTTTTTTATTTTATGTTTTGTGACCAAATCGCGTCATTTTGAGACATAATGGGCTCCAGGAAAGCGAGATTTCACTCTATACATTTCATTTTTACATCGTCGTGAAGCGTAGACACTTAGCTATTTTACGAACTTAAAACAAATTTCGTATTTCGATAAATCGATTAAATACGAATTTATTCAGGAAGGTGAGCTTAACACCTTTTCGGCGGAATTTTTTTTAAAAAAACTTATTTTAAAAAACGTGCTGTTTATTTTCCTTTGAATTTTGGATGCGTTGAACTTTAATCCTTTCGACACCTTTTAAAAAAAGAATTTTGGAAAAATAATTATATTTTGTATTTTTTTAAAATTTTTTAAATGAAGCTTCCGAATACACTTCTCACATCTCAGATAATTTAAAATGTAGTTTTGGCAACAATTTTCCTTTCTTATTGTTGTTGATAGATTTTTGATGAAATTGCATCATTTTGAATATTATCATGGAACCCACACATTACAAGTAGTCTTAAAAAGTTTCGAGTACGTCAAAAAATACTTTACCCCTTAATTTCTCGAAACTCCGTTCTATCTATAGATAATAAGTTACTTATTTATAAATCCTTATTGCATTCTATTATTTGTTATGCTTGCCCTGTGTGGGCGTTCTCTTGTAAGTCTATTCGCAAAAAACTACAAACAGCGCAGAACAGTGTTCTACGCCAAATAGTATGTGCCCCATGGTACATTAGAAATCAGCGCTTGAATGACGAACTTAAAATTGAATATATTAAAAGTTATTGCTGCCGTCTGGCACGTAAGTTTTTTGAAGGTCTGGGGGATCTTAACAATCTCACCATGACCATTTATGACTATGATGTCAATGATATTGTCAATGTTAGACGCCCTCGGGCTATCTTAAATGTTAATCTTGACTAATGCCTATTACTCTGTTGTAATGACTTGTACGACAATTCTGTTGCATTATTGTATTTTGTATTTATCAAGTGTTATTTGCATTGTATTCCTCTCCTATTCTATATTTTTATACATTTAATCGGATTGAGTGCACCTCTGTATTCGCATGTTACCTAACATCACGATTTTTTTTCTTCTTTACGCATATAATTAGTGTGTCACCAGCTCAGCGGCCTTCTCTTTCTAAACAGGCATTTTCGGTTTTTTCGTGCGATTTTGAATGGCTTTATTTACTTTTAAAATTTACTTTTCATAGGGCAAGTTATTGATAATAGCCCCGCCTTCCTTTTGTTTTTACTTACTTTAATTAGTACCTTTCATATATATAATTATATATTTAAAAAAATCTATTATTACTTATTTTTAAGTTATTTTGTACTTGCCAATTTATTAGAATCATACTTATGCATTCGATGAGGGGTAGGGTCCTTTGACCCATGCACCCTGGTTTTCGAACCACTTTCCTCGCCATTCCCATTCTCATCTGAGTTGTTGTTGTTGCTGTTACTCTTGTAGCTGTAAAAAGCAAACCTGCTGTTTGTTACTTAATGCTGTATTGATTGTAGCGATTTCGCTGTGAGATAGAACTATTTTATCTGTTTTGAACTGAGTTTTTGCTAAACGTTTGAGATATTGTGATATTGTGCGAAGATCCGTGAAGAAATATTTCAGCATTTTAATTTATTTCTTGTGGAAAGAATAAATTTTTGTAAACTTTTTAACGACTCGTGCATTCAATATATAACGAACCCGTACGCACGTAACAATATCATTCAATATTTCGGTGGATATCGTTTAACTAAAATTACTCTTTTCATGCACTTTGGAATGGAATTTTTTTTTTTTTGTGTGTGTGTGTGTGTGTGTAAGTATGTTCCATTTTGTTCCACCACTCCATAAGAATAACAATTAGTAGAACTTTCGAAGAAATATCATGTATCTTATTCTTTTCTCCAATTCATTCCATACATGTTCGATAGGTCCCGGAGAATATGAAGGACAGTTCATAATTTCAGGGAAGTTGTATAATAACCACAAGCCAACATTTAAGGATATATGCTTAGGATAGTTATCTTAACAGAATCTGAATTTACTTTACATTCCAAGTTTTTTGCAGATTATTTCAGGTTTTCATTACGAATATTTATATATTTATACTATAGTATTATCTTTACCGCATAGACGACCTGAAAACAACTAAATGGGCTAGAATTCTGACGATCTGCAAGCAACTAAAGGGGCGATTTTTGATATTTGAAAGAAAGAGACTTGCTTTAGAATACTGTGTTTCGAAATTTGTATTAAAAAAAAAAGCCTCATTAAGTACAAGGTGCCTGAAATGGAACTATCATGCTACCAGATTAGAATCATAATTTACTTCCAGTTCTGTTGCAAAATGTCAGCTGCAGAATGTCACCAAATCATATATACAGCTTTAGATACTAATGTTGTATCATATGACACTGTGTAGGTTTGGTATCGAAAGTTTAAACATAGGGACTATGACATTCAAGAAAACAGAGCACTCTGGCCGACCTACTGATGTTGATGAGGCCCGTCTGCGAGCACTTGTGGAAGAAGATTAGTATGCAACCATTCGAGAGCATGGTAAGGAGTTCGACGTTAGTGCCGTGTCCAGTTAGTCTCGCTATGTATCGCATAAACTTGGTGTACAAGTTCAGTCGCTGGGTGCCGCACGACCTGACTCAAGAAGAAAAGGACAGACGTGTTCGGGCCTCCACTAATCTGCTGGAATAGCAACGGAAGGGCAAAATTCTGAACCTGTCCGTCACTTGTGATGAAAAGGGGATTTACTTCAACACAGGCCGAAAAGGGGGATGGTCTATACTCGGTGAGCCCGTCAGCAGCATCGCAAAGCGCAGTTTGATTAACAAAAAGATCACGCTTTTTATCTGGTGGGACTGCGGTGGTATTATTCAGAAAGAGTATCTGGGAAATGGTAAAACCCTCGACAGTAAGGTGTAGAGCGAAATGCTAACCCGTGTTGACGCTGCTATCAAGGGAGAAGGTCAAATTGAGTTCCGGCCCAAAAAGGTAATGTTCCATCAAGATAATGCAAGATCACGTGTGTCTGCGTTCACCGGTGGACTCTGTACGAACTGGAATGGGAGCTTATGCTACACCATATTAGCTCTGATATCGCGCCTTCGAATCTCTATCTTTTTGCCCACCTGCAGCTACATCTTGCTGGCGCTGTCTTCCATTCTGCACAGGATGTCCGAAATGAGGTTGAATTTTATTTAGATTCACAGCCACAAAGTTTCTGGGCGAAGGCTTTGAAAAACTTCCAAAACGTTAACAGAAAATCATAGATTTGGGTTGTGATTTACTATAGGTACTAAAGGTACTGCTTTCATGTATTTTTTTCCCCTAAACTTTATTAAGAACGTTTTTTGGTGGAAAACTTTCGTTACAACCAGATATACGTACCCGGCAATTTAAGAAACGTCGGCCTTTTATATTATACCTAAGTATTTTATAGAATGCTTGGCGTTTTTATGCAAAGTATGAAATTTCAGAATTATTATATATATACTTTCGCTAGGCATTATATATAATATCTAGGCATTCTAAAGAATGACAAATGCTGTTTAGGCAAAATATTTTAAAAAGTCATAATAAGGTTGCTATTATTTAAGACACACATTCCTCAACAATACAAGTGTAATTTTGAAAAAATAATAAAAAATCGCCATTAAAAATCTACTCAAACTACATAAAGAAAAATGAAAGCTGTACAAAGCAAAACATTTTTTATTCAAAAAACAGTGGTATAGAATTATAGAATAAATGTATCAAATACATGGATTATGTCTTAAATGTATGGATTATGTATGAATGTTTTAAATGTATGTATGTTCGAAATGAATCGGAGATTATCTCATACTTTGCCGGTTCGTCGTTTGACATTCTCTAGGAAATGTATGAAGTGCTAATCGTGTCATACACTGATGATCAATTATGAGCGCCGCTTTTATTCATTCCTGGTAACAAATATACCAAAAGAAGCTCGTTTCACGTTTATTTTAAACATTCATTTAAATTTTTCTTTTCAAAATTGTGTCACCAAAAATAATATGATCTACAGTAGTCGTACATATAATATACTTTGAGAAATCATAATTTAAATAATTCAAACTGTCTCCAGTGAAAAGTTGTTTACAAACAACAAGGTTGTCAGGACTACTTTCTTCTAGTTGATTTTGCAAACATAACTGGAGTCCTGAGTAGGAATAGGGAGCTTACTAAAAGCTATCTTCGTGCGTGTGTAGAAGATGCAACAAAGATAAGGAGGGTTCAAATTACCCTTTATTTGCTTATCGATTTTACAAACGTTCCCGAACTTCGAGATAGAAAGACCAACCACTTATGGTCTGAACGTAAAAGAATATAAGACTACTAACTAACTTAAATTTAAATAAGAGCTAACTTTTAATATTTTACACAGATAACTGGCATTAAGACTGGCCTTTTAAATTACTACGTCTGTAGTACGCAAACTGCGGAAAACTACAATACGTCTTTAACTTTCGAGAGGGTTAAACTTCGGGCCTTAAAGACGGACAGTAACTGATGGCAAGCTCGCGTGAAGACTCGTAGCAAGAGGGCTCTCTCTCTTTCCTTCCACTCTCTCTTGGCAAAAGGCCACAACTTAAATACTTAAGCGTCAGTGAGTACAGTTTACATAAATATATTCACGTGTTCATTCTGGCCGGAAGTGGAAAATAAGAGATGATAGTAGAGTTTTAAAATAAAATAAACGTTAGTGAACTTAAAATCCTTATAAGGTTAGTGTCTTCTATTTGCATTAAATCGTACCATGTCGAAATTTGATTTTGTTTCTGTGCATCAGTCAGTGCGAGAGAAAAAAAAATTGGAATGAATTTTTCTATTTTCACCTTCTTCCGCGATGATCTTGCTATAGCCTCTTACTTTAGAATAGACTTTTCAAGGTCTTTACCTTCTTCCCGTCTTACTTCGTAAGCATGGTAACGGCAGATGGCTTTCACACTTTTTCTTCACTTCATTTCCGCTTCGTTTTGTGAATAGCGTACGAATGTTGTTCAAAGCATGAATTTAAGCTGTTAAAAGCACGGTAATGTTTTGTAAAAAAATTATATGTCATGTCAAGGTACATATGTCATGGAAATGACATATCTACCTTTTCGCCATTTCTGAGCCTGTTGTGTAGATTTGCATCAGTCTGTCAAGAGTCCTTTGTATAAATTCCCATAACGCATTACTTTATACCTAGTAAAGGAGATTTAAAAAATTGAAATTAAATTCAAAGTCTGCACCAGCATATGTTGGGTAGCTTTCAGTACGATTATGTATTCCGAAATGTACACTGCGCAAAAAAAAAAAAAAAAAAAA
>KK118638.1:0-30235 GCA_000611955.2 Stegodyphus mimosarum
GCAAAGTGAAGAGGAAGCGATAGCTTTAGTTCAGCAGTTGACTGAAATGATGGAAGGAGATGGATTCCGCTTAAGGAAGTGGATTTCGAATAAGTTCAATTATTTTAGAAAAGATTTCTAAGTCGTTAACAGAACCTAGTACTTCTCTGGAAATAACCAGTGATAAAAATGTGACGGTATTGGGTATTTATTGGAACCCCTCTCGTGATACAGTCCATTTCTCAGAGTGCATAAATGATAAAGAGTTCACCAAGAGAAGCATTTTAGCAGAGGTGGCCAAAATCTTTGATCCATGGGGATGGTTAGCGCCTACTATAATATATGCCAAAATATTATTACAAGAGTTGTGGAGCTTAAAACTTGGTTGGGATGAAGTCGTGGACAAGAGAATAAAGAGGAAGTGGAAACGATTTTACTTAGAATTACCCTTACTATCAAGTTTATAAGGTATATCTCCCACATTCTTAGCGTGCCTTCGTGGTGTAATGGTCAGCACACTGAGCCGGTATTTCAGAGGTCCGTGGTTCGATTCCCGGCGAAGGAATTGCATATTTTTCATGTCTCCTGCTACTAAATAACCTAATGGCTCTACACTGGCGCCCGAACTAAAAAAATGGTGGCTGATGATTCTCCACCACCGCGATTTGGCGATTGGGTCCCCAAAACCCCAGTCGCCCTTTAAAAGGGGGAGTATATAAGGTATTTCTCCCGCCTTCTTCGCATGCCTTCGTGGTGTAGTGGTCTGCATGCTCGACGCGTAACCGAGAGGTCCGTGGTTCGATTCCCGGCGAAGGCGTTGCTTATTTTTCACCTCTCCTGCTTCGTAATAACCTAATGTCTCTACAAAGGTATTTCTCCCGCCTTCTTCGCATGCCTTCGTGGTGTAGTGGTCTGCATGCTCGACGCGTAACCGAGAGGTCCGTGGTTCGATTCCCGGCGAAGGCGTTGCTTATTTTTCACCTCTCCTGCTTCGTAATAACCTAATGTCTCTACACTGGCGTCCGAACTAAAAGGGTTGTGGATGATGACCCTCCACACCCAGGATTTGGCGACTAGGTCCCCTAAAACCCTAGTCGCCCTTTAAAAAGGGGAGTATATAAGGTATATCTCCCACATTCTTAGCGTGCCTTCGTGGTGTAATGGTCAGCACACTGAGCCGATATTTCAGAGGT
This sequence comes from Stegodyphus mimosarum, assembly GCA_000611955.2. Lineage (NCBI taxonomy): Eukaryota > Metazoa > Arthropoda > Arachnida > Araneae > Eresidae > Stegodyphus > Stegodyphus mimosarum. The sequence goes on from KK118638.1 coordinate 1,173, forward strand.
CCGTGGTTCGATTCCCGGCGAAGGAATTGCATATTTGTCATGTCTCCTGCTACTAAATAACCTAATATCTCTACAAGTTTACAAATTCCGAGGTATGTCTTAAGTCCAATTAATTAAGGTAATTATAGAAAGTTATGCTTTTTGTGACGCCTCAGAGAGAGCTTATTGTGCAGTCATTTACCTCAGAATAATCAGCGCTGATTCTTCAGTCAATGTTAGCCTTTTAACATCGAAAACTAGAGTTGCTTCCTTGAAAAACCTGTCTCTTCCTAGATTAGAACTATGTGCTGCGTTACTTTAAACAAACCTTTTGCATGTAGTGGTATCATGCATACAACTACCAATTAACAATATTTATGCGTGGACAAACTCACGGGTTACATTGGCATGGATTTCGTCAGAACCTCGCCGTTGGCTACCTTTTGTGGCAATCAGAGGTGCAAGGATTCAGGAAGCTGATCCAGGTATTCAATGGAATTATGTGGCTGGAAAAGAAAATCGTGCAGATTTTGGAGCCAGAGGTTTGATTCCATCAGAATTTTTAAGATGCGAATTATGGATGAAGGGACCACAATGGTTAAGCCAACCAATGATTCATGTACAGCAAGATTTAAGTGTAGAACTAGAGAGTGAGATTATGTTAAAAGAAATGAAAAAGAGTTTCATTTCAAATGTTTTTAAGTTCGAGGAACCCAGTGTATTTTCTAAGTTTTCATCCTGGCTAAATCTATGCAGAGTGTTAGCTAGGTGTATAAGATTCAAGAATAACTGTAGTAAGTTACCCGCAGAACGTATAAAGGATTATTTGTCTACTGAAGAACTTCGTGAAGTTACCTCTATGATCTTTAGGATCGTACAAAATTCTGAATTTCCAGAAGAGTTATCCTGTTTAAAATCAGGTAAACCTTTAAAACCATCGAGCAAGCTTTTGCCGTTAAATCCTTTCTTAGATTCCGCAGGGATAATACGTGTAGGCAGAAGGCTCAGAAATGATTTCAAATGATTTCAAATCATTTCAAATGATCAGAAACATCCTATGACTTTACCTAAGAGTCATAATATTATGCATTTTATTATTAGGCACTATCATGAAACATATCTTTATGCAGGTACTGAACTACTCATTTCTGTCATAAGATATAGATTTTGGATTGTGAGTGCTAGAGATATTATTAGAAAATGTTTAAATCAATGTGTTATTTGCCGTAGATTTAGAGCCCAAACTGCAGCTCAGCAAATGGCAGATTTGTCTGCTTCAAGAGTTACTCAAAGTAGAGCTTTTTCTCGTGTAGGAATTGATTTTGCAGGACCATTTAACGTCAAATATCGCAATGATAGAGGAGCTAAAATTTTCAAATGTTATATATGTTTATTTTATATTACTAGAGCAATACATTTAGAATTAGTCGGAGATCTTTCAACAAAATCATTCCTTGCGACACTTAAGAGGTTTATCGCTCGTAGAGGCAAACCGTGTGAAATTCATAGTGATTGTGCAACGAAATTTATAGGAGCTAACAAAGAGCTAAGGAAAGTTCTATCAACTGTTCAACGTGATGAACACCTTCAGGGGTATATTTCTTCAGAGAATATTAAGTTGTTATTTAATCCGCCCTCTGCACCTCATTTTGGAGGTCTTTGGGAAGCGGGGATTAAGTCGATGAAACACAACACCACTTAAAGAGGTGTTTAGGAACACTTATTCTAACTTATGAGGAATTTTTGACTTTAATAACCCAAATTGAATCCTGTCTTAATTCTAGGCCATTAGTACCAGCTTCGAGCGATTGCAGTGACCTGGAAGCCTTAACGCCAGGACACTTTCTTACAGGAGCGGCTTAAGTGCTCTTCCAGAACCTAATCTGATTCCAGATAAGCTGAGTTACGGTGACAGATGGAAAAACTTGCAAAGGCTATTTCAAAAATTCTGGAAGAGATGGAGTAGTGAGTATTTGTCGAGGTTACAACAAAGACCCAAGTGATGTAAGCTACAGCGAGATTTGAAGATTGGTGATATGGTTCTCATTAAGAACGAGAATTTACCTCCGCTACGCTGGAAGCTAGGCAGAATTGTTAAAGTGTATCCTAGTCTGGATGACAGAATTCGAGTGGTGGACTTACGCACATCCATTGGTGAGATAAAGCGACCAATAGCGAAGTTATGCTTTTTGCCATTCAATTCCGGAGATTAGAGACTTTAATTTTTTTTTTCTTTCTCAGAGGTTAGAGACTTTATTTTTTTTTCTTTCCCAGAGGTTAGAGACTTTATTTTTTTTTCTTTCCCAGAGGTTAGAGACTTTAATTTTTTTTTCTTCTTGTTGATAATTTTCAGTTTAATGTTTGAACCCCCTTGGGAGTTCAAGGCTGGGGGTATGTTTGATATTATGTAAGTGTATTATATTCTCGTGCTGAAAAGCGGCACATGACTTGTTTCGGGATTCTAAGTTGCCTTGGAAACCGCAAACGATTTTTATTTTTAAGATTTTGTATTCTACAGTGTGAGAGAATAAGAGTTAAAAATGGTTGTGTGAATACTTTCAAGAGGAAAGTAAATAAAGAGTTTTTTTATTCATTATTACAGTCCACTATTAATCAGCGACGGTACGTACACCCTTGTTATATCAAGATGGTAGTTATACTTACTTTATGTATATTTGCCACACATAAATAATTTTTTTTTAATTAGAACAGTGAGTCTAGGATTAGATTTAAAGAGATGTTTAACCAGACGATTTGTTTTAAACATTCTGTACGATTAGACTTAATATTAATTCCTTGTATAAACCAGCAATCAGCAGTTGAAATAAACCTAACTCTTGAAACAGTCCTAATTTTCCTTCCTTATTCTAAAGATGGAATTGATGGAAATGATTTCATTTTCCTTTCCCTAACATTTGAACTTGAATTTATGAATTCTATCGCCTTTTTGCAGGACTGTAAAAATACTAATTGGTAACTCTGAAGATGTTTTATAGCTTTAATGCGCCCCCCCCCCCCCTATTTATGATTCTGTAATCCCTATAAATGCTTTCTGTTTTCATTGTAAATTAAGTATAGTAAAATTAACTGGCGAATTTTTATTTTGGAACGAAATTCTCTTTCTATTTCTTGGAATGAAATTCCCCTGTTAAAATTATGAGCACATTAATGATGTAAATAATGAAACATTAATTACAACTAACAAATTAGCTGCTTAAACAAAACATAATGCATCTAACAATAATTGAAAATTAGTAAAAATAAAATATTTTAAATAAATATTTTATTTTTACTAAATAAAATTTTTAAATATTTTTATAATTTTTAAATTTTAAAATAAAATAAATAGAATGTACAGAGCATTAATTTTATAAACAGCCTAATTAGTAATCCACTTAATTATTTTTATTTTCATAATGCGTAAAGTTGTTTCAGCTTCGAGTCAGATCCTATTTTTTAAAGTGAATACAATCACAAAGAAAAGTAATCGCCTCAAATTATTGTATGATTTTCGTTACTGTTCCTAAAAATAAAACGAAACGAGAGACAGAAGAATCGTTTAACTTAATGTTCTAGCAGTTTATTATTGACTGCAACAAAACTTAGTTTATTTTGACGTCAAATAAAAGTCTACACGCTTTTCCTATTACATGTAAGGCAGAGAAATGTTTCGCAGTTTCTTACATCAAAAAGCCTTTCACTACTTCTAATATTAAACTAGTAAGTTCTGCTGTACTATGTCTAGTTTTATTACTTTTGTTTTTGGAACTTGGAAGTGATGTATAAGAGTTAAATTGACTGTAGCCTTAAAAGATAAAAATAACAAATACTGCCGTACATAATAAGCACTATATTTGCATCAGCGTCAATAGTATTAAAACTTCATCCGAGCCCTAGGGAAAAGATGGGGAGATAATATAATGCATAATTTCGATTTGCACAATAATTTTTAACCATTTGAAATTGAATTTTCATAAAATCGAATTGAAAAACAATAAGCTTTAAGTTTATATGCTTTTTATTTTTACTGAATTATGAGAATAATTAAAGTAATTCCAAAAAAATGATGCAATTTGAGAATTTTGGACTGACAGCAAAACTCCCTGCTATTTTTCTTATACTGAGGTATTAGATGTAAGGAAACTCAACTATTCGTCTTTCTATCATTCGCCAGATTCTAAAACAGTCCTACGGATAAATCTATTCTAACAAAAACAGGCAAAAAAATCAAGTACACCAAAAAAATACTTTCCACAGAATAGGCCGCATTGTACAATAAATAAACTATGGTAATTTAATCACTGTAATTCTATTTTAAAGAATTCGTACAAAATTTCTCTTTTAAAAATTAACGTGCTAATTTCGTAATCACGTGGCATATTGTTTACGAATAATTTGCCGCTGAACGTAAAATTTCATGCACCAGTATATGAAACAGAATGTTCTTTTCCTGTTTAATTGTGGGCTAGTATTTTAACTATGTAGTACCCAAAATAGAAGCCAACAGTCTTTTCATGAGCTCTACACTCGTCTTTATCAATCAATTATTATCCCAAAGGAGTGTTAGCTAAGAAGGGCTATTCATTTCGTTTTGGCATTTTGCCTCGATTCACTGTAAGTGTTCGTATCATTTTTCAAACTGTTGCCACCAAATATTATCACTTTGCGTTGTATTAAAAAAATTAAATAAAGAAGAATCTGCATAAATGTATGTATGTTTCTCGCATTGTGGTAAAACAACGATACCTAGAGCCATCAAGTTTTGAATAACGTAATTCTCCTCCGAATATGGGCATCTGGAACCCCAAATTTAGAATTCAGATTTTGTTTTATTATAGATTCCATATTTTGTGACACTTTAAAGAGTTTTTGACTAAGAAACTCAGCGATTTCAAAGCGAGCAATGACAACAGTGTACGAAATGAAGAATCTGCATAATCGTGTGTATGGTTTCTGGCATTGTGATAAAACAACGGTACCTCAAGCCATCAAATTTTGAATTTTCAACGTTTTCATCCGAATATGGGCATCTGGAAACGCAAATTTGGAATTTGAAATTTGTTTTATTATCGATTTTGTATTTCGTAAAACTTTAACGAATTTTTGATTAACAAACTGAAGAATTTCAAAGAGAGAAATGGCAGCGTTGTACAGAAAAAACATTTTTATCTCCAGTGTATCAGTGAAACTGTGTATCGGAAATTATAAAGATATGCTCATTTTAAAATTATTTTGCGATATTGCTCTTGAATTGAATTTGGTGGTTTAAATGATATTTAATAAATAAAGGTAACACATAAAATGTTAAAAAAAGCACCCATTTGGACATAATTTCTATACCAATCTGAAACCTTTGAGATTTTTACTATTATTATTATTTATGAGCTTTTATTTAGTTTACTCGTGGTATTTGTCGCTATGGTCGGAAGTTTGTCATCGAATTTTAACTTACTTCCTAATTAGCCTATGATTAGCTATTATTGTACACACACTGTTTGTGGATGATAATGCAGTGAAGTTTAGCAATATTTTAAAAATATTCAGTTTTCGAATTTTTTTAATTTAATATTTAATTGATCTTTTGCACACGTCTTCGTTTAACAAACAAAATGAAAGTCTCAGAATTTTATTGTTCGCATCAGTGGACAGATTAGAAAATGTATTTTAAATGAAATTCGAAAGTAATTTTAATGTAATTTTGTTTCTTTTCTTTGAGAGGAAAGCAAAATCGCTGGATATTTTCGACATCTGACGAAATCAATTGTTGAATTACTCATAGCTGAGAAATGATTTTTAATTTAATAATTTGATTGATAATGTGTCATTGAGACTAAAGAGGCGAAAATAAAAGTAATAAAAAAAACTTAAACTTTTAGATTTTATATTACGCCCAAAGGGGCGATTTTTTTAACGTTTTGTGCGCAGCCTTTATTTATTAAACATCATGTTCTTTGGACTGAAGCCACAAAAGTCAGTTCAACAGCAATACCGCAAATTAATTTTAAAAATGAGTACATGTTTAGAATTTCTGATATACAGTCTCGCGCTCTGGATATAAAAATGTTTTTTTTTTTTCGTACAGTATTTCAATTGCTTGTTCTGAAATCGTTGAGTTTCTTAACGAAAAATTCGTTAAAGTGTTACAAAATATGTAATCGATAATAAAACAAATTGCAAATTCGGGCTTCCAGATGCCCATATTCAGTGGAAGATTACGTTATTGAAAACTTGATGGCTCTAGGTACCATTGTTTTATCGCAATGCGAGAAACATACATACATTTATGCAGATTCTTCATTATTTAATATCTTTAAATATTACACAGGTCTCTAATATTTCGTGGCAACAATTTGAAAAGTGAACCGACATTTATATTAAACTAACGATAAACGCTAAAACGAAATTCATAGCCCTTCTGGGCTAACATCCTTTGGGCTAAAAACGTTTACATAAAACAAACTTTTAGTTAAAACTCATCAAATTATTAATCAAAAAAATAGAAACGTAATTTATCATATCGTTTAATGGAAAGAAAAGATTAAATAATTCTCTTTAAAACCATCTACAATTTATATCACGAATAATAAAAGTGTGGTTGGTAAATACAAAATCTAATTATCAAAATGCATTGTTAAAAGTATAAGCTATTAACTTTGTATATTTTTTAAGAATGTCCCAGACCTTTATTATTCATGATATAAAACTATAGGTGAATTTTTTGAAGAGGGTCGTTTAATTTTCTCTTTCCATTAAACTTTACGATAAATTATTTTTTCAAATTTTAATTCATTAATTATTTTATGAGTTCTGAATACAAGTTTATTTTATTTAAGAAATTTAAGTATTCTTATACATATCTTTTAGATTTTGCGATAAGCATAAAAAACTACATACATTTTCCTATCTGTACAGATTATGTCGAAGTTAAACATTTCTCTTAATTTTTAATACCAGTACCCTAGTAATTCCGACTGGAAATTCAGCGAACGTGAGTTAGTCTGGACCATGCAGGTAAGAAGTAATGGAGCGGTATCAGCGAACTTTCTGTAAGACCCGTTGAAACCATTTCTCTGATAAGCTTATCTGTTTCGCTCGTTTTTCTCGGCTCAAAGTCAGACACCTAATTAAGTATACTATGTATTTTCACTGCTTTAAAGAAGCTACGAAAAATATCACTTTGCAATTAAACTAAAAATTTCTGCTCATACTATTAAAATATAGTTTAAGCTTATCAGTTAAATTTTGGGAGTACTAGCAGTTTGCAATAAACAAGAAATAAGATATTAATAAATAACTTTAAACAAAAATCATGGGCGTGGGATTGTGATTTAAAATTTTTGTAATTCTGTAGTGCATTTACGTCCAGAGAATGCTATGCATTGGCTATGTATCTTTTTAGAACCTGTAAATTAGATGGAAGAGGAGAGAGCTGTCGGATGCGTCTTTCCACCGTATCCCACAGATTTTCTATGGGGTTAAGATACGGGCTATGTGGTGGCCAGAAAAGGTGTTCGGAGTCAGACTGTTGTTCAGCGAGCCACTTCTGTCACGATGTATAGTTGTATTATCATCCATGAAGTATCCGTCGCCATCAGAGTAAAAACGTAGCATTGAAAGGTGTACTTGATCTGCCAGTATATCTAGGTATCCTATGGTTTTTTGTCTACCCTCGAGGAACCCTAGGGCACCACTTCCATGCCCGAAGAACATGCCCCATATCATGATACTCCTACCAGACCCTTGCACAGTACGAGTAAGGCAAGATGGGTTCATGGCTTCATAGAGTTCTCGCCAAATTCGACGTCTTACATCAGTGCAAAAAAAGTGTAGCGTGATTCACCCAACCTCATTACTGCACTCCTATCCTATGCGCGTGGTTCGAGCTGAAATCTCTAGGGAAGAGCCTTGGATTACAATCTGTGTCAGTTGAAGCACAATAGAGTCCCTGTTCTATCCTGCAATTCGTCGGAGACGAGGCCGATCACTCTCTTGGAAAACTGTGCTCGAACCGCAGTTACGTCTTTTAGAAAAGAACTGTGGGTTTAACCTTTGTAAAAGCCGCTTTTGAGAACCCAGTGAGATTTGCTGTCTTCGAAATCGAGGTCTCTGCTAAACGGGCACCAACAATAAACCCTTTTTGAAATGGTGAAAGATCTTTTTTCCATTTTACTTCATTCATCGTGAAAAGCACTCTTATACCTTGCTTATACTAGCATTCTTACCACGTATAACTAACGTCATAAAAATTGCATACTTCATCCTTAGCACGCATTGAAATGAAAACCTCAAAGGTTTCTAATTCATTGGCCAATGTAGTAGTTGCGGTCTTACAGCAGTGATAGCAGTGGCCAATAAACCTTGAATTTTATAAAGCACAGTTCTGCCTAGACTGGATAATCTCTGAATGGAATGGATTGCGGGATTACTCTTAGTAGTTCTGGACATAAGAAACACTTTTAATCTCTTTTAATCTAATCTTTTAATCTTTAATCACGGTTTTGGGATAAACTGTGCTTATAAAGGCGATAAAAGAAAAAAGAACCATAATTTAATTAAGTAATGCACTATGAAAAATAGTTATTTGGCATTTATCATGTTGTGCTTAGAAATCTCTGTTGGAGTTATTTTAATCATTATATGTTTTCTCTATATAGTAAGTAATAAGGATCTATATTATGACCAAAATTTACAGTCAACATACGTCTAACCAGTAGCAGATTAACTGGGTTGCGGAATAATCAGGCTTTTATCTGAAAAGAAATCAAATTTATTTATTGCGAAACTATAAAATATTATTATCACAAACCGTTAGAATAAAACAAAATTTCAGTCAACATCCGACTAATTTGCAGCGCATCAGCAGAGCCATTTTTAGAACAGCCATCTCTAGTCTAGAATGAATTCAATTTTTTTTTATAGCGGAACTAAAAAAAATTATTACCGCAAACTATCAAAATGAAGCAAAATTTACAATTAATATCCGATTAATCGGGTTGCGGAATAACCATACCTTGTCTGAAAAGACGTGAAGTTTCTTTGTGAGAAACTATCACAAAATTAGGACCCCAAATAATCAGAATGAATCAAATTTTCTACTGGAAGTACAAAAAAGTAAAGAATGAGCGTAGAATAACAGCAGTAATCCAAAGGCTATTCGCACATTTTTTAGACGATTTTCATTGTATTTACAGAAATATTTCGCATAAACTTTTTGTTTTTTAAAGGTTCATTAAATAGCCCTTATTCTTCACGATCTTTTTATTCTGCTGTTTTCTAGACAATAAACGCTTTTGTAGTATCTAAGAAGGTATTTTTTCCATTCCTCTTGAACAGATTTCCGGAGGGTTGCAGTTTGACATTTGAACAATCCGCTTTTTAAAAGTCGACAAGCACAAAATCTACGGGTGACATATCAAAAGATTTAGTAAGGATATGAGGGAAGAATATGGCCTTGATACCCGTTTCTTGTTCTACTTCTCCAGGAAATTAACAGTGGGTTTTTGACGTGTGGCTGCTTGCTTTGTCTTGATGCTGTTTTACTGATTGATGGCACTGTGGATAAAGAGGAGCTATTTCATATTTGATAACTGCGTATAAAATAGGTTCCTGATAATGTGTGGAGTTGATCTAAACATCTATCTCCATTTTTGTTATTTTTAATTTGCTTTTCTTTGAAAAACCAGAAACAACCATAAATCCCTTTGGAAAACTTTATATTCTTAGAATTAGGTTTTTAAGATATTTTTTCTCCTCTTTGATTATAATAAATGGATCTCTTTTATTGCCATCATTTAAACACACCCGAGATTCATCTGTTGTGATAACATTTTCCCTTTTTTCTCCGGATAAATGTTTCTCATAAAGGATTCTGCAGCGCCTTCTGTGTTCAGCGATGTGTCTTGGAGAAAGACAACACACATTATGTTTTTTCGCCTTTTTAAGATTCAAATCAGCATTAATCGCTTTGTTTACAGTGACACTGAGAATTTTAATGATTTTTTAACTGTCTTTTGAATTGGTGGAATTTCTTTTAATATTAAAGATCTTACATTTACAACATTCGCAATATTCTGTCTTTTCCTTGGATATGTAGTTGGAACAATTTTTCTACTTGGAGCCAAACTTTCACTTTTTTTTTCTTGTTGAAAATATTATCTATCATAACTTTAGATATAGAAACATCATGGATTTCACAGAGCTTTTTAATAACTAGATACGAATTATTTTCTTCGCATAAAGCACAAATATAGCCCTCCATCCATTGCTTCTTTAAAAGCAACATTTTGCATGAAAACAAGACTTTCATGTAGCAGACGATAACTTAAACTTTCAAAAATAAAGTGGCAATTAAAAACGTTTCCAAGGGGAATATTTTTATAGCAAAGCAAAATCATCTAATAAGTCTGCTAACAGCTTCTGCAGCAAATGTTGTCACGGTATTTAGGAACTGTTCTAAATCCATAACAGTTAGTAATTTCTGCACATAATCTGGAATATATAAACATTGTTAAATTATCCATTCAAAATAAATTACTAAATCTTAAAAATAAATTAGATGTGCAGCATGAATCTTCACTGACTCCTATACAAATACAAGAGTAAAGCAAACATATTGTCCCATCCATTTTGAAGAGTGTTGTTCTTATTTTTATTGCTAAATTAATTATACAGCGAACAAAATTATGCTTCAAATTCTTAAAATACGATTAAATTAATAATAGTGTTTTTCTACAAATTCTAGTATGGGTTATTCCTCTTTCTTGTGTTTTTTAACTGCTGTTGGATTAACCGTGGTTTCGGTTAACTATGACGGTGTTCACGGTATTATTCCAGTTAATTGGAAGTCCACTGTAATCGCAATCAAAGTTCTTCTAAAATCTTTATTCTAATGCTTTATACCGAGTATGTGCGAAGTTAATGCTTGATTACTGGGCAGTTTCATGCTCTTATGCTTCTGAATCACATCTCATTCTTCAAAAGTATGACAAGAGATCGAATATCAGAGACTCGACAATGTGCCTGAATCTAGAGACATTTGCGCCGGCTTCGAGGGCAGCAAACCTGCGTAAGACGTATCGAAATTTTCAGCTTAAGCAACATTTATACTGATCGAATTTTCAGATATGTAAGAATAAATACAAATTTTTACCTTATTAGGAAATGACGAAAATTAACCTAATTACATTATCTCATCAAAGTATGAAAGTAGTATATGGTGTTATTTCTGATTATAATTTCCATTTAAAAGCAAAAGTTTTTTTTATGGGAAAGAGGTGTATATGTGCGTAAACTTTCAGTTTGCAATTATTTTAATTTTGCATTAATAGTTAGATATTACATAATGATAAATTTTTCAGTTATTTTTTACTGGCTTGTAAAATTATTTAGTAAATTTGAGTTTAATTCTGTGATGGCCATGAGTAGTTTATAATAGTTGCAAAGTAGCCAATCAATAAACAAATTAAAATAGTACAACTGAAAACTAGACTTTGTTATAATATATTATACGACATACATGTTTCATAGATCATGTGAGATGAATTTGTCAAAGTAAAGGTAAAAGGAGCTAATTAATTTTCTTAACATTAATATATTCGCTTCTAGAAAATATTCAAAAATAAAAACTTAAGTTGCTTTCAAACTATTTTCTCTTTCGTAATTTATTAATACACTGAATTGTTAGAAGCAGAAAGAACTTGTGAATTACGTTTACGTAGATAAGGCGATTGGCGAAGTGTTATTAATTAAAAAAACGAATACGTAATTTTAATAATGTAATTTTATTCAGTTTTATATTATTTATAACTGCCTACCATTTCTTTTAATTTAAGAAATGGTGTTTTAAAATGATTACCACTAAAACAAAATCGAAACATTTAGCATACTAGAAGCCATTTTTTTTTAATTATTCTTGTCAAACTGGGCAACATTTCTCGCAATGTTAAGCTTTAAATGGTTGGAAATTTCCTAAAATTATGTTCGTGCAACAAAAAATTCTGCTTTCTAATCATCATTCGTTTTTATGAGTTTGGTTTCCACAATCATTTTATTGACGCTTACTACCGATGGAAAATCAATTACCTCGCGCACGCAATTAAATTCAATTTCTTTATTCAACAGTGTTTTCCATGCAGCATCTACATCGTTTATTATGCAAGGAAATGTTTTCATGATCGTCAAAAAGGAAAAAAGAAAGAACTAATAATTTCGTTAATGAACGGAGTAGGGTGGCATATGTATTACTATCACGCTTCCGGCGTGTAGCAAGTGGAGATACAGCCAGCTAAACATTCTGTCAATATGGTTATGAAAAATGAAAAATACGGTGTTACATCGTAAAGAATAGGAAGAAAACTGTAGATAATTCTGGAACAGTCAGCTACGGATAATTCTAAAACAAAAAACGTATAAAGAGCGATAAAATCCCTTTATAAATTATTTCTGCAAAGAATGTTCTCCTTCCTTAGCCCGCTACTTCGTGGCGTAGTTAAAAATACATCTGGCTGGCATTCTGGTAGTCCGAAGTTTGAAACCTGGTGACATTATTTTACGAATCCTCTTTTACATTAACAACATTAATTCATTAACGACTGAAGTTATATTTTCGCAACATTAGTCAAAACATTTTTTTTCGCCTTCAATGTAGTGTTTTAACTTTATTCTAAATTGTAGATAAAATTGCATTGTTTCTGGGCAACACAAGCTGTTCCTCTCTCATTAAAATCTTTATAAAAATAAATGATCCTTTTGGCATATTTTTACGATGTTTTTCTTTCAATTTTGAGTAGGTCTCAGAGAAGGCACAAGCAATCAAATAATTTTATGAAGGTACGCCGATCTCCTAGAAACATTGGTGTGCATAATGACGTCAAATGGTAAGCTTATTATTTTATTTTTATTGGCAGAAATACCGATTTTTCAAATGGTGCGAAAACACAACGTCAGTTCAAAAAAGTGTCTTTGTGAGTATGCACAGATTTTCATAGACAATGGTATTTTCTCTTACCAATTCCGCAAAACAACTGTTCTGAAAGAAACCAATTCTGAAGACAACGGTTTTTAACGTTGAATGAGGCGTTATCATTTATGAAGGCTTGGATATAACCGGAAAACTGGCTAATATTCATCACAATTTAAATATTTTAAATGCACATTTCATTCCATATGAGCTTTTTTTTCAACATATCTTTCTACAGATGAACATATGAAGAACTACCTTATTTTAATAGATATTCATGCAAAATGTTTCTCAAAGGAAAACCTGCTCGTTTCGAATGCAAAGTTTGGTGTTTTTATGAAGAGTGCTTATATTATTTTGGCATATTTTTAGGAAAATCTTCAAAGATATTTACTGCTCTTGGACTAGATGGAGATGCTGTAACAGTATTTTTAAGTGTAGTGGAAGTTTCTTAAAATCGTTACGTATATTTTGACAACTTTTTACGTCACACAATCTGTTAGCTAGGTTTAGCTAATTTATGCTCTCGCTGAGCTTCTCAGGTTACCATACCTGCTGTTGGACTAACTCCTGCTAATACAATTTATTTTGTATTGCTACCTTTATTATTCAGCATTGCTTGCTTCTCACGTAGACGCATTTCAATCGCAAAATCATAAAGGTTTTAAAAGCAGCATGGCAATATATGTTTAGGATTCCCGATAGAGTGTCAAGTGTTGGCACACATTTTCCTATTTTTTTCAGTCTTTTATAAATTTATCATATCATAGTTCAGTGCTTCTTACTAAGATGACTTACAAACAGTTTTTTTTGTGTTCTTTATCTCGTGTATTTTTAACTTTTGTGTGTTTAACTTTATTTATTAAACATAATTTTCTTTGCAACAATGCCGTATAAAATTAGACAGCAAAATGACAAGATATTTAAAACAGCTTATCTTTAGAATTAGCTGTAGGGGGGCATACATATTTTTAACATTCGCTGCATTATCTCTTTGAAACCTAGTCACTCACGTCGCAAGCCGCCTAAAATCATAATCACAGAAAAGTAAAAAAAATATAAATATAATGATTTTAATGAAACCAACTAGTGTAATTTCATAAAAATATTTAATGGTTCTGATTACATATCTCATGATTTAATTCATTTTCATTTAAATCTATCATATTAAATAGTATAAAAATATTTTTAAGAACTGTGTTTATTGCTTTGAAATCGCTTAGTTCGTTACTCAATAACCTTCCAAGTTAAATATCTTAGGCTCTACTAAGGGTTTAGTGAATTTTACTGAAAACGCTGGGACGTGTAAACTGAAATTATTTCAATTCTGACAGTGGCAAAACTTTGGTTTCAAATAGCGGAATTTGCTGAATAAAATTGAGATATAAATATCTTACATTTTGCTGAATTACAAAGTATAAGATAATAAATCTGAATTAAATAATAAATTGGGAAATAAAAGTGTCTGGATCGGGAGATAAGGGTTCTAGCACTCTGGAGATAGAAATGCGTCAGTGTTCTTATTTGTCGCTTGCAGATCGCTAAATTTTTTAATAAGAAATTCATTAAATTTATACAAAATATGAAATAAACAAATTCAAAATTCTGGCTTCGAGATACCCATGTTCGTATAAAAGGCTGCATGTGTTCAAAATTTGGTGATTCTAGGTGCTGCCGTTTTCCCACAGTGCGAACGATATGCATACATACCTACAAATTCACAGTAATTAACAATTTTAATTGAATTGTCAGTGTATGCGTAATCAATTAATTGTAACTGATAAAGAAGAAATCACTGAAAATTTCTACTGTCAGGCTATGTAGAATCGAAGTTTCAGTCACAACAGAATGATAGAGAATTTTAAATAAATACCTACAATATATAAAACTTCTCGTTTTCTATTCTCGTTTTTACAATCACGACACACCTAATGCCGCATTTGAAGGATAAAGTTTCATTTCACAAATATTTGTCATCATTTGTGATGTGTATTGAAACCGAATAGCAATTACATCTGCAAAATAAAAATCTGAATAAATATTGTTATTATTGCAAAGAATATTCTGATAGACCCATCATTTAAGAAATATTGCTAAAACGTTTGAAGCTATACAAAGAAAACCTAGTTCGATTAATAAATATAATTTATATTTTACTAAAATATTTTTATTAATCGTTAACTTTAAAAGATTGTCACTAATGATATATAAAAATTTAGAAAAGAATATAATCATATATCTTTAATAATAAATTAATACAAGTATTTGAAACTAATAGCTGTTGTATTCTTTTAAAAACAAATCCTGCATTATCAGTGACATTTAAACAGATCACTAAAATTTCCTTAGAAGTATGTTTATTCAGAAGATACAAGGGAAAGGTTTTGTGATTTAATTTAAAAACTGGTTTTTGCAATAAAAGTGTACCACTGGTTCATCTCAAGTGAATATTTAGATACACCTAATTTATCTAAAGAAATGTCAGCTATTCGAATATCACCGACTCATTAAGCTTATTGTATGTTTCAAAATGAAATATCGTAACACCTTACCCAATTATTAAAAGTTTCGTATCTACTTTATTCCGAATTTAACAATTTCTATGAAATGAAGGAAATTCAGCTAATTAGTTCGATTATGCGACACTGAAACGGTAATTCCCATTTCTCTAGAAAATTTGTTTCAGTTGAAAAGGCCTTTCATCATAATGTATCATCGTATTATTCATCTGAGTATCTTTCAATGCTGGCATAGAAGATTGTTTAGAAATCAAAGCCTTTTAAGCTTTTATTACATCCATTGGTTTACAAAATGAATCCCAAATGCCTTAGTAAATTAATATAAAGGAATTAATACGTTTCCTGGCTGCAAAGGAATTTGTCAATAGATGTGCAAGACAGCATGTTTGCAATGTATTTCAGAAATGAAAAACTATTAATGTTTTATCTCATGTGCTAGCTTATTAAGAAAGCAATAATTTTCATAATTGCTATACATAAAATTCATTTGGGATTCTGTGAATCTGAGGAATAATACATTCGTGCTCTATGAAACCTATGAGCTTTACGCTTTTATTTCGGAAACAAATTTCTAAATTAAATTGTGATATAGTTCGACTGTCGCAAACGCAAACCTGGCTGGCATTCTGCCAAAACACTTACACTCTTCCAAAAGGGGCGTTATTACTTGCTACGAAGTAAAAGTCTTCTCATCTCCGGAAAGAGATATGCTGGAGGGAAAAAAAGTCCCACATCCTTCCACCCTATTTTGAGAATAATTTGTTCCGAATGGCGCATGCATGTTTGCGCTCATGGTTGCAGATCAGGCGGTCAAACTATACTTCCAGTATCTAGAATATAAGTAAATGTGTTCCATTCAATTCAGAAAATACAATACATACCATTAAAATTGAAGCATCAAAAGAACGTATTCCACTAATGTGAAAATTTTCTGGAAGTATGTACGTAAAGGAATTAACAATGCATCACAAATCCAAGTGCAGCAATGAAGCCTCATGGAAACAATATAAAAAGACCAATAAAAAGCCACTTTTGTGTTATGCAACGACGTTTGATCATCTGTGTTAAAAAAACAGATGGTTAAATTCCATCTCATCGAATAATACGGCAGCCATAACAGTAGGTGATCCACGATAATTGCTTCTTGTATCAAGCCTGCAGACTATATTTCAGAAAACGTGGTTTCGCATCTACAATGCTTGGATATACAATAAACAGTAGGAATCGATGAGATAATTGGAGAGAAACTCATCGAAGTATAAACCTCATCTCCTCTTCACCTTACTGTACTTAGTATATCCTTCCAAGTAGTTCTACGCATTCCAGACTAAACGATGTTTCTCGCCTGGAAAGTGATTTTAAAAACGTTGTATACTTCGTAAATATGCCATGCTTTTTGCAAAATGTGACTGTTTTGGAAACTTAAATTGTTCTTTTATGCATATGTATCGTTTAAACTAATTTACACGCTGTATGTTTCCAGATTTTCGCGTTTTAACTGACACTGTATAACTAAGCCTAACAAGGCAGACGATGATTTTGCATCAGTGCTGACTGTCTTTTTTCCGGAAATTTTTTATTGCTTATTTTATGGTGTATTTAGCCTGCCGACACTGTGACTCCACCATCCAAATAAGCTTTTCTGCTCGTTGGCCAATTTTTATAGAATTTTATTTTTTTTTCAATTTGAAGTGCTGATTTGAAGTTTGAATAATGTTTTAAAGGCATCAGTACTCAATTGCTTGTTATTTTAAGATATTTTAATCGTATATAAAATACTGAGCATTTGGCTGAGTGACTATTATACCTGAATTTCGATTCACTGAGAAAATGAATAAAACTGAAACTGAAAATACTTGTTGATATGAAAAATCGTTGCTCTTTGCAGCATTTGAAAAGTGTATGTATAACAAAACTTTTTGTTGCAATCATTGTAAGAATTATAAATTTAGAATGAAATTTGATGAATTGCGTAATGCATTTTATAGAAGCTGTCCATCTCTTTTGAAATAGATTAAAATATATATGTGATCGTATGGACTGGATGGTGCAATCTGAAGTTGCTTCACAGCAGCTGGAATCAAATTTATGTATTTCATTCTTATTTTGCGATTCTTATTGATTAAGTTTTTCTTAATCTTATCTTAATTTAATTTGTACATAATCAAAGTTATTGCTTGGATTCTAACAAAAATAAAGTTTTGTTTTGTTTTGTTACAAAACTAAACAATTCTCAGAAATGTAACAGAAATGTAATAGTAAGGTGATGTAAACAGTTCTCAGAAAGTGATATACGATAAAGAAGACAAACAGCGGCTGTTATTAAGCTTTAATCTAGACTGTGCAGTGGATTATTATTCTAATGCGATTGTCGCCATTTCACTGAATATGCAGAGGAGCTCTCTAGATACTACTGTAGTTTAATTTTTCCCAGCTGAAGATTTGCAAGCCTACTTTTACGGCCGCAGAATGTTTTTAACTATTGTACAAATTTTACCGTTGTTGGAGAGTTTAGTAGAAAACATGTGAAATGGGAACTGTTTTTAACGATCATAGGGGATATTTAGTCCAAGATTTCATGAGTGAGAATAATTTGATTTTATAGAAGAGAGCTTACTCACTGCTTAAGTTTTCACCCTCTGTGAGCGTGGGCTACACGGATTTAGTTATTTACACCGCTGGTTTGGGCTTAAACTTTCGAGTTGGATACATGGGATCTGGGCCCCTTAAGTGACCATAATTATTTGCTCTCGAAATGTAAGTAGTATTTGAAAGATTTTGGAAATGATAATGTGAGATGCTCAGAATTGTTTTTCAGGTTCAAGAAACTATGTCAGAAAACTGGTGTTAATATAAAAGGTTTGAAATGAGATTAGGCTCTTCGGAATTCAGACATGGTGCAAATAATTCAGACCAAGAATTTGAAATTTTCCTTATAAATGTTATGAAAAAGTATTTGAAAATTAAAAAGGTTGTGGGGTTTCATCTTCTTATTTCACAGTTCAATCTTTGAATCCCCTAACATTGATAAGCGAATAATCGCTTAAGTGTGTGCACAGAGTTGTAAGCCTCAAGAAGGGTTAACTACCCTTTATTTTTCAAAATAAATACGACACAATCAGCTCCTAACTCGGAGCGTGCAGCAAAGCCTCCACCTGGGCTTGAACTTAAATTATATTAAATTAAACTTAATTAAGCTTAACTAAAGCTAACTGAAAGATATAGCCGAAGCTATCAAGATTCTAAGTAGTTGGCCCCTAAATCTTAATTAAGTCGGCGAAGCGAGTCAAGGCCTAAAGTACGGACGAGCATAGCAATAGCTTAGAGAGAGATGTAGTCAAAGGCAAACGCGCGCTAGTCAGGCAATCGGGCTCTCTAACGAAGTCAGTGAAACACCGACTTAAATCGTATTCTTACTCATTTGCATTAAGAGCGTTTCTGAAAATACATTCTGGTAAAAAATTGTAAGCTGAAAATAGAAAGGATAGAAAAGATGCATAAACTTAAAATAAGCGTTGTAAAATTAGGATAAACTTTACAAGGTTACTATGAAATAGATTAGTTGGTGAAATCCAACTCTTGAGAATGACAAAAGAAGAACTTGAAACTTAAGGAAAAGTGCACCCAAATTAAGGACTTAAATAAATATATAAAGCTCGTAAGAGCATTCAAATGTAAAAGGGAGATGGCTTTCTGTAGAAAAACTCTTATTAAGACAAAAAAGAATATTAAGATAGAACCATTCTTCGGGAACAGGCATTATTATGAGGAAATCTACAAGATTGTTTCCAATAAATTTAAAAAGAGAACTTTGTATTATAGACCTTAGAGTTGGCAGAAATACGATTTGTCTGTTGTCTCCAGAGAAATAATTATGGAAGCGATGAACCTTTTTCTGAGAATGAAAAAGAAGAAAATTTGAATATTTTTAAAGAAGAAACTTTTAGTGCTCCCGTGTGAGGACTTTGTGCTTAATGAAACTGAATCTGTTATTGAATATTTAAAACTTAAATGTGCACCAGGATTGAACAGCGTTTCGCGGTGTGTCATAAAATGTTCATTTAATTTATGCTTTAATTTTTTTATAACTTTATTCAATATGTTGCGTGAAATTTAGAGTTTGTCTCAGCATTTGAAAAGTTGGTTAAGTTGCCCTTATTCCAAGGCGAAATTTAAATTTAGAACTATATGTATACTAAAAATTGTAGGAAAAATTCTTGATAAGCTTCTTTTTAATAGACTATTATTAATTTTTAATTGTTAATGAAAACTTTCCCATAGATAGTGAGGCTTTATTAAGGGGCGCTCGACCAACGGTGCTTTATTTGATGCGGTAAACATTGTGAAACAAAATAAAACTCACTTTCACGTTGTATTAAATCATTCAATCAATCATTCAATAAAGCTTTTGACAGTTTCGCTAGTTCTGCCTCATGAAAGCATTTCTTAGTCTAAAACTACCACTGAAAATTTTTCAGTTTTTGAAAGACCTTTTTTTTACAAGAGGAAGATTGAATTGCATTTACTATTTCATCTGAATCTTGTATGATTATTAGGATATTTGGAAAGAATGATCTTAGGGCTCCTTCAGTTCGCCACTTTTATGGAATGTTATTATAAATAAACTGATAAAGCAATCTCTTTCTATAGGCCCTGATTGGTACTCTTATGGGAATGATCTCAAGATTTGCATGTTTGGTTCTTCTCTTGAGGAAACAGAGAAAACTCAGCAGAAAATTATTGCTATTTTGGAAAGTTAGTGAGAAGTGGAAGGGCCTAGTTTTAATTTAGAGAGTAAATGATGTTCTCTTTCCCAGGAGATGAAAGCAGAAAAGAACGGTCGGTTTAAAATATAAAAGTCTTAAAATAAAATTTTTTTCTAAATTGACTTATTTGGGTGTTATCTTGGGCAAAAACTGAACTTTTCTGAACAATTTAATTGTGTCAATAAACGAACAATTAACATTTTAAAAAATATGAAAGAAATTTTAATTCAGACATCCTTGCTTTGAAAAGTTATACCCTTGAAGAGATTTATCTCATGTAATGTAATCTATGATCTATGAATCATAATCTATCTAATGTAATTATTCTCACTACATTGTATGGTATTAGTGCGTAAGGGGCTAGAGCGAAAAATTTATTAAGACTGTGAAATAACTAAATACTATACAGGAAGGCTGGATGTTGTGTATTATGAGATTATTTAGGACTATTTCTACGGAGATTGTCTGCCTGTTTGGTGACATTCAATTCCTGTCATTCGTTTTTCAGGATTTTTATGAGAAATTTCTATTTAAATACCGTCGCTTGAAAATGAAATTATGTTGAGATTGCTTAGTAGCAACTAGCAACTCTTCGAGATAATGTAGACTTGATTCATCTCATGCACAGAATATCAATTCACTTTGTTAAGACTCTTCCAAAGACCCATGAATTTGACATTTACACTGACGGTCCGAGTTAAAAGAGAGCTACGTTTGTGGTGTACAGGCAAATAATACAAGGATTAAATTGTAAATGTATATTTCAGTATTTCAGACTGAAGTAAAGGCAACTTTAATGTCCTAAGATGGATAGACAGAAACCTGAAAACTGGACATATATTAAATACTCTGCTTGTCTTTCTGCGCTTCAGGTTCTGTCCTGTCCGGAGAGTTATAATCAAGCCTTCGGTGACATTAAGGAGTTGCATGTAAAATTAAAAAAACTTAATGATATTGCTTTTTGATGGATTAAAGCGCACAGAGTTCTCCAGAGCAACGAGAAGACGGGTGCCGTAGCTAAGGAAGCCACACCTTGTTGTGGGTGATTATGAAATCGATGTTCCAGGCTCGAGAAAAGAGTTCATTTGCATTATGTTTAAAAACATACTTGAATCTTGGATGGAGAGTAATATAAATAAAGCTCTCTTTCGCTTTTTAAAAGTGAAAAAGGAAATGAAACTCATGAACTATATCGATTTCAATCAACTTCTTACGTGCCATTACTGCTTCCCGCAATATTTATGAAGACCTGATGTCTAGGACAATCCAGTCTGTAAAATGTGTAGCGTAATAGGCAATATTATGCATTCTCTAGAATCATATGCATTAACTGCTGGTCTCAGAGAAGACTTTAAAATGCCCCAAAAAAATTATTATCACTCCAACAGAAATATAAAAATCACACAAAATTATAAACAGCGATAAGGATAGAATCAGAATTCAAGATTAGGGGACTCTTCTTTTTTTTTTGTTTGTTTTTCCGTGTCTCTGTGAGGGTGTATGTATGATATGTGCGTGCTTGAGATTATTATGTTTTTTCTTTTGCTTTATTTTATTTCTTAATATCCCTTTTTCGTTAGCATATTATAATTCTAAACTAATAAGTGCACTATATGAACATAGAATAAACTAATTTACTTACAGTAACTAACTACATTTAGTACTATTACATGCTCTGGCATATCCCTTAGCCGAATCCAGATAGCCAAGTGAGAGTTTCTCTCTACACCTAATAGGTGACGCTGTATTCTAACTTAACATGCCGCCCGCCGTTGAAATTCCGAATTTCATTGTGTAAATTACAATCATGCAATTTAACAGTTCAAGAACAACTCATTCTGCAGTACAAATATGAAAGCTAACAGGTAATTTTTCATCATGAATATAATACAAAATAATATAAACATTATAAGAACGTAAACATTCACTATCATACAATATAACTTACTCTTTAAAACAGTTCCATTTTAAAGTAAAGCATAATTTTCAATAAGAACACAATAATGTAAAGCTAAGCATTGTTATCCTGGATAGATTATAAACAAACTTTACTAATACATCGAACATAAACACCATTTGATGTTTTCACTTTAACAACTCTGGTTTTATTATCTTTACCAGGTAAAACTTCTACAATTCTAGCTAAAGACCATTTAAATGGGGGAAGATTATCTTCCTTGAACCCAACTAACATACTTGCCTTTAAATTCTCTTTATTAATAAATCATTTTGCGCGTTGTTGGACATGATTTAAATAATTATTTTGCCAACGTTTCCAAATAACTTGAATGAACTTGGTAATAACTTGCCATATAGAAAGTCTACTTTCTGTAAGATGAGACAAATACGGTTCAGGATATGAAGTAATGGAACGTCCAATTAAAAAATGACCCTGCGTTAAGGCTTCGAAGTTATTCGCATCTGTTGATAAAGGTAAAGTTGGACATGAACTGAGAATACCTTCAATTTGTGTGACAACAGTCCAAAATTCTTTTAAAGTCAATATATAACTGCCGACTGTACGCTGAAGATGATATTTAAATGACTTAATACCTGCTTCCCATAAACCAGCAAAATTTCGTATTCTAGGTGGAATCAGTTTTCAATTTATAACTTCAGATGTTAAGAAATCTGCTGTACCAAATTTAGATTTAAGGACTACGTTATGTAATTTTTTAAGTTCTGATTTTGCACCAACCATATTATTACCGTTTTCTGACATTATAGCATTACATTTTCCACGTCTAGCAGTAAATCGCTTAATAGTAGCAAGTAATGACTCTGTAGTTAAATCAGTTACTACCTCTAAATGTATTGCTTTAGTAGCTAAACATATGAATATAGCAACCTACATTTTTGAATAATTGCCTTTTCTCTGATTTTTGTATTTGATGAGGAATGGACCAGAAAAATCGAGTCCACAAGTATTAAATACAAATCCTGGATTAACTCTTTCACCAGGTAAATTTCCCATAAGTTGTTCACATACAATTGGTTTAACCTTAAAACATGTTACACATTCATCTACAAGCTTTCGAGTTATATCTCGACTATTAATAACCCACAATTTACTGCGAACCGTATGCAATAAAGCTTGCGCACCAAGGTGCAAATATTTAACATGATAATACTGAAAAATTAATTTAGTAAAACGTGATCCTTTGGCATTACATAAGGAAACTTTTGATTGTAATTAAGATTACTATTGACAAGTCTACCTCCTACTCTCAGAAGAGAATCATTATTTAGAAATGGTCATAAAAATTTTAACTTCCTTTCGAAAAAACACAATTCTTAATTTTTAAGGATAGAATATCCTTGCTAAAATGTTGTGATTGTACATTCTTGATTATGATTTTCTCAGCGTCATCCAGTTCTTTAACAGTTAGAGAACCTATTATATTTTTCCTTTACAATTGGTTATAAATCTGTAAACAAAACGTAACACACGAATGATACGAATATAGTTATTACTATTGCTAAGAATATGATCTAAAACAGGAGAATTAGAGTTCACATTTAGATTAACCAAGTCATTATCCTTGAGTTATTTCACGTATTCCACCATATTGGAAATTGCTTCACAGGGCTTAGTTAAGCACCTCTCCTTAGTCAAGAATGTTGGTCCATACCAGCATGAATCATTATCAAGATGATCCTTAGGTTTAGCTCCACGTGATATCAAATCAACTGGATTATTATGAGTGCTAACATGGTACCACTCATGGATAGCAGTCATGTTCCGAATAACAGACACCCTGTTAGCAATAAATGTCTTTAGTTGATGAGGTTCCTTCGTAATCCATGATAACACTATTGACGAAACAGTGAAATAATACACCTTGACTATGGATAGTTGAATGGCCTCTAATATTCTTTTCATTAGTTTTACCAACAGAACTGCACCACAAAGTTCCAAACGACGAATGGTAATTGACTTCAAAGGTGATATGCGAGACTTGATATACAGAAGTCTTGATGAACATTCATTCGAAGATGACATACATTTCACATAAATTGCAGCATCATAGGCTTTCTGACTAGCATCGCAGAATAATATAATTTCTATTTGCTGTAATCCATAGGTTAGAACAAATCTAGGTATCCGATAATCGTTGACTGTTTCTAGACTATGCAAAAGTGCCTTCTATTCTTCAAGGCTATTTTTAGGAAGAGGTGTATTCAAATTTATTTTTAGAAGCCAAAGTTTTTGTGGAAATATTTTAGCTTTTGTCGTAACAGGTCCAATTAAACCTAGGCGAGCTATCGCTGATAAGACATGTATTTTTGTAACTGTTTCTTCAATGTCAAGTATCTTTAAATCGTAAGAAAAACAGTCTGTAGACGTACTGCATGACACTCTCAAGGCCTTTCTAACCTGAGGCTTATCAGAAACTTGAAAGGAATAATCCTGAGTTGCACCTTTTTTGTTCTTCGATAGTTCTGTATTATTTGAACACCATTTGTGTAACTGCATTGCAACATGTTCTAGAAGACTGGTTAACTGTGTCTGCAACACTTGGCATCTAGCAGCGTATTAGCTCCAGTGATAATGTCGTCCAAGTAACAGTCCTTTAGCATGGCTCTCGAGGCATTAGGAAATTCATTCTCTTCATCCATTGCTAACTGCTTCAGGACCCTTGTTGCGAGGAATGGTGCCCTTGCTGTACCGTATATTACAGTCCTTAGACAATAAGTCTGCACAGGGCTACCTACAGATTTTTCCACAAGATCAACTGCAAGTTTCGTTAAGTATTTGTCTATACATCTTCTGAACATCAGCTCCTAGTGTATAGCTGTACTTTCGAAATCTAATGATAATAAAAAATAAATCTTCTTGAGGTATTCGACCTTTCATTAATAGTGAATTAAGTGATTTTCCATTAATAGAAGCCGCTGATGCATTAAACACAACGCGAAGCTTGGTAGAGGTTTTCTCTGGCCGATAAACTCCGTGATGACTAAGATAATTGCAAGTCGATGTTTCAGTTTCTTGAACTTCCTCTATGTGATCCTTATATTCCTTGATAAATTCTTATATAATGTCTTCGTATTCGAATCGCTTTGTAGTCGATTCCACACTTAATGCAGTCTTTTCTCAGCCAACGTTTTCGATTCTCCTAATTCTATACTTTCCCTAATGAGTAACTGAACTAAACATCTTCCATCATTTTGTCTATAGTGAGTACGCTTGGAATGTTCTTCACAGTATTTTTCTTCTTCACTGAAAACATCCTTGATATTTTCAGTGGATTCAACTTCCCAAAATCTTCGAAATTTCATCAACCATTTCTTTTCTATTCAGAACTAAGCCACAATAATTTACCTCTGAGTTAGTTACTCTTGCATGTACCAGACGCGATATATCCAAAAACTGTTTCTTGGAATATCAACAGTTGATTTTCTAATTGAAATTTTTCTTCTTTTAATATCTCAAATAACAATTCGGCCCCTAGTAACATATCTATTTTGTTAGGTGTTCCAAATTGCGGATCCGCTAATTCAAGATCAGTGGGAATATTTAATGACTGCACGTCTAAAATCTTTGATGGAGTTAACATTGGTTATTTCAGAAATAACCAAACAAGTAACTGATCTTACATATGTTAAATGCTTATTTGAAATCTGTACATCTAGTTGATAATTAATATTTATAACGTTCTCATTTATTCAGGATGCAGGTGCATAGATTCTTTCTTTCTTTATATTTAACAAATTGACAACTCTTTCACACAGAAAACAACTCATGCTGCCGTGATCAAGTATTGCGCGAACTGGAATTCTTTTTCCTTCTGAATCACAAGCATATACTACTGCAGTCGCTAATAACACATTTTTTCTCCGCGTCAAAAGACAACTTGATTGATTCTTATTAGAGACATCTGCATTCTTGTTTATAATTTCGTCACTCGTTACTTCCGTTTTTGTTTTGTTTAACTGTTGATCGATAACGTCATTTCTGAGCAGGCGATGGATTAATGAATGATGTTTTTTATGGCACTCCGAACATCTGAACTTAGCTAAACACTTTGCGATTAAATGTTCCTTACTGAGACAGTTTAAACACAATTTATAGTTTTTAACTATTTCATATTTTTGACTTGGATTTAATTTTAAAAATGAATCACATTTATGTAATGGATGATTATTATTTTTACATACTATATAAGCCGGAACACTATCGGTTTTAACCATCAGAGCATCTGATTTTGAACTTTTATCTAACGGATATTTCAGTTTACTATTATTACGGTTAATGTTATTCAAAAAGTGACATCTTTTCTCTAAAAACGAAATTAATTCATCAAACGTAGGAACTTCCGTAGCATTAATGCTTAATTCAAATTGCTTGCGCATTTCATAATCTAGTTTCTAAAGTACGATATTTAATAACAAAATGTCTGATAAATTATTTTTCTCATACTTTAAAACATTGAAAGATTAAAACCTTTTAGTAACATTATCTATTACATATCTTATCTATTTAAACGATTCGAATGTTAAATTTCGCAAATCCATTATTGACTTTATATGCATTTCAATTAATATTCTTTTATTTTTATACCTATCTTGAAGAGCTTTAAATAGAGAACCGAAAGTATCATCAACAGTTTCAAGATTTTTTTGCTTCATCAGTTAATGCAGCCTTTAAATAATAAGAGTTTCTGAACTTCTGTCAGTTGAGTGTTATTAGCTATGATGTTTTCGAAATGAAGCTTAAAATTATTCCATTCGGTATATTTACCAGAAAATTTAGGAACTGGTAATTCTGGCAAACGTATTTGTACTTTAGAATCAAATTTACTGCAATCATTTTCATGTTTAAAATAAGCAACAGACGACAGAATTTCCATAATTCTTACCTCTAGTACTTCCGTTCGTTCTTCCATTTCGGCGATTTCTTCATCGATGGCTGTGACATCGTTTTCGTCAACGCTTTCGAAATATCTATTTCTCAAGTTTCTAATATATATTTGAATACTTTGAAAGGATCTATACTTTATTTGAATTTCATTTTTATTCGAACTACCATCATATTCCTTCACTACGTTTTCTAACCTAGCTAGTTTTGCTTTTAACGAAGTTTTATTTCTGTCAAATGCCAGTATTTTGTTCGCTGCTCCGGCTCTGCTGATAAATGTACTATGATTCTAAACTAATAAGTGGACTGTATGAACATAGGACTAACTAGTTTATTTACAGTAACTAACTACATTCAGGCATGTTGCTTAGCCGAATGCAAATGGCCAAGTGAGAGTTTCTCTCTACATCTAATAGGTGGCGCTGTATTCTAACTTAACAGTTTTCTTAATTTCATGTCCTCTTTCTTTTCTTTCTCTGTGCTCCTAGTGGTTTCTCAGGTGCAGCCATTTTTGGCTGTAAGAGATTTTAAGTTCTTTAAGCGGGCCGGGTTGCACCAACATTCTGACTAACTGAGCATATATGCTATGGTAACAACTTGTGTGGATGACTCAGTTTCAGACTGTACAGTCACATCACAGATAGCAGCTAAGAATTACGATGGGCTAAGCAGCATCTGTTCTCCACACGTACTCTCGAAATTCAACTGCAAGAATTTTTACAAGGCAGTCTTTTGTTCGGCTATCTTTGATTATGCATCGTGGGCCCATGGTTGACTGAAATGGTGCACATATTGCCCATGTTAGTATAAGTGGTATGCTATCCTCTTCTCAGACGAGTATTACTCATTAAAACACCAGGATATTGAGCACCAGGCTTATTCAGATGATAAGTGCATCCATTATTGATGGTAACATGATAACTGATTGAATGTGTCCTGTCCTATGCATTGTCATATCGATCCGGCATCTGGCATTGTGTGACTAGATTCCGTTTCCGTTCGAACCTAGTTACACATTCCTAAAGTAATAAAGAGCCGAAACACATGTCTGAGATGTTGAAGTCTTTTTTATTAAACTTTAAACTGTCCTGTGTATGCTTGGATTCAGTTACCAGCAGAAGAGTTCGTGACTTCAAGTGGCACAATTTTAAATAGTTCATATAGGACAACTACGTTCTTCTTTTAATTCGACCTTTTGAATTTGATTTATATTGAGGCATTTTGAATATGATTTATCTAGAGGGCCCGTAATCACACAAATAGTAACACACAACAGATCACCCCAGGAGGCTATAGTAACCCTGTCAGCTTATCGAAAGAGCAAAACCTAGATACTATAGAAACAGATCCAAATTTTTCCTTTTTATGCCTATTTATAATACATTTATGTTTTTGCTTTTTATACCATTTTTTATTTTACCCGTTATTAACCCTCTTTCCTCTTTAATCCTTTTCATATTACTGTCAAGCATGAAAATTCTCAAGTGGAACTGACAGCATTGTGATCATTTCACCCTTGTGGCATATATTATATGCGACAAATATATCACTTAGCAACAAGTTTATCATTATTACTTTGCTCCATACATATCGCTTGAGCTAAATGAGGAATCATGGCCTACTTCAAAATGTGCAGAGGTGTGCTACAGGTTGTCTTGTGTACTAATTTCAAGGATTTCGCAAAATTTATACGTAACATTTATTACGATGATAAACACAAAACAATATTATATGGAACGGAATGATTATGTTCTGGTCCTTACGGTACCAGACGTTAAATACTAACTGTTACAATTAAAACCTGAAATTCATTAATTTGCCTACAATAATATCAAAAACCAAATTTGTCATTTGCGTTGTGTAAATTTTTCCAAAAGAACTAACCCGAACAACCCCTAAGACCAAGCAGGAGTACTGGTGTTAAGAACATTTACACAAGACATCATAAGAAAATTCTCTGAATCAAATATATATATATA